>JAZKJV010006525.1:0-316966 GCA_037367405.1 Ottelia alismoides | reverse complement strand
TTGATCGTTCAGTTTGCTGATGGATCCATCAAGAGGCCGAAGGGTATCCTTGAAAACGTCGTCATTTCTATTCAGGGCACGAGCCACCATGTTGATTTTGTCGTGTTGCCCATGGAGACCTCCATAGGGAGCCATCTCCAATCATCTTGGGACGACCATTCCTCGCCTCTGCGAGGGTCGTTATTGACTATGGATCAGGAGAGATTCGCTTCCGTCCTGTTGACGAGAGCGAAGTGTCGATCACCACACCTATAGTTGACCAGAGACCTGCACCCATGGAAGGCTGTATCCCGATATATCGTCGATATATCGGCGATATATCGGTATCGACAGGTCACCGATATATCACCGATATGTCCGATATCGGGTATCGACATGCAAAAAAGGCTATTTGAATCCCGGTATCGGTGATATGGCGTCCATATATCGCCGATATATCGACGATATATCGGTATCGACATGGTACCGATATCGATACCGATATCGATATGTCCTTCCATGTCTGCACCTAATGCACCTTCACTGATTCTAGCTGACTCCGAGGCCTGTGATCGATCTAATGCTACTAGAGATGTTTGCTTAGCGACCACTGATGAGACCGACGAATCCCCTGAAAGGGGAGGAAATCGGAAAGCATAGACCTCGCGGTTCCTCCTCCTGGTGTGTGGTGATGTGTTGATGAAATCCAAAGCATTTACGTAATTGATCCCATTGAGCGGCGGGCAGATACTAAGACTAGACAGGATGGACCTCGTTTGACTACTTCCTGGTCACTCACAAGTAAAGATGATTGAGGTCGGTTATGATGTTGCCATTTATTTTGATAAATTTAGGCCTATTGTTGAAGACAAGGATTCAGGTGAGAGTCTTGAGGACGAACAGAGTTCGTATACTTCCACTGATGACTTCGTTCCTTTTGATTTTGACCTGGATGATCCCTCGCAGGACGACTCCGATTACACTTCTTCGGAGGATGATGAGTTTGTCCCATTCCACTTTGACATCTGCGAGACTTCCAAGGCCAGACCTGACCACACTCTTCCACTCACACGTCTGCGCCTTCACACCATAGGACCACCAAGGGCGGACCTAGCCATACTGCTTCCATTGATCAGTTCATCCCTTTCCGTTTTGATTCCACTGAGGTCCTTCACCGTGTCGACCCTGATCGGCTTCCGTCCACTGTGGACCCCGATGCCGACATACACCACACCAGATCTATCCCTCAGCGGTCCCGCAAGAAGGTGTGCTTTCCACCTTCTTATGATCATCCATTTATGTTGTAGATTCTCTCCCGTGACTCTCTGTCTATCTCCCGCATTGCTCGTCCATCCATTCTCGTGTTTGCCTTACTTAGGACGTACTTTGTCCTAAGTATAGGGGGTGGACGAGCCGAGTGTTCCTTCATCGTTCTGTGTCGTCACTCCTGTTGTTGCCTATACTTAGGGCTTCTTTTACCCTAAGTATAGGGGGAGTGACGTGTACATCCTCCGATCTCTCCTTCCATCTTCAGATCTCTTTTCTTCTTTTCTTCTTTTCATTTTCTATCTTCTTTATCTATCAAAAAGGTGCCTCCCTTGTAGACAGTTTTCCATACTTAGGACGTACTTTATCCTAAGTATAGGGGGGTGCACCCTGAGTTGTTCTATTCTTTTCGATCCTCTCCATTGTCTCCTCTTCTTGTCTATACTTAGGGATATCTTACCCTAAGTATAGGGGGAGACAATCTGAGTACGATCTGTTCATTCCCACCCTTGACCCTCCCTGCGTTGTGTACAGTCTGCTATACTTAGGAATTATCTGATCCTAAGTATTGGGGGACGGTCAACTTCTCATTGGTTCATTAATTTATTCTTTAGACTTGTCTATACTTAGTACGAGTTATGTCTTCTCTTTTCTCTCCGATCTTTGAGGACATAGCTCAAGCTAAGTATAGAGGGGTCGTATATACTACGTATATACTTTAGCCATAACTCGTACTTTCGTATTTTTCTTAATAATATGGCTAATAATTCATTAAAATTCATTAAAATCCTTAATAAAAAGATGTGATTATTCCTCAAATTCTTTTTGTATGTACTGATTGATAAATCAGGTGAAAATGTTTTTTGCAAAATATTTGAAAAATAGTTTGAAAACCTTTGTGAACATCTATTGAAAACTATTTTGAAAATATTTTGTTACATGTTTTCAACCTGTGTAAAAATGTGTGGTTTGCAAAATCTATTTTCTTTGTGTGAAATAAAATGTTTGAAAAAATGATTTGCAAATGGTTTGAAAAATGGTTGCAAAAATATTTTGAAAAATCTATCTATACTGTTTGAAAACCTTTGCAAAATGATTTTCAAATGTGTGTACATGTTTGTAAAATGTTTGTAAAAATTATTTTGGACTATAGTTTTCAAAATTGTGTGTAAACATGTGTCAAATAAGTTTGAGGAATGCATACATCTCACCTAAAACTCCTTATGTATATATGTATAAAATTGATCACTTACCCCTGTAAATTCTTAAAATCCACTTCTTGTATATATAAAGAAGCACTCCCGTGTACATATTTTCAACCTAACTTTTAGCCAAAAATCTTTTGTTTTCAAAAAAAATACAAAAACATTTGCAAAACTAAAATCCAAAAACAGTTGAAAAATCTTTTGAAAAATACAAAAAATGCATGCATCTTCTTTTCAAAAATCCACAAAAAGTTCAAAATCTTTGAAAAATGCATTACAAAAATATTTTCTGCATTGCATTTGCATAGCATGAGCATTTTTCGGATTGTGTTTGATAGTTGAACGAGTCTGAATAAAATCCGGATATTGGAGCTTGATTAGACCTTAAAATCTACCTAATAACAGGAACCTTATAGGAATTGGGTTTGAAGTACTTCAGGTCTAGTTGACTTAATTCTTTGAGGATCACGAGACTTGGTTCAATGGATTCTTGACTGCTTAAGTAGAGTATTTCGAAACACACGCACGACTCTTGTTGATAATGACCTAACTTGGACATCTGCACCTTTCACATGGCTCAACTCAGTTGGAGTGGTGAGGGGATTGGATTTGCCGGTATGAGACGTACACAAGTGGAAACACTTATCCTCCTCTAGGGAGGGAAGTGCACCCCAACCCATCTAGTGATGAGGAATTCTAAAGACAAGAGAGTGTGTGTTGCAATAAAGCTTCAAAAGAGGGATAGTCTACTGGCTCAAGAGGAAAAACTCCTTATGTAAATGCTGCTATGAATAGTATTCAAGAAAAAGAAAGAAAGAAAAAAAAAGAGACAGGCTTGTACAGAAAAATAAAATGCCTGCAAAGTATGTGAATATGTTGTAAAGTCAATAAGCAAGCTTGAGTTCCAAAGTCAAATATGTGAGCATGCAGCTCGATGACTTGACTACACTGGTCTTGCATCCGAGGATAGGTAGCTACACTGGCTACCGTCCATTCTTCTCTTCACCCCCTCCTCTTGAGCTGGTTGCCACTTGAACTTAGAAGGGAATACCCCGCTCCTCGAGGATGGAGTTGTTGCATTTGGGGAATCATTGTGTTGTCGTACTGGAGAAGTCAGTTTCTTTGTCATTCTAGTTGGGGAGAGTCACCATCACTTACATTGTACGAGTCAGATTCATAGTCGTAAGAGTTTGCGTATGAATTGAGATATTTCTGACCTGGCTATTGAGGAGACTTGAGCAGAGTTTTGGGATTCCCAGGGACTGTTGGAATTCAAATTCGATTCTCAATAAGGTTCCGCCCGCACTAAAATTCCAAAGGTCCGACTTAAGCTCCAAACTTTGATTTTGTGAAGACAAGTTTGATAATTACACTTAATCCACCTTCTTCTTTTTCTATTCTTTATTTTTCTATTCTGTACTTATTGCATAAGTGTTTGCTAGGGACTAGCAAAGGCAAGTATAGGGGGATGATGAATCTACGTTTCATCATCTTTATTCTATCATTTTGGCCTTAAAAACCCTAGTAAATGCGTGTAATTAGGCTTAAAATATACATTTTAGCATTCATGCATCATTGTGTAAATGTTGTATAAAATGCAGTTTTTAAAGCCAAAATTATAGAATAAAGAAAAGAAAAGAAAAGAAAAAGAATAAAATATTGTAAATAATTTATGACCCGAAACCCTGAGACCTAGGCATCTCGATGACTAGGTCGACAAGGAATAAAGTAGGGGGAGATAAGGGCCAAAATACAATACAAATCCCTTTTATTTTATCCATTCTTTATTCATTTTGGGACCTATTTTTGGTTCCACCTTTTATACCTCAAATAAATAAACTTTGAATATGAAAGTAGTAGATAATTAAATAAAGAAAAATACAAAATTTATTTCACTCAAAAATAATGTACAGATAAAAAGTTATGGTATGAATAAGAATCCAGAATCCCAACTTCCCAGACCCGTATCTCACAAATGAAAACTCCAAATGCAGCAAACTCACCTTTAATTGCATATAGAATAAAATAAGCTATTTAATGGCGGTGGTTTCGCATTTGGCGGATCTACGGTTTGAAAGTTGAGTTTTGAGCCCCTATTGTATACTTGTACAGATTAAAATATTCGTTTTATTATTTTTTCATTATTTTTATAATTTTATATTTTTATAATTTTGTAAATATTACTTATAATATATTTGTGTATTAAAATCAGAATAAAAACTCAAAGGAAACATAAAATAAAATACTTGTATATATCATACATAAGTATAATACCTGTATACATACCTGCATAATTCACACTTTTATTTTATTAAGTGTATAAAACTCTTCAGAAAAATTAAAAAAAATATTTAAATATATAAAATATTTTATAAATTTATAAAATAATAAATAAAAATAAATAAATTAAGTACATAAAAAAATAAAATACTTAAATATATAGATATAGAAACCTACAAGGGGAATAAATGGTAACTTGTAATTACACACCCCATAAAAATAAATAAAAATCACTATAAAATAATTCATAAAATAATAAACATTTTTTTCAATAACAAAAAAATAATAAATTGATTTGCTATTTTTAATTGATTTTAGCAATGTTTTTCCCAGGGATTTTCCTGGTTGGTCCACGTGGACCAACCAGGTGGAAGTTGACCCGCTGGTCAACTCCCTGGTCTGTGCCTGCAGCTTGTCAGCTGCGTTTTTTTAGCCATTTTCTCCCATTTTTCAAGGCCACATCTTTCATTATTTGGCCTTGTGTCCTTCACGACTTTTTATCCCCATATATCCCTTATACACGCCCAGGCATAATATTTAGCATTGGATTAAGTGTGTGCCTTATTTTCTTCGTCCTTTGGGCCGGGTTGACCATCTCTCTGCCCAACGTTCTGAAAGTTGTCAGACTGCGTTTTTTTGGCGTTTTCTCCGAATTTTGGAGAGCGCGTCTTTCACCATTTGGCATTGCAACCTTCACGACTTTTGTAGACCTACTATCAAGGATACACACCCAGGTTTATTTCGGCCGTTGGACCCGCGATTCACCCGATAATCTTCGATCTTCACGCCTCCAGAGCCACATCTTAAAAAACGACCCTTCTCCTCTATTTCAATTTTAAACTCCTTTTCCCCCTTCTTCCTCCCTTCTTTCATGTGCTGAGGTTAGAGGGAGGTGGCAGCAACCTCACCTCGCCGTTAGGAGGTGAGGAGGAGCGGTGCGGAGGCGTATCCACCCCCATCTCTGGCCCTTGGCCGTGAGGTCCTATTTCGCGGTACATCACCGCTTGAGGTCGTTTTCTGTCCTTTTTCTCGCCGTTTAGTTTGTTGTTAGTTTTAGGCTTTGATTTATGCATTTAGTTGGTCACTCTATCGATTAAAACACCCTGATCTCGCAATCAAACACCTCGCCGGAGCTCCACGAGCTCCGGCCATTTTTGCCATTCTGCCACCTTCTCCACTCCACACGCTGGCCCTTGGGACCCTCTACTATGATTCTCATTCTTTATTTTCAGGTCCAAATGCTGAAGAACTCCATCAGGGGGGTCGTTTTTGATGCAGGCCAAACCTCCTGGAGTTTCCCCCCGTTCTTCATCGCCGTGGTGACGCCCCGACGGAGCAACCGTCATTTTGAGGCCACCAGTCGATAGGGGAGCCTCGCAGGAGCTTCTCGGCCAACTTGAGACTTTCCAGGTTGTAGGAGGAGATCACGTCGTCGAGCCAAAACTCGCCGAGAGGTTGTTCTTCACGAGTTCATCCACATTCCTCTGCAGCCGTTCGATCACCCCGGGCGAGGGTGTTTTGCGCCATTTCCCCCGTCATTTTGTGTAATGTTTATTTAGGAATCAAAGCATTCATCTGAAGTTTATTTTGTTCTGTATAATTTGCAATTTAGCCTGTACTTTTTGCTATTTACAATTATACCCCTGGCTTGTGTGTACTTTATTGTTGTGATCTCTATTTATTTGATGCATATATAAAACCCCAAAAATTCTCAAAAAATAGACTTAAGTTCCTGCTGACTTGTGCTTCCACGGCATATTTTTATTTTTCATATTTTTTGCATTTGAATATTTTTTAAAAATCAAAAACATGCATTTTTGTTATTGTTTGCATTAGAAAATACCAAAAAATATAAAAACACTCCAGAAAATTCCCAAAAAAATATATTTTGTGTATTTTAGTGTCTTTTAACTTCAATCCAAAAATCATTAAAAAATACAAAACAAAACTCTTAAAAATTAGAAAAGCCCAAAAACCTTCCTTAAAATCTAAAAAATCCTAGAAAAATCCTAAAAATATAAACTCAGTTCCTGTAGTTTCTCTATTTTATTATCTTAAATTACTTTGAGGAATTTTGGACACCATTTGATATTTTTCAACATCATTTTAGTTTCAGCCAATAGTTAATTCACTGTTTTCTTGTATTTCCACTTTTAAAAATACCAACAATATTATGAAAAATCCCCAAAAATCACAAAAATAGTAGAAAAATATAAAAAGACCAAAAACAATTTATTTTTTGATTTTTGAGCATTTTTACTCATTTTTATAAATCCTTTATCCTCTCATTTCTTATATTGTATATATTTTATTATTGGAAAAAATATTTAAAAAAATATAAACTATAAAAAGAAAATATAAAATCAGAAAATTAAAAATCAAAATACAAAAATATAAAATCAAAAATTAAATAAAAAATATATAAAATTAAAAAAACCCACAAAAAAGTTTTGCATTGCATAGTGTAGACACTACTTCACTTTCACACACACACACACACACCTGTTTGATCTACCATGTTTTGCTCCCTATGTTCGAACTCTCTGCATACTTGATCTATACACCATTTATGTAGAGTTAAAAATACATTTTAGCTTCACATTTATTTCTTATTGCTTGATCTATAGTGTGGGTTAATTGTTGATTAAATACGAGATTCTGTAGTGGTCAAGGCACCGACTGTTGACTCGCCTTGTGAGTCGATACGACCGCTCTCGATTCTGTATTTATCATGCGACAATATCAACACTGCCAATTCGTGAGGCTGCGTGATCACATTCCAAAACCGGTAGGGCGAGTAATCACCCTACAATCCATATAACGAAGATGAATTGAATCATATTCCTTAGATCAAGCAGCAACAGTGAGTCCATATCTGCGAAAGTTGCACAATCACTTTAAACTCGCCAGGACAAACAATAAGCACCTAAGCAGGAGTGAAATCCACCACCATCACCGATCGAATTTGTCGGAACAAATCCGTATACCACCACATAATGAAAGAACAATGCACATACACCAACAATCGTATGAAGCTTTCACATGAGCAAGCAGATGAGTAATACAAAGTCGAGATCCAAATGTCCCGGTGAAGAACATAGCTTCTGCAGGACCAAAGAAGAACCTCGACACATAATACTCATTGCCGCATGTCATACGATGAGCCACAGATGAGTTATAATCAGACCTCCCTCATCCAGGTGACAAAAGCTAGACTATAATCCGCAGCTACATGAGCTCCACCACCAACATCAACGCCATCATGCCGAGCATATTAAAAAAGGTCCAAACGATCCCAAAATAAGTTTGATATCGAACTCGAAGGTACCAACAAAAAATCCATGGAGAAGGTTGACATCCATGGCAGATAATGCAAGAACAGACAAAACCCTACTTCAATCTAACCAACATCGACATCTGACATCAACAAGCCACCAATGATGTCAAGAATCTCTATGCCCAAAATCCCAACCAACAATGATCAAACCCAAATCTCCCAAAAAAACTGAAACCAACCACAAACTTTTAACTCAAGCCCCAATCGAATGTCCCAACTTCTTGACGGTCATCACGATCTCATAAAAACAATACGAAGCATCGAAGCAACGGAGAAAGCACAGTAGATCTGGAACAAAAAAAGGGAGGTCTAGGGTTACCTTGGAGGTGGATTCCAAATCAAGTTCTCGCTTCGATCGGAGAGATCGTGCAAGAGAATGCTAAGCTCAAGAACCACTTTAAATCACTAGTCAATCTCCGATCTCCGCCTCGTCCTTCTCAAGTTTGACACACGAGAGCACCTGGAGTCGGATGAAGAAACCATCGCTCGGGAGGGGATTTGGGGGAAAGGGGGAGACCTCGAAGGGGAGGAACCGAGAATCAATGTAGCCGATAGGATTGATGGGACGACTCCCCGTCTCGTCCTTCGAGCCTGCACTACACGGCGTGAGAGGGAAGCCAGCTTTTGGAGGACGGCTTTGGGCAGAAAACCCTCGGTTTACCCCAGTCACTCTTGCGGGTTACCTGCATTTTGCAAGGGTAACCTGATACCCGAACGACACCTAAACTTCATCTTCAAAGGTCTCATCCTATTCTCCTGGTCTGTACATGCAGGCACTGTAGGTCTCACTGTTGGATTTTAGCATCAGGATGCATGCTCTTTTTATGTTTGATGTATTTCTTCGAGAAAAAAATAATGGTGCGATGAATCTCACTTCATAATTTTTATTCTATTATTTTTATCTTAAAAATCCTAACTAATGCATGTAAATACTACTGATTTGTACAAATTAACATTCATCAATTGTTGTATAAATTGTGTATAAAATACTGTTTTTAATGCTCAAATTATAAAATAAAAAAGAAAAAGAATAGAATGTCAAAGGTATTTTATAACCTTAAATCCTGTGACTAAGGCATCTTGATGACTAGGTCGACAAGTAAAGTAGGGGGAGATAAGGACCAATAAATCCAATAAATTCTTATTTTTTGAATTCATCAATTATACATTTTTGAGACCCATTTTATTTTCTATTTTTTATATCTCAGATAAAGAAACTTTGTACATGAAAGATTTAGCTAATAAGATATAGAAAATATAAAATTGAGTTTATATAAAAAAATACATTGTACTTTTTACATACAAAATAAGATTCCAAAATCCCAACTTCCCCAACCCATATCTTTCAAATAAAAACTCAAAATGTATCAAAATCATCTTTAATTGTATACAACTTTTAATAAGTATTTAATGAAGGCGATTTCATAAACTATTAAATAGTTAGAGAATCTTATTGGTGAATACTCTCCTTCTCCGTCAATTTTCTTTTTTATAATGTTGTTGTTCCTTTTCAACTATATTATATATTTTTCCAAGTCATCAAATATAGGCTCAGTTGGCTCCTCTTGATATTCCGATCTTATAAATGGACCCATAAAGGTCATACAAATTCTCAGGTCGATTGCATTAAGCAATTATGACTAAGGACTCGAGAAGACATAAGTATCATTATAAGTCAAAGGAGGTCTATGTCTAGAATTGGGTAAGGGTGATCAAATCCTACAAAATAAGGAGTATGCACGTGTTAGCCATGTGATCTCAGGGAGAACCATTCCTGCAATAATTGTTATTGTAATATTTGATATATCAGTAAAGGTTATTATTTTTTTCGCTCCTTGTCTGAGATTAAATGAATGAATGCACTTATAAGGTCTCTTAATACGATTAGAGTTGTGTACCATGACCATCTTAATAATCATACAACTATTGATTCAATGGTTGAATCATAGAGGATGGTGATTGGATGATATCTAAAGAGTTAGATTGAAGATTTATCAAGCATTGTCAAATGATTATTAGGAAACGATCTCTAACCTGAGAAGGAGATGACAATCTTTCTCTAAAGGTTGATATCAGACCGGCTTCTTGATGTAGATCCTCTACATAGGAATAGAGATTCGGAGATGTCAGATAAATTAGGCCAAAGAGTTGACTTAACGAGATCGACATAACCAAGACCTACTACACCTTGGGAGTAGCCAATTGTCTACTCCCACCCCCATTTCCCCTTTTTTTTTGGAAAATGAAAATATGTTTATTCATCACTATATTCCCCAAACATATCATTCCAATTTCATCATAAACGGAGACTCTTATGCCCTCCATTTGAAGGGGGTCAATTTCAGCATTTCTGAGACTGTTAAAATTTAATAGTCTTGATGGAGGGGATAGAAGTCTCGAATTGAATCGAATTTTTAATGACATCATGGTGATGATCTAAATTTCAATAGGTTTCATTTCAAAAAAATAAAAAAAATATAGGGGAAAAGGGGTAGGAGCATGTAAGTTAGCTACACCCAGGAATCATACTCCTATATAATATATTGGTTAAATGAGGCTACACCCTGGGTGTAGCCAATTGGCTGCTCCCACCTCCATTTCCCCACTTTTTTTATTTCTTTGAAATATATATATATATATATATATATATATTCATCACTATAACCCCCCTAACATGTCATTCCAATTTCATCAGAAACAGAGACACCTATGCCCTCCATTTGAAGAGGGTCAATTTCAGCAATTCTGAGACCGTTAAAATTTGACAGTCTTGGTGGAGGGGATAGAAGTCTCGAATTAAGTCGAATTTTTAATGACACCATGGTAACATATTGTGTAGGTTTCATTTCAGAAAAGTAAAAAAATACAGGGGAAAAGGGGTGGGAGCATGTAAGTTAGCTAAACCCAAATATCATACTCCTCTCTCTCTATATATATATATAGAGAGAGAGAGAGAGAGAGAGGGAGAAAGGGATGATCCTGTGAGAGCCAAAATCTGTGAGTATGAGAGCACTGATTCTAGACTACTAAATATTGTCATCTCTCTCTTCATTAATTGCAGGAGGAGAGAGAAGAGCAGAATCTAGTGATCCAGAATCACTGCTCTCATGCTCTCACAGATTTTGGCTCTCACAAGATCAACCATGTGTATGTGTGTGTATGTATATGTATATGTATGTGTGTGTGCGTGCGTGTCTGTGTATGAGGGTTGATCTTGTGAGAGCCAAAATTTATAAGAGCATGAGAGAAGTGAATCTGGACTACTAGATTCTTCTCTTATCTCTCCTCCTTCAATCTGTGATGAAAGAGGTGACAGAATTTAGTGTTCCGGAAGCACTGCTCTCATGTTCTAACAGATTTTGGCTCTCACTGGATCAACCCTATATATATAGGGTTCATTGGGGCTGTCCCCTTGCGGCAGTCAACATAGCTGCCCTCCCTTCTTTATTTTCGATATTTTTTTATTTTTTTTGAAAAATATCACCATATATATTCATATATATATATATATATATATATATCTCCTATATGACATTCGAATTTTGTTAGAAACAGAGGCTCATATGCCCTTCATCTAGAACAGGTCGATTACAACAATCTTTAGACTATTAAAATTACCTATTCTAGATGGATGGCATAAGAGTCTCTGTTTCTGATGAAATTCGAATGTCATATTGAAGGGATACAAAGATGTATATATATGGTGATATTTTTAAAAAAAAACAAAAAAATTGCGAGAAAATGGGGAGGGGGTGGCACTATTTTTCCCATATGTGCAGTGTTCAGGAAATCGGCCGAGTATACCGCATACTCGGCCGTATACTCGTATTCAGTAGCCTTGGCGCACCGAGTATGGTCAAATCGTCATCTAGGTGGGTCAGGCCGCATACTCGGCCGAGTATGCGGTATATGCGGCCGTTTATGCGGCCGATTTTCGAATAAACTTTTTTAAAACCTTAACCTAAATTCGGACATCCGACGTAACGCTCTTTCAATTGATGTTTTTGCTCACTTGACTCTATTATCCCAATAGTTTTGTTCCTAGTACCTTCAATTCTTTATTATTATAATCAAGAATATAATATTTAGAGGTTATTAACATGACATTAAAAATTTATTTATATTTTTAATAATAAAAAATACCAAACCGCATAAAACCGCATACTCCCCGCATACTCTCCCGCATACCGCATACTCTCTATGCAGTGACCCCTCCGACTGAATACCGCATACCGCCTTTCTGAACATTGCATATGTGTATGCATGTATATATATATAACTTCTGGGAAAATTCAAGCAACATAATCATGGAGCTCTTTAGTATTGTCACGACCTCAGTTCTGGATCATCAAATCTTCCCATTTACAGGATCTGGTTACTCAGCAATAACTTTATCTAATAATAACCGCTATTATTAAAAAACAAACTACAATAAAATGCTTATAAAGAAAGCATCTCACATTTTTTCATTCTCAAAATAATGATTACAAAGAAAATTTTTTCCATCATATTCTTTTACATGTATATAAAGCTAAAGGAAGAAGATACTAATAACTACTAACTACCTTATACTATAAGCTACTATTGTTGGCTAGCTGACTAGCTAATTATGGACCTTATGATGGCTCATCGATACTAGTTAGGTTTCCAGAAATCATAGGATAAAGATTATCGAGTGCTAAGTAACGAAGAAGATAAAGAAGTAATGTAGTTTAGCAAAATTTATTATCCTAGATAGTTTCATTTCTTCTCAAAAGATTAAGTCATATTCTTTCTATTCTACATCGGGTATTAGTCCAGGTGATTTCCCTCACCTCTCATGAACTCCGAAGCTATGGACACGTCGGGATTGGAGATTGCGCTGAACTAGTGAGCTTATGTCGTCGCATGTTGCCTCAACCCATCCTCCAATACTACTTTGAAAATACCTTTTTTATTATCCAGTGTTCCAAACCTTCAGCCTGACAAACAAGGAAACACACCGTCCTCGAGCACTTGGTAGCTTAAAATCACATGCTAACCTTTAATCACATATACTAGTAGCTTTATATAGATGTTATTGTGACCCAATCACTAGTAAACCACACATGTCTCCACATGTAACGACCACATCTTCAATCAGTTAACCCCTGTAATGGTAGTAGAATACCACACATTGTAAATAATTTATTTTACATGCCCAACATATCCGGACAATTGTATACCACCTGGATATGACCTGCCAATAAGGATTTCTTTTGACAAATCTATAGGTTGCATGCCTGACATGTAGTATTTGCTCTAAGTCATCCTTATCGTAAAAGATAATATGAAAATCATAATTGGATCTCATTTATGCCATGTAAATTTTCACCTAATATCGACATAATATTGAACGTAAATCATATCAGCTACAAGGATGATTCGTTACACCAATTTTATTTTAGCAATTATTTTAGAGTAAAGAGTGAAGCAAGCATGTGAATCTTCTTCATAAGAAAGAACAAATAAATAAAACTTTTTTCCAGTTTAACTTGAAAATCCAACAGAAAAAGGCAGGGTTTCATTAGATGATCGTGTTAACTTCAAAATGGGACCAATCTACCTTGATTCATGTTCAACTAGGGGTTTATTATAGCCTGAAGTTATTAAAATTCATTTATATGTCAAGAACACAAAGAACGAATGAAGAACGTGAAGAACATGAATTCTCTCAAAAATTTGGCAGAGTTTTCTTTTATATCTGGTGATATTTCAAGGAATATTTTGACAGAGTTTTCCCTTATATTGGGTGATATCTCAAGGAAGTTTCGACATAGTCTCCCCTTACATGGCGTGATATTTCAAGGAAAATTCCAGCAGAATCTCCCCTTATATCTAGAGAAAGTCGAAAGAAAACATCAGTCTTTAAAGAAATGAATCGAAACATGAATAAAAAAGATCTACTTACCTCCTTCCCGAAGCCATCGAGGAGATAAGTGCTCCGTCTTCCTTCGCCTCTTCTTCTCGGTAGTTCATTGCTAATGCTTCTTCTCCACCTCCCTCCTCTTCCCTTAGTCTCTCAACCCTAACCTTGAGGTAGTGGTGGATGGAATGAATATCGTAGATAATGGAGAGGTGCAGGGGTATTTAGAGGCTCTCCTATCCTGAAAATCATGATTTAGAATCCATGATTTTCACCAGTGGTTTTTCTCAAAAGTATGGTTTCCTTCAATGTCATGGTTTCATGGTCCATGATTTCGCCCAAGCTTATCAGGAAACCCATTATTTTGTTAATGACTCTTCATTAGCGTTAATCGTGCTTAATTGATACTTATCATGATTAATTATTCATAACCACGATAAATATTTACTAAACCATGATCAATACTCTTTAACTATGATCAATATGCTTAATGATTATTTTAATCAATATTTATTAGTGCTAATGATGGTGATTAAGAGATAATGACGGCCTTACCGACGTCAACTTCATTTGCTTCCAAAATTCATAAATATTTGAAACAGCCTCCGATTAAGATGAAACAAGTTTTGTTGGATACGTCCCGTCGGGTCGGACCCAATATCCATATGATTGGTAGGATCCGAGGAAGTTGTTTTTTATGACTTTACATGTATACCTCATAAAATGACTTTAAAGATGGTTATACAATGTATTAAAAGGTACACCAATGAAACTTTATAAGATAGATTTGGTATACCGAGAAGGATAGTGGTTGATTCATTGCAATTTATTCAAAAATAAGTTTTACATGTAAATAAATATCATCTTTCATTTATGTTGAAATCATTATGGATACTCTTAGTTCGTATATTAGGGGAATAGGTAGTAACCATACATTTACATGTTTTGGATAGTTTATTGATGTTAAGAAGGACACCTATGTGCACTTATCATGTGAACTAAAGTGCGAACAACTAAATTTGAGAACATTTGATTAACATAGAACTTTTACAGGCAGAAAATACAATACAAGAACATTGAACATAGAACTCCTTTCGATAATTCTAAAATTAATGAAATCACCTTACTTATTAATTATAGATCAGTGTGATTTATCTTCATGTTAATTATAAATTTTATGTGATAAATTACAGTAAGTCTTAAGTTAAACTCCAATTAAAGGAAGAAAAATAAAGTTCCTTAAAGGTGACAAAATTGATGTATAATATAAAATATCGAAATATGATTTGCTTCGTAGCTACTCCCAATGCGTGCTCCCACCTCACGGACCTGGATCGTCTGCATTTTTTAAATTAGTTTGGATCCGTTTGCAAATTATTAAAGTTTTTGTCAAGATTATGCAATTTATCCAATTTCAACTATCTTAAATATTTTTTTAAAATCACACTTTTCCTTGTTAGTCTATATTGTTATAAATCAGTCTGTTATGGACCTTTCTGTTTTTTTATTAAACTTTAATTCTTCCCCATGCAATTTACCCAATAAAAAATTAAACATGATAAAACTTCAACTCTGTCCAGATATCCCGAGGTTTTATATTAATTGCGCATAGATCCCTAAACTTTTTAGAAATTACATATTAGCTTGTAAAATTCCAAGAAAGCATAAAAATAATAGAATTCTTTGAAACATTCCTCGAAAATTCATACGTGATCCTGATAACATACAGAATCTAATTACATAGGTTTTGCCACATTTTGAGGTTCTTGAGTTAGAATGACAAGTAGGTTATGATAGGGTTGAATAAAGTCAAAAATATCTCTGAAAATATATTTAAAAAAACTTTGTAAAATATCTAAATCTACGTGGATCGATTCTCTGCTTACCCCATATACATTATTTAATATCTCTTAGCTTGAAATTGTATAAATCTTATCTATAAAAATATTATTCCACCAAATATCTGCAAAAAAGTTCAAAATTCCAATAAAAATTCCACCAAAAAGAGTTACATTAACAATGATGCAAAGTGCTCCACTTGGATCAATGAAATCGAGCCACAATATTGCGCTATTTCCACTGATATAGCTTCCACCAAATAAGGATCATGCGAGCCTAAAAAAAAGACTATGCATCATAAATGAACAAGGTTGGGTGGGGAAGATGTTAGATAACATGTAAAAGACGCATCCCGATGTACTCTCAGAAACTTAGCACAGACGATCCAAACTCTTTGACGATCGTGTTGATTCCACAATAAAATATATGTACTCATATTGTAGTGTATGTATGGCACATGAGTGATCCCTTATCTACTAAGTAAACGAGAAAATAAGGACATTATATAAGATCCCTCACAATAGAATCACATTCTTTCTAAAATTTTGATTTGATCCAGTAACCAAATCAGATAAGAACAAACCATCTTGTCGTACACGTGGAGACTTTTTTAATGAACCAAGAACATCAAAATCAGAATCTGTACGAGAGAGTTATGTGAGAAATACGATTAGGCTGCGGCTATTGGATCTGGATATGAACCCATATCTGTTTAAGGCTAAACCCATATAAAGGAGGATGGCTATGTCAAGTGGGACAATCCATTTGACCCCCTTGCCTTTGCACCACCACCCCTCGTCCGAGATCCACCATTGGATAAATTTCGGGCCACTAATCAGAAGTTTGAGCATGCCATTTCGAAGAACACCGAGCGAGGATCTTCGTGGACACATATGTGTTCCACGGAACATCGCGGAACTCTAGCTTGTTCCGGATGAAGGAAATTCCTGTGGAGAACATTCCCATAGGTATGTATGGTTTTTACCTCTATTTGTTGTAGAAGCCGCATATCGCATCGTGAGTCATGGATAGTGTATCTACTCGTATGTGGTGTCAGTTTCACATTTGGATGAGTTTAACACCAAAAATCGTATTTTATCGCATCAAACTTTCGTGATTTTTTGTTGATATATTGGGTTCATGTAAAAGATAAGAGTATATTCGTGATGTGGGTAACAATAGGAATAAGAGGCTGTGATTGGTTTCACAATCGGAGAAATTTCACAGACATCACCAGAGACAAATCTGGCAACTATCCAAGCCGGATCGTTCATGCTATTGTGGATAATCAATAATACCATCCCAAAAGAATCGATCATTCTGAGATTGATTGTGGACCCAAATAGACCTAAAATTTAATGTAAATTGACTTTAAAAAGATGTAGAATTATTTAATTCGTTATGGTATATATAAATACATGGAATAATTGAAATACGTTGATAAATGATGGAAATGGATCCATTGTAAGTTAAGCTAAAATTAGATGTAATGAGCCTCGGTGAGTTGAGATCACCTTGAGTATTAAATTGAGTAATCATGGGGGAATATCTAGATTTTTTATGTTTACATCTTGTGTTCAGCGGATGCCTTCCGCAGCGTGTTTGTGTTCCATGCCACAGTGATTGATCTTAAGTGGCATGTGGGTAGCGGAGTTGATGCCTCCAAGGAAGGAGCATGCACCCTTGGGATCTCGGATAGAAACTTAGATGCCACGAACCCAATAGTTGCATTGGTTGAGGGACATGTTGCTTGGCACATTGAAGAGTCACCATGCGGTATTCATCCTTAGTACTTGCATTCCTTCAGCCCAGTGCTTCGAGTGCGATCCAAGTAGTTGTGGCTAGTGGTCTTTGTTTCATGTGTTCACTTAGAGTTAACACTCTTATACTGGCTAGTGTAGGTCACATTAGTTATTATTATGGATGATGAAGGTTATGAAAAAAAATCTTAAGCGCATCATGGAAGCATGAAGATCACGTCATATACGATCGGGAGCGAATGGTCGCATTAGTTGCTCGGAGCAACGGAATTTAAAATTTTTAAAATGATAAAACCACATGATCATAGAAAACTTCTTGGATCATTTCATCCAAACCACAAAGAAGATGTAGGAATACCTCTTGAAGTGTGGTTGCGATCGTAGTCTCTAGACGAAAAAACCGCTTGTCTCAAGTCCAACCCGACGGAGGAGACGCTTGCGAACGCGTTGATGAAATGCACCCTTCTTGCAATGCAAGATGTTGATCCAAGCAACGGACCTCCTGATTATGTCACATAAAATATGAGATCTTCTTCGCATATCGGAAGCATCGATGAAGACAAAGATCCATGAGCGATCAAAGTGGCAGCACGACGGCGTAGTGATGATAGCAAACCTTCTAGGCCACAAAGTGAACAACCACTTAGAGAGAGAGAGAGGGGTGTGTATCATGATGAGAAGGAGAGAAAACTTGTAATTTCTATGATTTAAAAGAAGAGCTAGGGTTGCCTCTTCTTTTATATTATTTTGGGAGTCCATGGATCACAATCCATGGACAACACAAATCTAATGGTGGAGATTGATTTGTGTTTCTTTCGATGGCAATGATTTTGTTGTAAAAACACAATATCAATTAATTTGATTTAATTAAAATTATATTGAATAATTCATCAATATAAATTATTGTACACACACGGTTCATCAGGATTCTGAACAAAACCATAACTTTTTATGATTTTGTCGAATCTGACGTTCTAGATAACGAGAAGCTTGTTTGAGCCCATAGATGGATTTCTTCAGCTTGTATACTTTGTCTTCCTCATTTATTAAGTCCTAGGGATTCTCCATATAGATATCCTCCTCGAGGTATCCATTGAGGAAAGCTATCTTGACGTCCATCTGTCAGATATTGTAGTCAAGATATGCTGCTATAGATAGAAGTGCCTTGATGGACTTGAGCATTGCTATAGGAGAGAATGTCACATCATAGTCGATGCCTTCTATCTGTGTGTGGCCCTTAGTTACGAGCCGTATTTTGAAGGTCTCCACCTTTCCATCTGGTCCCTTTTTTCTCTTGAAGAACCATTTACACCCAATGTGTTTTATCCCTCTAGGTGGATCCTCTAGGGTCCATACACCATTCGGGAGTTAATTTCTAACTTCATTGCTAGCATCCATCTATCCATGTCATGGTCGACGAGTGCTTCATCAAATGAACCTAGATCATCGTCAGTTTCACCTGACACATGGAATCCGCACCTTTCAAGTGGTTCAACTACCATCGAACTTCTTTGAAGAGGTACGTGTGTTACATCTCCATTTACTTCTTCAGTTTCTAGTTCAGGAAACTTAGTATCCTCAGGGAATTCAATGAGTTCCTTTACTTCCGTTTTTTCTTGACTCTTCATATTCATCCTTCAGAAATTTTACATCTCTAGAGAGGAATATCTTTTGAGTTTCAGGGTCATAAAGTTGGTATCCAATACCGTCCTTTACATACCCAATGAAGTAGCACTCTCAAATGTGAGATTCTAGCTTACTTGCATTCACATTCTTTGCATGGACGAAGCAACCCCAAATCCTCAAGTGTTTAACACTGGGTTTGGTTCCATACCAAAGCTCATGAGGAGTTTTAGGTACGGATTTGCTAGGAATCTTATTCATGATATATATTGCAGTCTCTACTGCTTATCCAGAAACTAAGTGGTAATGTGCTTTACTCATCATTAAACGGACCATGCATATTGCAGTCTCATTCAGCAACACCATTAAGTTGGGGAGTTCCAAGTGGAGTGAGATTGGAGACAATTCATCTCTCTTTGAGGTATTCCTTAAACTCATCTGAGAGGTACTCGTCACCTCGATCAAATCGAATTCGTTTATTCTTCCTATCGGTTTGTTTCCCAGTCAAAGCCATGAACTCTTTGAACATTTCAAAGGTTTCATATGTATGATGTATTAGGAAGATAAACCCGTATCACGAATGGTCATCAATAAACATCAAATAATATCGATATCCATTTCGGATCGTGGTACTAAAGGGACTACATATATTTGTATGTATTAGGTCAAGGATACCTTCACATCTTATAACCTTGTTACAGAAAGGCATCCTAGACATTTTATCTCAAATACAACGTTCACGAGTAGGTAAGGTTTGGACATGTAGAAAATCTAAGGGTCCATCCTTATCGACAGATAAATGACCAAGATTTAATGCCAAATCATGTTAGAATGATTTCCATCATCTTTAGTTCTTTTAAGGTTTTTATCAGTGATTGTTACATTAATGACATTCTCGTCAATGTACAATTCATAGAGTCCACGAGAAGTTAGAATACCATCCACAATATATTTATCATAACGATTTGTGACAAGTTTATTATAGAATATGAACGAATATCCATTTCTAACTAACTTAGATACATATATTAAGTTCATTCTAACATCTGAAACATGAAGACATTCTTAAAGTACTAAGACTCTTCCACTAGATAATGATAGTCTGCATGTCCCAGTGACAACTATTACAGTTGCATTAGATCCCATCTAGATGACAATCTCCCCTTCATCGAGCTTCTTAGTTTTCTGAAATAGATGCAACAAAGTGTATACCTAAACATAAGTACCAGAATCGATGATCCAACTACCTTCTCGTCCTACGAGAAAATTAGTTTCAATAATGAAAATAGAATTCATACTTGCTAGGACATTACCTTTATCTATAGATTTCAGGTAATCTGGACAGTTACGCTTCCATTGCCTTAGCTTCTTGCAGTGATGGCAGACATCGATTTTCTTTGATGCCATTGTTGCAAAAGCATTAGAATATGAGCCAATGCATTGACTCTTCTTCTTCTTCTGGACCGGACCCTTTCGAGACCCTTTCTTCTGACCATGCTTCCCTTAACCTGTGCAACCATTGCACTATCAGAGGGATTCTCTTTCTTCATTACGTCTTCTTCATACTTTAATGAAACTATGAGTTTAGCATTAGTTAATGTCAATTTATTCATGTGGTACGGTATCACATAATTTTTGAAAGACTTGGGGAGAGACAGCAAAATTAAGTCGGACTACATATCTGCATCTATCTCAACCCTGAGAGCCCCCAGCTCCGAGAAGTAACCAAACATTTTGATCACATGCTCTCGGATCGAAGTCCCTTTTCGCATTTTTCAACGAAACAGTTTTTCATGACATTATAGAGTTGAGTGCGGTTGATATCAGAACATCTCTTTTAGATTATGCATAATATCATGGCAATTATCCATCTCCACATGTTGCTTTTGAAGCACATTGGAGAGAGATCTCAAAATATAACATCTGGTCAATGAATGATCTTCATCATATTTTTCATTATACTTGATTTCTTCTGATTTCATAGGGTTTGCATGATTGTCCTTATACAACACATAAGATATGCCGTCTCTAGAAAGAACAAGATCCAAATTAAGGATCCAATCTGAGTAATTTGGACCAGTCAACTGGTTGACCTCCATGAGCCTACTGAGTGGGTTCATGGTCTTCATTGTCTGAAATTAAGAATGCATTATATTAGAACATATAAATAAATATATATTTAATATTAAATTCTTTGATTAAGGATTTTTAGTTAAATTAGTCTTGCCTTTTCAATTTTGAAAGTTCATTCCCTTAATCACTTTCAAAGAAAGAGATGTACTTACCGATATATCTCTAACAAGAACTGGGATCTCTTTTTTACCTTTGTTACATCCCAATAATATGATAAATTGTAACTCGAGATAAAATAAATTGGGATCATATTCCGCCTTGCAAGTCTAACTTGCATTTCCCAATTCTGTCTATAACACCTGGGCTCACCACCCTTAAGACGATGTTGACCCATCGTTAATTGAACCAACCGTCAACAGGATTAGAACTCGTTATGTGCAATCCAATATCACCCCGATAATACGGGGAACCGATATTGAGGTCACTATGCATACGGCTTACTCTTTCGAGAAGCAAAGAGCCCGATCCATGTATGCTTGTATTCAAGAGCTGTCACTTTGGACATGCATCTCCTACATAAAATCCATGGCAAAGAAACCCTTCGCATTGATGGGAGACCATGGATGTCACTTATGTGATCCTCCATATCATTTTCAAAATTTAATAATTATTATCCATATTCACATAATTAATTCTTCCAAGAGAAATACGACTCTATTCATAATAGAGTGTTTATTTTAATTAGATCCAATTAATTTAATCATAATAAATTAGTTATCAATCCAATTCAATCAACCAATAAAACAATCAGGGTTTGCTTGATATTACTATACAGTATACTCCCTCACAAGTATGCATTATTCTGTATTTTAATAATTAAAGTACAACTAGTGTATTTATACTTATATATACTCATATTATTTCTATTATTATTATTATTATTCACAAGTTAGAAAATAAAAAATAAAAAAAATTAAACACATAAAAAATTATAAAAATCAAAATCCATAAAAAAAGAAAATAATTAAAAACCCATAAAAAATCTAAAAATAAAAAAAAATAACCAAAGTCATTTATTGACTTTCTTGCCAATTTGTGATTGTTTATCCTCGATTGTTTCCTATGTTCGACCCCCTACATTACTTTTCCAATATACATCTATTAGTAGGGTATAATAAATTTTGATTCACACTTACTTGCTCTGCTCGAATTACACATTGTGTGGGTTGATTGTTGATTGACCTCGAGCTTTATTATTGGTCGCCTTAACGACAATATATCTTCGCTTCCGTGAGGATACTATTTAGACGCTTTCAAAATCTGAGCCATCAAATGGCACTGTTGTTGGGGAACAACGCGTAGGTTAGATTTTTAGGTCATTTTCCTTTATTATTTCTATTTATTTATTTTCTCTCTTATTTGATATACTTGCTTACTTGTACTAATATATTCTCTTTGATTTTTCTTGCGAGGGACTTCGAGACAACGGTGACCACCTAGGTGGTTGGAGCGTCCAAGTCGAGGAGACTTGGTCCTTCTACTTATGAACCAAGAGGAGAGAGCAAGAGGGAGAGATGAAGAGCATTAGCATAGGACCTTTGCTTTTATTTTTTTTTTAGAGAGAGTGATTTATTTTTGCTTAATTCAATTGTAATAATATAAGTACTTTGGACTTTGGACAGTCTGGCTCAATTTCCAAGTGTTTATTCACATGGGGGCTCACCGTATTTTTTGTGATTTCTACCGCCTTATTTTCTTTGTTTCTCGTATTTTGAGTTTTCCGCCTTTATTTTCTTAGTTTTTTGTGAATGCGCCCCTAGTTATAGGATCTGCTTGCTCGATAGATTAAGGTCCAAAGCCCTAACTACATTGCATGTACCGATAGATTATTGATTGGACTTAATCAAATTTAATTGGTAATTATTTGAACTCGAGACCACGTGCCGAGAGAGTCGAATACAACGCTTGCAGGACCCACTGTGGTGGGCACCGAGAGGCAATGAAGACCAAACTTTTGCTCTCATTTCTGAGTAATTATCATCTGGTTCTTCACGCTAATAGCATATTCTGATCTAGGGCGATTTCATCGATACATTTGCATATGGACTAGGTATAAAAATCCATGTCTTGCATCCTGCATGTAAAGAGCTGAGAATCTCTACAAGTACTCTAACTGAGCATTTATCATCGTTTTCGACTTGCATTGCATTTTCACCTTCTCCCTATGATTTTGACAACCTAGGCAAAAAGAAAATCTACAAAAATGTTAGCTGCTTGTATTGAATCTACTCAAAGCAAGTGATAACAAAAAAATAAAAAAAGGGATTGCTAAAAGTACTTGACCTAAATAAAATTGATTAATTAGACTCATTGCATTGGGTGAGCAAAGCCCTCATTTTTTAGGTACCATTGCGGAAGGTATCCTTCTCGAGCGAGTGAGCATTATCATAAGGATTAGAGCCCCAAACCCAATCTGCAATTGTCTTGTGTATCGCATAGATTTCCAAAGTATTGGCGTTTCTATCATATGTGGACGAGTAGGGACTGGTCAACAATGATGTTCTCACTTTTGTAAAACATCGACCTTGTCCAAAGTATTGAGATTAGTCCACGCCTTCACAGGTGTGTCTGTCTCATTGTCTTGTGTCCGAGTAGGTCCTTGCACGCTCACAAGTGATTATGTTGTCAGTCAGGTATGAAGTAGTTGTTTCGCATATTTGCTTTGTCCCTCTATTTATTTAGTTGAGTAGGAGTCCAGGAAGGGTTTCAAGGACCTCAAAAAGTGTAGACTATAGGTTACAAAGGAGGAGGACAAGTACATGATACGTTTCCGGCAATACTCTCGCTCTTAGAGGATTAGCGCTTTAAGGTCTCGTTAAAAGATAATTGCCTGAAAAATTAATCGAAAATTTACAAAGGTAATTGATAAACCTTCAGGGCTTCACGAGTCGAGTTGATGAATCCATTGTATTGTAGTTTGATTGATTAGTTTTATTAAGGTCAAGATAAAAAAAACATCACACTTTTGCACCATTTTGTCACATCACCTCTTTTACATATTTCTCTTGAATCCCTACTCGTTTTGAGATGTCTATTATTTTACACTCCTTTTATTTCTTGTTCATCTCCGTATCTTTCATCTGTCACCTATATCCTTTTAACCTCTCAAGATGTCAACCCACGGATGGCTTAGTCGGGACTCCACTGACACCCACATCGATTCTGTGTTGTCGAGATATCCAATAATTTAGGGCTATTTCCAGGTTCATGGTTCGGATTCCATGAACCACCCTCAAGACTCCCCGCTTCTTCTTTACCCAGACTGGGAACATTCTTGTCCCTAGTTCTGCCTATTTTGGATGGAGATCGATTTTACTCCATACTCGTATCCATCCCTAATAAGATTCAGAATTGACCCTAATTATAAAGTATTTGCTCCATATGGTGTTTGCATGCAAACTGATCAGGGTGTATTTCCCATTTCAGGTCTTGACCCCGACCTCGAGCCAGAATCACAGGTAGAACCAGAGATGGCTCCTATAGGAAGAGGAAAGGGACCACAACCCCATCCAACTGAAGAGCCAAATCAGAAGTCAACAACCAGCTCCTCGCATCAATCCAAGCCATCCGGTAGCAGTAGACAAACCAAGGACTAGCCCAGGTTGCATTCTAATATATGTTGAATTATCTGAGGATGAGTGTTGACAAAAGGGATTCTAGGAGAGAAGGTGGTTTTCCAAGAGAAAATGAATATCCGAATAGAGATGACATAGAAGACTACATGTCAGTAGGTGGACCCCGTAATGAAGGGGGAGAGGAAAGACCACAACAAATGAAGCCCACGTTAAAGCAGACTTACACCCTTGTGGGAGGGCATGCCATCAAGTGGATTCAAATTCCACCTACCCATGCCCACTTTGAGCTAAAGCCACAGTTCTTGTCTCTGCTTCCAGCCTTCCAGGGTGATTGTTGCCTCGTCTACCCTTGTTAATTTAATCAAATTATCGATCAAATTAAAAGTTAGGTTCGTTGCAATCGGGTTATCAAGACTTCATCAAAAACACCACTAAGACTTAATGAAAATTAAGTTTAAGCGGCAGATTTATTTTACTTGGGCAAGTCCAAGGTCGAACTCAGGGAGACAGTTGTCTCCTTAGGTAAATTTTTAGTTAATTTTGAGGTCAGATTTTCAGAAGAATATTTTTGATTTTTTTTAGAAATTTTTGTGCAATAAATGAAAAAACAATGCAATTTCATGCCAAATTTACAAGTGAAATTACAAAGATGATCAAATGAAGCCCAAAAATTATGAAAATTGGCCGAAATATGAAATGTGATGAAATTAAGCTACACTAATTTTTTGGAATTTTCTGACACTTTATGAATTTACTATAAATTAAAGATGAATGCAGGGCAGGTTTTACAAAATTAATTCTAATAAATACAAAAGGACATTATTTTCAAATATAAAAATTATCCTAGATATGTCTAAGTAAGAGGAATCCAGGAAAATTAATAAAAGTAAAAATCTATGTGGATTGGATTTATTAAAAATCAATTAAGCAAATCACTGTTTGAGTTATTCAGGCCTCGTGATGCGTGTAAATGCAATGATTTTTGGGCACAGTGTAGAGTAATTTATCCTAAGTCTAATGTGATTGTATGATGATTTTTGGATCAACAAGGAATTTAATATTAAATAAAAGGCACACAGTGGGCAAAATATAGATAATTTCACCAATTTAATTTTATTAAATTCCAAATGACTCACAAAAATAAGACAAGTGTTACATAAGATAGAGGATAAGTTAAACTACAATATGCAATTTTAGAAATTAAAAATAATTAAATATGGACACCTAATTATGCGTGCAAAGACAGGGACCAAAATACAATATAGAAAATAAAAATTTTCAAAATAAAATGTGCTAACAGGGACTCAAATGCAATTACCTATAACGCACAGGTGTTAGATGCAAAATTCCCACAAAGACACGCACTCCTCATGTGACGTGCCTGGCAGGGACAATTTGTAATTTCGGAAATGTCTCGGGGGATCTGTGTAATTACCCAACCTTCACGTGACGGACACGTGAGGGGGCTAGGCTCGGACGGAGTTGGAGGCTCGGGCAGAGGCTCGGATAGCACTGGAGGTTCGGCTTAGCTTCGGTTGCTCCAAGCCGAAGGTTAGGGAAGAGGCTCGGAGCTCGTGACGTGGCACGATGTAGGCCGCTAGATCAAGGTGTATCCGACGGAGGCTGGAGCTGCTATCGTGGTGTGCCTAGGGGCCGTCAGATCAAGATGGTCCAACGATGGTGATGAGGTTGACGTGGCGGGATGTGGATCATCAGATCCTTGTGAGATCGGACGATTGCTGGAGCTCGATGGCGCGGGCTACGTGGCAGCGTAATAGCCATTGGATCCTCCTGATCCAACGGTGGCGGAAGGTGGGCGATGTGGCTCGATCAGGACCGTCCGATCAAGAGGAACAGATGGTAGTTGCGATTCGTGTTCCTCCAGTCTGCTGCCTCCTGCGGCGGACTTGGCGGGGCTTCGGTGAAGATGGTCCTGCTCTACCGACCTCCCTTGTGCTCGATGAAGCTCGTCGATAGCTCTTGGTATGCTCGGATTGGTCGTGTAAGTGTCAGGGAGCTATCGGAGGTCCTAGAAGTAGATGGGGAGGTCCTCAGGTCAGAGATGTGGAAGCTCGACTGATGCTCCGGCGACGTTCCGATCAGTGAAGAGGGATGTACCTGCAGGGTTAGTCTATGCCAATTGAACAAAAGCTAGTGCACGTGGGAGTGCAAGTCATGTGACGAGAGGCCTAGAACGAAGCGAGGGTCGTCCGGTGACTTCCTCCTCCGTGAAGGCAGAGCCTTGGTTGGAGGGAAGTGTGGTGCATTGTCGGAGCGATTGAATAGGTGCACGAAGGTGAAAGCTCCAAGGAGGAGCTCTGGGAATGGTCAGAGAAGCGAGAGGATGCGAGGTGAAGCGGAATAAACTCCGAGAAAAATGTGAGGAAAGAAGAAGAATGATCGGAGGAGGATGGAGGGATCTACCTAGGCATTGGAAGCTCGAAGAGTGATCCCGGTCATCGCTCGAGGGACGGTAGAGGTCCCAAGCTCAAGAAGCTAGTCAGAAGAGCTGCGACACGGCGAGGATTCGTCATGGATCTCGCCGGAGGTGGAGTCCTGTCATCGCTCGATTTCACCCTCAATTTCTGTCACCAATGGAAAGCTAAGAGCTCTAGGGTACCTCTTTCTACGGTGGATGGAGTGAAAAGAGGTTGGAGGCGGGGTATTTAAAGGAAGACAATGGAGGTCAGGTGATGGAGGCATGGTGTTCATGGGCTTTGTGGTTCCTAAAATAGGAAGGGGGTGGCGATGTCGAGAGGTGGAGATTGTGGGAAAGAGAGAGGGTCGGAGGTAGGAGACGACACCCCAACCGTTGGATCTAATGATCCAATGGCTAGGAAATGGGCACGAGAAGATGGTCTAGATCAGATTAGGGCAATGCGATCAGAGGGATGTGATGTAGCCACTTGGCAGCCTGGAAGCGTGGCGTTGAAGAACGGTCCAGATTATATCTGGAGGACGATCGAATGGTGGAGAACTTGCCACATGGAGCTCCAGGGATGAAGACTAAAGGAGGGCCATGATTTCATATGTCTTTTGATCGGATGATCAGGACATGGCCGGGATTGAACAGGTGAGATCTAATCATTAAGGCAATGATCCGGTGGCCACGAGTGTGCCACGTGAAGGGCGGAGAGTAAGGCGCTGACGTGCGGTCTTGATGAGATCTATGGATGGATCAGACGCCTGAGGGATGATGATGTATGAAGGGCCGAGATCTGAAGGCGGAGAGAATGATCTGACATCCCAGAGGCGAGGTGTGTGGCGGCCAATGCAGTGGGCCGTGTGACGCAACCAGAGGGTGCCACGTGGCCCAATCTGATTGGTTGAAAGAGGATGTGAGATAAGAGTGAGAAGACAGATGAATTTGGAAAAACTCAAAACATGAAAGTTGTAGATCTCGATGAGATCTATAAGTTTCATGTTGATTAAAAACAGAAATGAGGTCAAATAAAGTAATAAATACAAGGGTACAAATATACATACATATAGTGTACAATGGGGTCCCAAAACCCAAGTTTTGCATTCGAGCTCCAATTTAAATGAAACTGGACTCATTTTTAAGGTCTCCGAATGTATATTAATTTAAAAGTGAGTAGACCTAAATCAGAGGTTGTATGAGAGAGATATGTGCAATCTAAGGTCCATAGTCCTTAACTTGGTTTGGGGTTTTATTGGCAATGATTCAAGTCAGCAATTTTTGGTATTTTTTCTTGTATTATTTGTCAGTAATATATACAGTATAAAGTGACTTTATGTGATTTATAGTTAGTGTAAAATATATACATATAGGATGAATTTTATAAGTGATTTGGACTTCTCATTTAATGCAGATGCAAATGCTAAGATGCAGATGTTATCAATGCATGTATGAATGCTAGTTATGCATTTTTTGTGGAAATATGCTCCTAATTACCCAAGAACAAGGCTCTATTTTCAACTTTAAGAGTGATGAATCACAAATTCATCAACCCCCTATACTTAAACCTTGCTCGTCCTCGAGCAACTAGAATGAAATGCAAGAGTGAAATGATTTTGGGTTCCATGCCAAGGTCATAAACAAAAGTTGAAAATAGAGCTTGACTCGACCTTTGGATTAATTATGTGGCGGAACCTCATTGGGAACTGAACTTAAGACCTAACATACTTCAAGTTCCACAAGTCTTCTATTCAAGACGCCTCAACAGTCAGGTCAGAACAAATCCTCATACGCAAATTTTTGATGACTATGATTCTTACTTGTACTGTGTAAGTGATAAATATCTCTCCACATCATAAATGGCAAAGAAACAGCCTCCTCTAACAAGGTAACTCTAGTTACCCAGTCCAGTAACTCTTTCCTCGAGGAGCGGGGTATTCCCTTCTAAGTTCAAGTGCGACCAACTCAAGAGGAGGGGTGGAGAAAAGATTGGACGGTAGCCAGTGTAGCTACCTATCCCAGGATGCCTGACCAGTGTAGCCAAGTCATCCAGCTGCAGACTTCTTGCTAATATACATACTCCGATAGGTATTTTATTTTCACTCAGGCCCGTCTTATTTTTTGGAGTTCTTGCATTTTTCTCTTTTTTTCCAATTTTCCTTTTTTTGAACTATATACAAGGTGCAACATGTACATCAAGAGTTTTTCCTCTTGAGCCAGTAGATTATCCCTCTTTTGAAGCATTATTGCAACATACAGCGTCCCGTCTTTAGACGTCAACACCACCAGACTAGGTTGAGATGCACTACCCTCCCTAGAGGAGGACGGATGTTTCCACCCGTGTGCTACTCCAAGCTAAAGGATTCTACCTCCTCACCATCTCATCCATGAAGAGCTACATGCATTGTGCTTCTCCAAGTTAGGTCATTATCTAAAAGAATCATGCGTGTGCATGAGATATTCTACTTAAAGCAATCAAGATGACATGTGAACATAGACTTGCGGACTCAGAGAATTAAGTCTCTTGACCTGAGAAATCTTATCTCCAGTTCCTATAAGGTTCCCCTGAAATTAGGTAGATTAAGGTCAAATCAAATCCATCCTCGACATCTATTCATAACTTGGTTCAGAACCCACTAACTTTTCACATTACATATGCCAGATATGCAGATGAGGTGTAGATGACATGCTATGTAGATGAATGCAAGACTTTTTTTTGAATGCAAGGATGATATGCAAGCGTAAATAAGAAGCCTTCTTTTTTGTTTTTTTTCGTGTGTTTTTTTTAAAAATTGGTATACCTCCTATGCAATAGCAATTACAAGAGTTTTATAAGTATTATATAAACTATACATGTAGTTTAATTATTTTTTTTTCAATTTTTTACCCACCCATAATTATTGCATAATATATACAAAAATACGTGAAAGTATTAGCTATGGGTAAAGTATATATGTAATATATACACGACCCCTATACTTAGCATGTGACATGTCCTCAGAGCACGAAAAGCAAGGAAGAAGACATAGCCCGTGCTAAGCGTAGGAGAGCCAAAAAACAAAAATGTATAGAAGTCGTCCTGCCCCCCCCCCCCAATACTTAGGCTCTGGCAGCCTAAGTGTAGAAGAAGATCAAAAACGTGGCGGACGAGGTCAAGAGGGGAAGTGGATGAATATATATACAAGATGGGCATCGGTCCCCCCTATATTTAGGCTCAGGTCAGCCTAAGTATAGGACTGGAGTGAGTACGAGGACCGATTCTGATATGGAGGATGTACAGTGAATGAACTCAGGTGACTCTCCCCCCTATACTTAGGATCTGGTTATCCTAAGTATAGTCGTACATGAAATATATAGAGATGGGGTGAGTGATTAGAGTCGCGGGAGGGAGGGGAGAATATACAGGAATGGTGGGTATATACAAGGATCGCGGTTTGAATCTTTCTAGATGCTGCTGATGGCGAGAGCTCACTGCTGCAAGGTCTCATGCGCGACTCTATGGGTATCTGTTGAGTTTGTCTCACGCATGAATACAATCTCCTCAACATGGACTAACTGTTCATTGGGTTCGATGAAGTGCTTTAGTAGTTGTCCATTGACTAGGAATGTTTGTGCGTCATCTGTGAGATCTGAGATCTCAACACATCCACTATCATGCACATCATGGACAATGAATGGACCCGTCCACTTGGATTTCAGCTTGCCTTGGAAAACCTTCAGCCTTGCATTGAACAACCATACCTTCTGTCCAGGAACAATGGTCTTTTGTCTGATATATCTATCATGCCAATGCTTTACTTTGTCCTTGTACACCAAACTGTTGTCGTATGCTCAGTTTCTGACTTCCACAAGCTCATTCAGATTCATCTCTCTTTGTTTCTGCCCTAGGTGTGTGTTTCAGTTGACCTTCTTGATTGTCCATTCTGATTTGTGCACTAATTCTACGGGCAAATGGCACGGCTTCTCAAATACCATCCTGAATGGGGAGGTTCCTAACGGTGTCTTGTAAGCTGTCCTATAAGCCCATAGGACTTGATCTAAGATCTGAGACCAGTCCTTCCTATCTGGGCGGACAAGCTTCTGCAATATGGTTTTCACCTCCCTATTTGACGCCTCAGCCATGCCATTGGCCTGTGGGTGGTAAGGACTAGCGACACGGTGTTCGATGCCGTAATCCTTCAAGAGCTTCTTCACATCTCTGTTCACAAAGTGGCTACCCCCATCTGATATCAACACTTTAGGGATCTCGAACCTAGAGATGATGTGATCTCTAATGAATTTACAGGCAGTCCTACTGTCTGCAGCCCGGTTGGGATAGCCTCCACCCACCTTGACAGATAGTCTACCGCCAGAAGGATGTATTCGAATTCGTGGCTAACAGGGGATGGGCCCATGAAGTCGATGCCCCAGACTTAAAAGACATTAAAAATGATGACAGGCTGCATCGACATCTCATCCTTGGAACCAACTGTTCCTCCCATTCGCTGAAATATTGGGCACGACTTCGCAAAGGTGATCGCATCGCAAAACAAAGTCGGCCAGTATAAGTCACATTAAAGTACCTTCCATGCGGTCCTCTTCCCGGAGTGGTGTCCTCCTGCCTCCAGACTGTGGCATAAAGTAAGGACACTCTGATATTCCTCCTGAGAATACACCGTCTCCAGACACAGTTCGGTCCTTCAAAGAAAAGGATCGGATCCTCCCAGTGGTAATGTCTCGAATCCGACTTCAGTCGGTCTATATGGCTCTTGGGCCAATCTTCGGGGACTTTCTTGGAGACAAGATAGTTCACGATATTGGCATACCGCGGGAGGTAGTCGACAATAAAAATTGACTCGTCAGGGAAGGGATCTCGAATCGGCGTATCATAAGAAGCATTAAGATCTTTTAGATGGGAGAGGTGATCAGCTACTACGTTCTTCTTTCCAGGTTTATCACGAATGTCCAAATAAAACTCATGGATAAGCAGAATCCACCTAGAAGATGCGCCTTCACGTCCTTCTTTTCCATTAAGTATCGTAGCGATGTATGGTCTGTGAACACAACTACCTTGGATCCGATTAAGTGAGATCTGAATTTATCCAAGGAGATGCTATCGCAAGCATCTCCTTTTCCGTAACTGTATAGTTATGCTGAGCAGTATCAAGCACTTTTCTTGCGTAGTGTATGGCGAACGGGACACCATCCCTCCTCTGTCCTAACATAGCCCTAACAGTAAAATTTGAGGCGTCCGTCATGATCTCAAAAAGCAGAGACCAATCTGGGGCTTGTAGGATCGGGGCATCCATGATCATTCCTTGTAATTGCTTAAAGGCTTCAAGACATTTATGATCAACAAGAACTACATATCCTTGCCTAAAAGCCCAGTTAGCGGTCGGGCAATCTTAGATAAATCCTTGATAAATCTTCAATAAAATCCAACATGCTCGAGGAAGGACCGCAACTGTTTTACATTGGTTGGTGTCTGGAGTCGTTTGATCACGTCCACCTTGGCAGGGTCAACCTCCATTCCTCTTTTGGAGATGATATGCCCCAACACAATGCCATCCGTCACCATGAAGTGACTTTTCTCCTATGAGAGCACCAGATTGACCTCACAACATCGCTTGAGAACTTGGTCCAGATTCCTAAGACAGGAATCGAAGGAATCACCATGGACTGAGAAGTCATCCATGAAGACTTCCAGGAATTCGCTGACCATTTCGGTGAATACAACAATCATGCACCTTTGAAAAGTACTAGGAGCATTGCATAACCCAAAGGGCATGCACCTGAAAGCATAGGTACCAAAGGGACATGTAAACGTGGTTTTCTCCTGGTCCTCAGGAGCTATGGCTACTTGATTGTAGCTCGAGAACCCATCTAAAAAGCAGAAGAATTCTTTCCCTGCTAATTTTTCTAAGATCTGATCAATGAATGGTAGGGGAAAATGGTTCTTCTTCGTCGCAGCATTCAGTCGTCTATAATCCACACAGACGCGCCACGATGTGGGTACTCGTGTCATGATCTCCTCTCCGTCCTCATTGGTGGTCGTCTGAATTCCCGTCTTTTTTGGGACAACATGGATTGGAGCCACCCATTTGGAGTCGGAGATGGGGCAAATAAACCCCGTGTCGCACCATTTCTCTATCTCCTTCTTCACTACCTCTCGTAAATTTGGATTCAACCGATGTTGGAATTCACGAGAGGGTTTAGTCTCATTCTCCAAGTAGATATGGTGCGAACATAGAGCGGGATTTATCCCGTGGAGTTCGGAGATGCTCCAGCCTATTGCCTTGCGATTTTTTCTCCAAGATCTCTAGCAAGCGAGATTCCTGCTCCTTGGTCAATCGCGAGCTGATGGTGATCGGATATTTCTTCTCTTATCCCGCAAGGAAGGCATACTTAAGCGTTGTGGGTAAAGGTTTGAGCTCAGGTAAGGTATGATCATCAAGGAAGTCTGGCTCAATCGAATCTGGCTTTGTGCTGGTAGTGGTTGGATCTATTCTTGAAATTGCTGCCACCAACTCATTCAGCTCTGGAGTCGGATCGTCAAAGGTTTCTACGCAATCGGCAAAAGCCATGTCCGACTCATCATCCTCTTCTTATGGTTGTCCTAAAGAGGGAAGGACTGACAGGCCCAGCTGGGCCTCTACGTAATTGATGATGTAGGGGGATGCACATTCTACGTTGTACTCATTTCTAAGGATCTCGCAAACTAACTCATGCACAAGATCTTCTCCGGAGGAGAGGGACTCATCGATGCTAGCTGGGTTCTGTCTCCATGGCCCAACAGTATCTACATGAATACAATCTGCTTCAGACAAAGAGTACTCAGTGCTGGATTCTGAATCTGGCCTCTGCCATCTGGTCGGTTTCATTTCAAGTTCCTCGTCTCCACCTTGAGTTTGGAACTGGATTTTCCCGATCTTGCAATCAAACAAGGCCCCTGCTGTTCTAAGGAAGGGCTTCCTGATATGATCTGGGAGTCTCTCCAGGGGTCTCCATATTAAGGACTGTAAAGTCCATTATGTACTCCTGACCCTCGACTTTGATGACAACATTCCTCAATTCTCCTTAGGACCTCTTGGTTGATTTATCTGCAAACTGAAGTAAGGCTCTGGATTTCCTAAGAGGTCCGAGATTAAGCCGCTCATAAAGGATTGTATGCATCAAGTTAATTGAGGATCCGTTGCCAAGGAGAGTGCGTGCAAACGTAGTGTCATTGACATGACTCACCACATAATGTGCACCCATGTCTCTTCGTTTCCTCGGAAACGCATTCTTTATTGTGTAAGTAGTGGCTACTGACAGAACACGTTTCTCAACATGGCTTTTGGTCTTCCTGCTGACCCTAGTAGGTGTGCATCTCACCTTAAGGTACTTCTGGAATGCAAGTGTGATGTCAACATACTTGTCAAAAGGGATTGTGACCTTGATGTATTTATTGCAAAACTCTGCCATCTCAGGGTCATCTTTTTGTATTTTTCGAGTTTTCTTCTTTCCACCATTAAGAGCTCGGAGGAAAGGGATTATTGATGCTAACTCAGATTCCAAAAAAAGATTTTCATTGAAATTAGGAACTGAATTCTGTACATGACTATGACACTTAGACGGACTCTGACTAAAAGGAAATTTCTGCTGCAAAACCGGTGATGCGTCTTCCGCGACTTGTGGGACATCCTCCTCAGATGGAGGTGCGGGCTCTTCATCGGTCTCGCCGGATTCACTGCTGGTGCGGTTCTCCTGCTTCTTCGAGGACTTGGAAGTCCTCTTCTCATGCTGGTGGTGCTGCTCCTGTACCTCCAAGTTCTCCTCGGGTAGAGACTTGGCGGCATCTTCCTCTGGTACACGTGCCCGATCAGGTACGATCACGATCCTTCCGCTCCTGAGGGACATATGATTGGCATTATCGTACGAAATGATCTCATGTTCAGTTAAAGAGTTATCTGAATAGTATACTTTATCTCGTGTTCGATTCTGACCTTGATTTAAGCTATTTGGGTTGGCCTAAACCTGGGCGGGAATTCGGATCTTTGGTGCCATCTGCTGGTCCTGGGTACGGGAGACACAATTCAAATCGGTTCTCATATCCAGGTAGTCATTATGGATCTATTGGACCCTATCAGTCAGGGTCTGGATCGCCAAGGAGAGGGGCTCCAATTCGCTTGTGGGCTAGGCTTATTGGTGTTGATTCGAGGATGAGTTCTTGTATTGGTCCTACTGGCCATGCTGGTACTGCTGCTGATGGGAAGGTGGTGGAGGGCCCTACTGGCTCGAGTGGAATGTACATTTCTGCTGGTGTTGCTGAGGCTGGTACCCTTGTCCGGGCCGGGACTGTACGAAGCGCGGTGCGGGGATGGAGCTATTTTCCTGGTAAGCTAGTGACGATCGGTGTGGCTGACCGTTCCCTATCCTCGACTGTCTGCCGATGGAGTCATGGTTGTACCACAACCCGTTGATCTCGAACACCTGCAGAGGCTCCTCGTATCCTGTCTCCACTTGTGGGGGTGCATGGTGCTCCTACTGAGTGTATGTTTGCTCCTCTACCCACCTACTCTGAGGCCCCGGTACCTGTTCCTATACAAGATGAACTCAGTGTACAGGTGCAGGTGGTGCAGAAGGGGCAGGTACCCATATCTTGGCTACCTTCTCAGTCAGTTCCTCCACTTGTTTTGGCAATCGTGAGAGTGCCTCAAGGTCAGTGACCCTCTTATGAATCTGCTCGACCATTGTTAATTTGTCAGCTATTATCCACATGCTGGAGATGAGGTCGTCCGTTAGAATCGCTACAGTCCTCCTAGTTATCTCGTTAGATAGGCTTGAAGGAGACAACTGATAGGTCCTGGTGGCATGAGATCTGCCTATTTCAGCCATCTGCTCTAGGATCTTCCATACGACATCTTCGTTCTTATTTAGATAGCTTCCTTCATATGCGGCACTTACTAACCCATGCATCTCCGGGGTCATACCACAGAACAAGGTCTGGACTAAGATCGCTTTTGTAATGCCGTGGCACGAGCAATTCTGTGTTAAATCATTGAATCTGTCCCAGGCTTCATGGAATGGTTCATTGGGTCCCTGGGAGAAACTCGCGATCTTGGTTGTCATCTGGTTAGTCCTACTGAGTGGGTAGAACTTCTTCAAGAACAGGTCCTTGAACTACATCCAGGTCGTACATCTCACCCTGAGATTTTCAACCAATGTGCGACCTTATCACCTAAGGCAAACGATGTGGCCTTCAGCCTGATGTAGTCTTGCCCAACCCTAGGGTGACTAAGGTTGTTGCAAACCAGCTCGAAGTCTCTAAGGAAAGCATAAGGTTCTTCATTGGTATTTCCGTTGAACTTCGGTAGCAAGCTCAGAAAGTGGGGCTTCAGCTCGAATGCTTCAGGAGGAACGTCAAGTACTAGCCAGCTATGTATTTCGTTCTCTACGGGATTGTAGGCATCTACCATGGGTCGATCAATTCCTTTAGCCTCGATAACCTGTCCCATCCTAGCCATCAGTTATGCATTCAATTGCTCGTCTCTAGCTAGCCGAGCCAGGATTTGGTGCATGGGATCATCTATGGGGTCCTCTTCGTCTAGGTGTTTCTTCGGAGGCATCTTGTCCTCTTCACCTGGGTAAAGAAGATGGTTTAGGTTAGAGGACATATCAATGAAGACATTCTCACTGAGGTGATTCTCTTCCTCGGTGAGATCAGAGGAGAGAAAAGGGTTGGTTTAAGAGTAACCACCCTAGGGTTGATGGATCCTGAACTCGAGAGGTTCATGAGCTCAGGTTGGTCCAAGTTGCGCTTGGGTCGGTGAAGATGAGCTTCGTGGAGGGCTCAAAGAATGATTGACGAATTGGGAGTAGATATCCCCCCAATCAGTCATCTTGGATGGCGAAAAAAAGAATCGGGAGTTCTAAGTGTAAGATAGGATTTTATTCCTACCTGAAGCAAGCAATTGAATCCAAACCCTGTTTTTTTTCACACTCAACACGGTGGAGGACTTGAAACCGAGTCCGATTAACTGGTTGATTTTAAGTGTGAATTTACCAGACAAGTAACAAAGGTTACGCGTCCTATAAGGGAGTCGGCTAAAAGCTGGATGCGTCTTCCCTTTTTAACCTGTTGTCTAAGATACCAACGCCCTTCCTTTCTCCGCTCCTATCACCAGCCAAAAGTTCAAGGACCTGCCCCTATCTACCGACAGAGTAGGTGGAGGCTAACAAGGCTCTAACTTCGCCCCTATCTACCTGTTGGAGCAGGCGAAGGCTACTAGCAACTTGTCGCGGTGCACCGTAATTTCACCCCTATCAACCTACCGGAGTAGGCGAAGGCTACTTGGCGCTGGTCAGTTGAACCCAAAGCTCAGCCGGTGATATTTGCTCAGATCGGGGTACGCGATATGGAAGGCGGAGATTTTTGGCTCTGCCCTAGGATGCTCACACACTCTAGTACGCTCACTCAGCCTGAAAATAAGGTCGGGGTTAATTTTCCGCAAGCAGAATTTCCGATTTTATTGATTTTTTGGTCAATTTTATTTAGCGATCCCGGTATTAAGTTAGGTGACCACTGGTTTAGTTCAACCACAAAGCATGCCTATAGTCCAGACCCAATTTCCTTTTTATCCCAAGTTTGACAAACCAAGGGAAAGGAGTCGAGAAAAGCTGATGCTAGATAAAACACTTATGGTATACAAAGTAAAGAAGACTTACAATGATCCTTTTGCTTTTTATGCAGGATGCAAAACCGAATTGAAAACTTTACACTATATGCTACATAAGCGATAAAAGCCGTCCTAGACAGGCAGTTCTATTAGAAAATGAAGCACAAATTGAATTTGGCTAGATCTGCGGTCTAAGTGCATCTTTTATATGTGAAGTATGGTCCTAGATTTTTACAGCACAAGCAAGTCCTAAAGTAGCTCTAAGAGCCGCAAGTGCAAGCCTATTCTACATTAAAACAATCAACACAGCATATGGGGACATGTTTCCACTATCTTTACATGTGTGAGAACCCAAATGGGAACCGCTGGAAAAATGCAAAAATAATGAAAAACAATACAAGTCCTCACAAATCTCTGAAATTATTTAATGCAAGCTACTCGGTTCTCCTGGCGAAGCACCTTCGACTCATCGTTTTCCTCGCACGAAAATAAATTGAAGTCAGATAAAGGATGACACAAAATACACAAAAATAAATGACAGAGAAATATTAACATGAAAAGCCGGGAATCAACTACCCGGGGATGGAAAATCAAAAACTCTCTAAAAATTAACCTAATTCGTGCCTCCCCGGCAACGGTGCCATTTTGATTGTTGCCTCGTCCACCCTTGTTAATTTAATCAAATTATTGATCAAATTAAAAGTTAGGTTCGTTGCAGTCGGGTAATCAAGACTTCATCAAAAGCATCACTAAGACTTAATGAAAAATTAAGTTTAAGTGGCAGATTTATTTTACTTGGGCAAGCCCAAGGTCGAACTCAGGGAGGCTGCTGTCTCCTTAGGTAAATTTTTTGTTAATTTTGAGGTTAATTTTCAGAAGAATATTTTTGTTTTTTTAGAAATTTTTGTGCAATAAAGGAAAAACAATGCAATTTCAGGCCAAATTTACAAGTGAAATTACAAAGATGATCAAATGAAGTCCAGAAATTATGAAAATTGTCCGGAATATGAATTGTGATGAAATTAAGCTACATTATTTTTTTTTGAAATTTTCTGACACTTTATGAATTTACTATGAATTAAAGATGAATGCAGGGCGGTTTTTACAAAATTAATTCTAATAAATACCAAAAGACATTATTTTCAGAGATAAAAACTATCCTAGATATGTCTAAGTAAGAGGAATCCAGGAAAATTAATAAACCTAAAAATCTATGTGAATTGGATCTATTAAAAACCAATTAAGCAAATCACTGTTTGATTTATTCAGGCCTCTTGATGCGTGTAAATGCAATGATTTTTGGCCACAGTGAGAGTAATTTATCCTAAGTCTAATGTGATTTTATGATGATTTTTGGAGCAACAAGTAATTTAATATTAAATAAAAGGCACACAGTGGACAAAATATAGAAAATTTCACCAATTTAATATTATTAAATTCCAGATGACTCACAAAAATAAGACAAGTATCACACAAGATAGAGGATAAGTTCAACCACAACATGCAATTTTTAGAAATTAAAAATGATTAAATATGGACACCTAATTATGCGTGCAAAGACAGTGACCAAAATGCAATACAGAAAATAAAATTTCTAAAATAAAACGTGCTAACAGGGACTCAAATGAAATTACCTATAATGCATGGGTGTTGGATACAAAATTCCCACAAAAGACACGCACTCCTCGCGTGATGCGCCTGGCAGGGCCCAATTTGCAATTTCAGAAATGTCCCGGGGGCTCTGTGTAACTTACCCAACCCTCACGTGAAGGACATGTGAGGGGGCTAGGCTCGGACAGAGTTGGAGGCTTGGGCAGAGGATCGGATAGCACTGGAGGTTTGGCTCAGCTTCGGTTGCTCCGAGCCGAAGGTCAGGGAAGAGGCTCGGAGCTCGTGACCTGGCACGATGTAGGCCGCTGGATTAAGGTGTATCCGATGGAGGCTGGAGCTGCTATCGTGGTGTGCCTAGGAGCCGTCTGATCAAGATGGTCCAACGGTGGTGATGAGGGCGACGTGGCGGGATGCGGATCGTCAGATCCTCACGAGATCGGACGATTGGTGGAGCTCGATGGTGCGGGTGACGTGGCAGTGTAATGGCCGTTGGATCCTCCTTATCCAACGGTGGCGATATGCAGGCGATGTGGCTCGATCAGGACCGTCCGATCAATAGGATCGGACGGTAGCTGCGCTTCATGTTCCTCCGATCCGTCGCCTCCAGCGGCGGACTTGGCGGGGCTCCGGTGAAGATGGTCTTGCTCCGAACCTCCCTTGTGCTCAATGAAGCTCGCCGATAGCTCCTGTTATGCTTGGATTGGTCGTGGAAGTGTCAGGGAGCTAACAGATGTCCTAGAAGTAGATGGGGAGGTCCTCAGGTCGGAGATGTGGAAGCTCGAATGACGCTCTGGCGACGTTCCAATCAGTGAAGAGGGATGTACCTGCAGGGTTAGTCTGTGCCAATAGAACAAAAGCTAGTGCTTGTGGGAGTGCAAGGCATGTGACAAGAGGCCTGGAACGAAGCGAGGGTGGTCCGGTGACTTCTTCTGCCATGAAGGCGGAGCCTTGGTTGGAGGGAGGTGTAGTGCGTTGTCGGAGCGATTGAATAGGTGCGCGAAGGTGAAAGCTCCAAGGCGGAGCTCGGGGAATGGTCGGAGAAGCGAGAGGATGCGAGGTGAAGCGGAATAAATTTTGAGAAAATGTAGGGAAAGAAGAAGAATGATCGGAGGAGGATGGAGGGTTCTACCTGGGGATTGGAAGCTCAAAAAGTGCTCCCGGTCGTCGCTCGAGGGACGGTAGAGGGCCCGAGCTCAAGTAGCTCGTCGGAAGAGCTGCAACACGGCGGGGATTTGTTGTGGATCTTGCCGGAGGTGGAGTCCTGTCATCGTTCGATTTAGCCCTCAATTTATGTCACCAATGGAAAGCTAAGAGCTCTAGGGTACCTCTCGCTATGGTGGATGGCGTGAAAAGAGGCCGGAGGCAGGATATTTAAAGGAAGACAGTGGAGATCAGGTGATGGAGGCGTGGTATTCGTGGGCTTTGTGGTTCCGAAAATAGGAAGGGGTGGTGCTGTCAAGAGGTGGAGATTGTGGGAAAGAGAGAGGGCTGGAGGTAGGAGACGACGCCCCAACCATTGGATCTAGTGATCCAACGGCTAGGAGATGGGCGCGAGGAGATGGTCCAGAGATCAGATCGGGTCGATGCGATCGGAGGGATGTGATGTAGCCACGTGGCAGTCTGGAAGCGTGGCGCTAAAGAACGGTCCAGATTATATCTGGAGGGCTATCGAACGGTGGAGAACTTGCCACGTGGAGCTCTAAGGATGAGGTGCTAAAGGAGGGCCATGATTTCATCTGGCTTTTGACCGGATGGTCAGGACATGGTCGGGATTGAACGGGTGAGATCTAATCATCAAGGCGATGATCCAATGGCCACGAGCATGCCACGTGGAGGGCGGAGAGTAAGGCGCTGACTTGCGGTCATGATGAGATCTAAGGATGGATCGGACGGCTGAGGGATGATGCGGTAGGAAGGGCCGAGATCTGAAGGCGGTGAGGACGATCTGACGGCCCAAAGGTGAAGCGTTTTGCGGCCAATGGAGTGGGCCACGTGGTGCAACCAGAGGGCGCCACGAGGCCCAATCTGATTGGCTGAAAGAGGATGTGAGATAAGAGTGAGAAGATGGCCGAATTTGGAAAAACTCAAAACATAAAAGTAATATATCTCGATGAGATCTACAAGTTTTATGTTTCAAAAATGGAAATGAGATCAAATAAAGTAATAAAATACTAGGGTACAAATATACATACATATAGTGTACAATGGGGTCCCAAAACCCAAGTTTTGCATGCGAGCTCTAATTTAAATGAAACTGGTCTCATTTTTAAGGTCTCCGAATGTGTATTAATTTAAAAGTGAGTAGACCTAAATCAGAGATTGTATGAGAGAGATATGTGCACTCTAAAGTCCATAGTCCTTAACTTGGTTTGGGGTTTTATTGGGCAATTATTCAAGTCATCAATTTTTGTTATTTTTTCTTGTATTATTTGTTAGTAATATATACAGTATAAAGTGACTTTATGTGATTTATAGTTAGTGTAAAATATATATACATATAGGGTGAATTTTACAAGTGATTTGATCTTCTCATCTAATGCATATGCAAATGCTAAGATGTAGATGTTATCAATGCATGCATGAATGCTAATTATGCAATTTTTATGGAAATATGCTCCTAATTACCCAAGAACAAGGCTCTATTTTCAACTTTAAGAGTGATGAATCAAAGATTCATCACAGGGGAACACGATCGAAGAGGCATACATCCACCTACAATAATTTGATCGCATCTACGCAACAACTCACTGCCCCAATATTCCTCTGGGGTGATCAAGGTGATTGCTTTCCCATTCATTCTCCACAACAAGGACTTTTATTGGATGAACCATTTGGGGAAGGTAGTCATGACCTGGGAGGAGCCGAAGTCTGCATTTCTTCACAATTTCTATCCTCTTGGTCACTTAAACCAGATGCACGCCCACTTTTCATGTTTTATTTAGCAACCCCACGAGATGATCCATGAAGCGTGGGTGCGATTCCGAGATCTGCAGGAAAAGTGTCCCCACCACGAAATCTTGAAGGCTATTTGGTTCAACACTTCTTCGATGGGCTGACACTTGAGAGCCAAAAGCTAGTAGATGATGCTTGTGATGGCTCGTATTTCAATAAGGATGAGGATGTCTTCTAGGACATTTTTGAGGAGATGGTCAAAGGAGAGGCCGCTCATTCCTCATCCTGTGCATACATGAAGATGCCCTTCATCGACCACAAGCCTGTTAACATGACATCTCACGCTGAAGACAAAGATGAGAGCTCCAACCTTAGCATCATCGGGAGCCATTTGTCTAAGGTATATATCAATGAGAAGTGGTCGCAAGAACTCAAAAAACTTTCAGTGATCGAAAAGAGGACCCAGGGTTTGGATAAGCTCGATTTGATTTCCCAGCAGCTGGGGTAGCTTGTTCAGGCATTGAATGCAAATGCATGCAATTCTGTATCTGCCACTGCCGAGACTCCCGCCAAGCAGAAGGAGCCAACACCGACACCGCCTCTTCAATCGAGCCTCCTGTCGCCCCAACCTGTCCAGCATGTATATTACGTGCAGACCCCGGAGCATCCCCCATAGTCCCAGACACATATGGTTGTTTACCAATCAGAGTCCCAATCTGCCTATCACGAGCAGTTCTGTCCACCCCCACCACTCATTCAAGAGATAAACAGTGTCTGGAACAATGAAGCGCAGCTGGCCTGTCCTCAGGGACAACCCCAGGGTCAGAACATGGGTAACATGCCCTATCACCACTAACAGCAGGGTGGAAGACCCTTCCAATCCTCTCATCAACAACCTCCATATTATGGGAACAACTAGAGGCAAGGATACCAATAGGGTCCGCAATAGTCCAGATACATGAAGCAGAGTTACCACCAACAACAACCAGCTGCTCATTATCAAAATTAGTACCTCGGTCCTTCTCAACATTCCTCATAACCTCCTCCTCACTATCAGAACCACCAGGGTTACCAACAACAACCTCCCTCGTAATACCTGAAGCCTACTCAGGCTGACTCTTCTGAGGTTATACCGGTTAACCCAGCTCTGGATTGTATGGCTCAGTTGGTCAAGAACATGGTTGAGATGAGCCAGAAGATCGATGACCTGATAGCTGCGAAGACTGTCATACCATCTAAGGTCGAGGCAAACCTAAATAACTTCTGTTGCAAGGAGCAGGTAGCATGTAGTGTCCAACCTGATTTAGGTGATCTTAATTGTTTTTTATCTAATGCTTTTACTATCAAGAGCGGTAGGATACTCCAGCATCGGAAAATGGTGAAAGGGAAGAACATTGCATCTGATGACGAGTCATCAACCCAGACAACAGACAGAACGAGTACCATTTTTGCAACACCAGCACCATAACCAAAAAGCCAAAAAATGATGGAAATTCAAAAATACAAAAAGATGATAGCAACACCAGCCTCAGTGGAGATCAGCCAACATCGGAGATGCTCGTAGCAGCAGCAGACCTGAAGCCAACCCTTGAAACCGAGCCAACCATTTTTGGTCCACAACTTGTAGATGATTTTGTACATTCACATCATCTACCTGTAAACAATGATATGGACACAATTTGAATGATACAGTTTCAGATTCGATAAATATTCCTTTTCTAGAAGCAATGAAAAAAACACAAAAAATGACAAGTTTAAAAAATTCTTTGTCTGATCTTGTTGTTATGTAAATTATACAAAACTTGGTCTTAAATATGCCTTTGATGAAAGCTCTTGAATATGTGCCTATTGTGAAGAAAGGAGTAAAGGATGCATGTACTACAATACGCATGCCTCGCCCCCACTATCTAAGGAGTCAAGATGGCAAGCATGAAAACACATCCTCACCATGGCCACCGTCAACGCCATCATCAATCTCCCAGACAAAAAGAAAGACAAGGGAGCGCCACTCATTCGTTGTCAGATATTCAACCAAGAGTTTGAACACGCATTGCTCGACAATGGGTCTGATGTCAATCTAGTGTCTGTTTCACAACACACCGAATTTGAGTTAGGACTGCTCGCGCCAACGAATATGATTCTACAGTTTGGAGACAAATCCGTCAAGCGGCCTAGGGACATTTTGGAGGACGTGATTGTAACCGTTCAAGGGATCCAATTCCCTATTGATTTTGTCGTGCTAGACATTGGAAGTATCCACACCTCTTCTCCATACCCCTATCATCCTTGGATGGTCATTCCTTCGAACAACTAAAGCGATAGTGAATTACAACACTTGAGAACCACATTCAGCTCCAACAGAAATAAAGTGTATATAGAGACCATCTCCGAGTCAAAGCCAGTAGTTGGCACATCTGAAGTGAGTGTGCTTGCACCAAACTGCCAAGAAGACTGCGACTTTCTAGACGAAATTCAAGATACAAATCTATTTATGGATGACATTGAGATCCACGAGTTCCTCTATCCCAAGGAAGGAGCGGAGACAATGATCGAATTTCCCTCCGTCGATGAGAATGAGATCATTGTTGAGGCACTTGAAGAATTATGTGTGGGCCCTCTGATCCTTGAAGATCAAGAATTGATTATTGAAGATTTTTGCAATAATGTAGATCTGTTTTCAAATACTTCTGGACCCTTGATTGAAAGAATTGAATTGTTAAAGATGGGCATTGAATAGATTAAAGAACCTTCACCTATAGTTATTTCTGAGGTTACCAGTGAAGGAACCCCAACTCCACCTGAACTCAAGCCATTACCCTCCAACATGAAGTACACCTTCCTTGCGGATGAGCCAAACATGTATCCGAACATTATCAATGCCCATCTGACTGAAAACCAAGAATCCTGTCTGATGGAGGTTCTTAAACGTAACCGCAAGGCAATATGGTGGAAAATCTCGGATCTCCATGGGATAAACCCTTCACTGTGCTCGCATCACATTTATCTTGATGATGACAACAAACCCTCCCTTGAATTCCATAGAAGACTAAATCAGAACCTTTGGGAGGTTGTCATGAAAGAAATTCAGAAATGGTGTCCTGTGGGATTCATATATCCCATCTCCAACTTAAATGGGTGAGCCCTCTGTACGTAGTGCCGAATAAATCTGGGATGAACATCATGAAGAATGACAAAGGAAAAGAGATTCTGAACAAAGTACCCACTTCTTAGCGAGTATGTGTTGATTACGGAAGACTGAACCTCACTACCAAGAAAGAACGCTTCCCACTGCCCTTCATCGATCGGATTCTTGAGAGATTGGCCGGGAAGAGGTATTTCTATTGTTAGACGGGTACTCTGTATATAATCAACTGGCCATTGCTCATGAGGACCAAGAGAAGATCGCATTCACCTATCCATTTGGGACGTATGCTTTCCGACGGATGCCGTTCGGACTATACAATGCCTCAGCTACATTCGAACGATGTATGCTTGCAGTTTTCACTAACATGGTGGACAGTTTTTTGAAGGTTTTTATGGATGATTTCTCGGTGATAACCAGGATTATGTCAAAGTCATGTCAATCCACAAGGCAGATCGACAGTCGTCGAAGCAACCTCAGACGAAACCCTGATTAATCAACAATTAACCAACAACATAAATAAAGCAGTAAATAACAAAATGAGGAGTTAAAATTTATTAACTAAATGTATAACAAGTAAGCATGTAGAGGTCGAACCATAGAGAGCAAAAATGGTAGCCTACTATTATTGCTAATCAAAGTGTGATATGTACAAACATGTCTCTTTTTTGTGACTTTTTTGTTTTCTTTTCTTTATTTTTTCCTTTATTTATTTATTTATTTTAAGTTAAAATAGTAATAAGTGTACAATATTTACATGCAGATGCAAGTTAGTAAGAATATGGAGTTAGTATTATATACATGTGTTTTATAAGGGATTTTAAGCTAAAATAAATGAATAAAGATGATGAAATGCAGATTCATCATATTGACTGTTTATTTATTTTTATTTGGTCTAATAAATTTTAAGTAGCAAAATTTCTCTCGCTTCATTATTCTTGTAATTAATTATTGGCTTGAGAAGGAAAAAAATATTTGTTTGAGCCGGGAATTTCGGGGATCGTAACGACAAATTTATATCATTAATAACCAATCCTCGAAAATTATCGCTCAACACAAGGGTATACAAGCAATTTCTCCATCTGACGTGGGACGACACGTGAGGTGACGTAGACTGGACCCGATTGTAATATCAATAAAAAATAGGGGCTTTAATGCAAAAAGTCCACATTTATTTACAATATATATTTTATTTATAGAACTAATAAAGAAATACAAAAATGTGGGACGAAGTATGCAAATTATCCCATCCTTGCGTGAAGATGGATGGCTGGATGATGGTCACTTGTACGCGTGGCGTCATCCATGAGGTTGATACCCTTTACATTGGATGCTTGAGATTAGATCACGAGATGCAATCGAACGGTCTGGGCTCGGGTTGATCCGACGTCTCTGGTGCAATCTGGAGTGCCTCCCTAGATCATATGGTTGCTGCTCTCTTCGAAGAACAGGGAAGAACAACTAGCTTCTCTGCTTTCGATCGATGATCTCTCCTCCATCCGGCGGTCTCCTTCGATGGCATTTGTCTCTACACCTCCAGGGAGGTCGTCCGTAGCTTATGATGCCCAAAAAATAGCCTGGGACCTCAAGAAGAGGTCCGTCGAGCTCAAGGTCAGCAAGGGCTTTTTGAACCTCTATGCGAGTCGATCCAAGCCCAGAAGGGCTCCTTTGCGCGTAGGACTTGCACAGGGGAGGCGTATTTCCCAAAGTGACTTGCTTCGACTAGAAATGAAGCTGGATTGCACGAAAATGGAGGTGAGTGGTGAAGGTCCGACGAACGGCAGAGTGGGACCCTCGATTCGCGGATCAAGGCTTGATCCGATTGGTTGGATGGACGTGTCAGATGGAGATCACGTAGGGAAAGAGAATGGATGTGACGAGGTGGTTGGGGACAGATCGAATCACGGTGAAAACGTGCCGGAGCCTTCGAGCTCCGGCGAGGGTTCCTAGATAATCTATCGTTGAAGCATTAACTAAAACTTGAAAATAAATATAGAAAACTAAATGTGGGAATTAAATCTACCTAAAAAGAAGGAAAACAACTCTTATACCTAAGAGGGTGCTTAGGGAGTAGGGCGGCTAGAGCTTGTTCTGGACCGCCTCCTCTCCTCGCTCCGATGTACTCCAAGAACGAGGAAGGTGCAACTGTCACTTGGCCTTCACACACGGATGCAAGGACTCGATCAAGGGCTCCAGGAGGGATCAAGGAGACAAGGAAGATCCGATGACTTATTTATAGACAAGGGTGTTCTGGTGGACCTTGACATGGATTATTGACACGCTCGAGGAAGATCAATAGGATCTGAAGATCTAGCGTGAGAGAAGATCGTGATGAGAAGGGAATCCATGAAGAGCTCGAGGTAGAAGGATCAACAGGGTGGCCTGGAAAAATCGAAGAAGATAGGCCGCTCAAGACTTCTAATAGAAGTCAGACGAAATATGGGGAGTTGACCGAGGTTAACATTCTCTGGAAGTCTATTAGGCCACGTTAGTCCGTTATAGGATAAAAAAGCTCCATTTATTTGAAAATAAATAACTAAAATAGTAAATGATTTTATCAAATTTTTATTATAAAATAAAAAAATTCTTAATTTATGTAATATTTTAATGTGATTTTTATTTATTTATTGGTATTATTTATTATAAGTTAATTTTGTGGGGTGTATTTATAGGTATATTCATCTCTATTTTGTACATTTTATTTTTATTTTGCATTTTTTATTTTCTTATTTTATTCTCTTATTTTATATATTTACAACTTATTTTTAAGTGCATAAATATTTATTATTATTTTTTATGATGTTATTTGTACACTTAAATAAATAGGTGTATAAATTATATAGATATGAATACATGTATTTTTTCTATGTATTTTTGTACAATATTTTATTTTTATTCTTTCTTTATGGTTTTATTCTAGTTTTAATATGTAATGGCACAAATAATATTAACAAAATTATAAAAATATAAAGTTATAAAAAAATAAAGAATAAATAAAATGAATATTTTATTCGGGTATATACTATAGTAGGGGTCCAAAACCTAACTTTCACATATTAACTCCAAAACATATGAAACCACCTTCATTAAATAGCTTATTAAAAATTAAAGATGATTTTGATACATTTCAAGTTTTTATTTGAGAGATATGGATCTGTGAAGTTTGAGTTTTGATATTTTATTTAGAGTAGAAAAAGTATATTGTATATTATTTTTGAATGAAATCAAATTTTGTTTTTTTCTATGTATTATTATCTACAACTTTCATGTACAAAGTTTCTTCATTTGATGTATAAATAATAAAGAATAAAATGGGCCCCAAAAATTCTTTATGAATGAATAAAAGAATTTGGATTTTATTGTACTATTGGCCCTTATCTCCCCCTATTTTATTTCTTGTCAACCAACTCAACTCGTGACTTGGTCTCGGAGTTTAGCGTCATAAAATACCTTTGGTATTTTATTCTTTTTCTTTTCTTTTCTTTATTCTATAATTTTGACATTAAAAATATTATTTTATATACAATGATCAGAACAAATAATGTATGTTAATATATACAAAATAATGTTATTTACATGCATTAGCTAGGGTTTTTAAGGCCAAAATGATAGAATAAATGTGATAAAATGGAGATTCAGCACCCCCTATACTTTCCTTTGCTAGTCCCTCGCAAACATTTATGTAATAAGTGCAGAAAATAAAAACAAAAGAAAGAAAAAGAAAGAAAGTGGATTGATTTTAATTCTCAAACTTGTCTTCACACAATCAAAGTTTGAAGCTTAAGTCGGACCTTTGTAATTTTAGTGTGGTCGGAACCTTATTGGGAATTGGATTTGAAACACAACAGCCTTCGAGAATCTCAAAACTCTGCTCAAGTCTCCTCAATAGCCAGGTCAGAATACTTCAACTCATACACAAACCCTTATGATTATGAATCTCACTTGTACAATATATGTGAAACCGGCTCTTCCCAACCGAAATGACAAAGAGATTGACTTCTCCAGCATGACATCCCAATGATTCCCCAATCCAACAACTCTTTCCTCGAGGAGCGGGGTATTCCCTTCTAAGTTCAAGTGGCAACCAGCTCTAGAGGAGGGGGTGAAGAGAAGAATGGACGGTAGCCAATGTAGCTACCTATCCTAGGATGCTTGACCACCGTAGCCAAGTCATCCAGTTGCAGGCTCACATGATATGACTTTGGAGCTCAGGCTTGCTTATTGACTATACAGGTATGTACACTGCGGCATGCATTTTATTTTTAATCAGGCATGCCTACTTTTTAAAGTTTTTTTGTTTTTTTGAGATATTATATATAGTAGCATTTACATAAGGACTTTTTCCTCTTGAGCCAGTAGACTATACCTCTTTTGAAGCATTATTACAACCCACACTCTCATGTCTTCAGACGTCTCTGCTATGGACGGGTTGGGGTGCACTTTCCTCACTAGAAGAGGATGAATGTTTCCACTCGTGTGCGTCTCATACCGGCAAATCCAATCCCCTCACCACTCCAACTGAGTTGAGCCAAGTGAAAGGTGCAGGTGTCTAAGTTAGGTCATTATCAACAAGAGCCATGTGTGTGCTCCGAAATACTCTACTTAAGCAGTCAAGAATCCATTGAACCAAGCCTCATGATTCTCAAAGAATTAAGTCAACTAGACCTGAAGTACATCAATTCTAGTTCCTATAAGGATCATGTGATTAAGTAGATTTAAGATCCAACCAAGCTCCAATCTTCGGATTTTACTTAGACTTGTTCAATTATCAAACTCAATCTTAAAAAATGTGAATGTTATGCAAAGCTATGTACAATGCAGAAAATATTTTTATGATGTAATTTTCAAAGTTTTGAACTTTTTATGAATTTTTTAAAAAGGTTTTGTAAATTTTTATGCAATTTTTCAAAAAGATTTTGCAAATGTTTTTTAGATTTTTCAAAACAAAAGATTTTTGGAATAAAACTAGGTACAAATATTTACACGAGGATGCCTCTTATTATTTACAAGAGTTGTGTTTTTGAGAATTTATAATGGATATGTGACTATTATTATGTATATAGTAAAGAATTTTAGTGCGATGTATTTATTCCTCAAACTTATTTGAAAATAATTTTAGAAACTATTTTGAAAACTATAGTCCAAAATAGTTTTACAAATATTTTTTACAAACATTTACAAATATTTGAAAATAATTTAGCAAAGGATTTTCAAAAAGTATATATAGATTTTTCAAATATTTTTACAACCATTTTCAAAACCATTTGCAAATAGTTTTTCAAAACATTTTATTTACACAAAGCAAAGAAATTTTTTAAGCAAAATATTTTTACAATTGTTGAAAACATTTTGCAAAATAGTTTTCAAACATTTTTCAAAAGATTTTTCAAACATATTTGCAAAGAAATTTTTAAACATTTTACAAAATATTTTTACCTGATTTATTAATCAGTATATACAAAAAGAATTTGAGGAATAATAAGCATATTTTTATTAAGTGATTTAATGTAATTGTATATGTTTGGGTATAAATAGTGATTTAGGTATACTTATTAAAAATATGAAAGTACGAGTTATGGCTAAAGTATATAGAGTATATATGACCCCCCTATATTTAGCTTGAGTTTTGTCCTCATAGATCGAAAAGAAAACGAGAAGACATAACTTGACTGAGAATAGAAAAATTTAAAGAAAAAACAAATAAGGAATAAAATAAAGACTGAGGGATGAAATGAATGATAAGTAAACTGTCCCCCCTATACTTAGGATCAAATAATCCTAAGTATAGCAGACTGTACACAAAGCGAAGGGTCAAGGGTGGGAATGAACAAATCACAACTCGGACTATCTCCCCCTATACTTAGGGTAAGATATCCCTAAGTATAGACAAGAAGAGGATATAGTGGATGAGGTCAAAGAATGAACGAACTCAGGGTGCACACCCCCTATACTTAGGACAAAGTACGTAGTATAGACTATGACAAAAAGAGATTACACACATTTTTTGGGTAGATAAAGAAAACTAAAAACGAAAAGACGAAAAGAAGAGAAGAAGAAAATATGAAAACCTAAGGGAAGAGTTTTTTAGCGACATTATCTGAATCTTGCGATGCTTCTATGGTTGTGGATGCTCCTTCAGTGCAGATTACTTTGGCAGAGTCAACAATGACTAGGAATGTGTCATGCTCGAGGTAAGGCTTCAGTAACTTACCGTTGACGACAAATGGTTGTGCGTCATGAGATAATTTTGATATCACAATGCTTCCGTTGTCATGCACTTCTTGAATTCTGAATGGCCCTATCCATTTACGCTTTAATTTGTCTGGGAAGATCCTCAACTTTGCATCAAAAACCATACTTTCTATCCAGTCTCGAAGGTCTTTCATAAGATGTGCCGGTCTTGCCAATGTTTAACCTCCTCCTTGTACATCAATGTGTTATAATAAGCATTGTCTCAGAATTCCAGGAGCTTGTTCAGATCCTCTGTTCTTTTTTGACCACCTTGGCGTGAGTCCAAATTGTAAATATTGACTGCCCACAATGATTTATGAATCAACTCCACTGGCAGATGACATGGCTTTCCATGTACAAGACGGTAGGGTGACATGCCCAAAGGAGACTTGTAAGCGGTTCTGTATGCCCAAAGGATTTAGTCCAAGAGTTGGGACCAATTTTTCTTGTCCGGCTTTACAAGCTTCTGGAGGTTCATCTTGATTTCTATGTTTGATAATTCATCCATGTCGTTGGTTTGAGGATGGTAAGGAGATGCGACTCGTTGCTCGATGTCATATGCCTTTGTTAATTTCTTGACCTCTCTATTAATGAAGTGACTACTCCCATATGATATCAGTATCTTCAAGATCCCGAACCGTGAAATAATGTTCTCTTTCAGAAAGCGACAAACTGTACGACTGTCTGCGGCTCGAGTGGAGATAGCTTCAACCCAATGACTCACATAGTCAATGGTAAGACGGATGTGCTCATATCCCTTACTGTTAGGGAAGGGTCCCATGAAGTCAATGCCCAAGCATCGAATACATCTGCTATCTGAATGAACTTCAGGGGCATGGAGTCGTTAGCTGTAAGGGTGCCTTTCAATCTCTGACAGTCAGTGCATCACTTGACAAATGCTGCAACATCCTTAAATAGTATAGGCCACCAGAGACAACACTGCAATACTTTCGCTCACATTCTATCTCCAGAGTGATGCCCACCAGATTCGAGTGAATGACAATGCTCGAGGACACTATGATGTTCCTCTTGAGGGAAACACTTGCCCCAAATACAGTCCGCTCCTTCCCTGAATAAGAGAGGATCTTCCCATTGGTAGAAATGAATAGTGGACAAGAATTTGTCCTTCTGGAACTTTGATAAAGCGGGATTTTCCAAGGGTTGCTAATCGAACTCAATTAGCGTCGCTAAGGTGACTGCTCGAGAAAACCCAACTTTAATCAACAGATAACCTATAATAATTAATTAAGCGATAAAGATAAAAAAAATGGATTTAAAATTTATTATAAGTCTACAACAAATGTGTATAGGTGTAAGCACGTGTAGAGGTCGAACACAGGGAGCAAACGATAGAAGGAGGCAAAAATGATGCTAAAAATTTTCTTTTATCTCTTGTCTTTTTTATTGATTTTGTGTGGTTTTAATTATATATATTTATTTAATTATTTTTTTTATTATTTTTATTTCAGGTTTTTGTATTTTCTTTTGATTTTTTCCAATTTTTATATTTCTTTTCATTTAAATACATAATATATACATGGGTATATATACAATATAAGGTATATATAGATACTATATATATATATGTGTGTAAAAATAGTTAAAATACAGTAAATACAATTTTTTGTGTTTTTTTATATTTTTCTAATTTTTTTATATTTCTGGAATTTTTGCTAATTTTTATGTATTTTTAAAGTCAAAAATATCCCTAATAATATGTTAAATAAATAGGCCGAAAATTGAATTGGATTTTAAATATAAGAAATAAGTCCCAAAATTATCCAAATTAATTTTAGCATACAAAATATTTATATAAATAAAATTATAAAATAGAAAAACATATTTTTTAATGAATTTTTATATTTTATAAAAGGTTTTGGGATTTTTCAATTTTTATCATTTTTCTTTTTCCATTTTTAATGATTTTTGATCTGCAATTAAAAAAGGATAAAATACTATATATATTTTTTGGAATTTGTAGATACGTTTTTATATTTTTTTTATTTTCTAAATTAAACAGGGAATAGTTATGCTCTATTTCATTTTTAATAAATGACTAAAATGCCTAAAAATGTAAAATGAATATGTAGCGTGAAAGTACATGGTATGAGGCATTTAACCCTATTTTTGTGTATTTTTCGGAGCATGTTAGCTATATTTAATAAATAGATTAATCATACAAAAATCAATGTCGTAGCAGGGGCATTTTTGCAAATAACATAAAGTCCAGGGGCTCAGGTACAAATGTGCCTAAATAAAACATCATTTATTAATTTTATTATACTATTTCATAATTACAAAAACATTAGGGTCATCTATGCAAATTCGCCACCTCACGTGGGACGGCACGTGAGGTGATCGAGCGGCTCTGGTGCGATCTGGGGACGCTAGCGGATCGAACGGTCAAGAGAGGATCTGGAAGAACATACCAAGAACTCACCTAGGGCGAGTTTCAATCCGTCCTCCTGACCGTCTCCGACCGTCTAGAAGGCTCGAGTTAGGGGCAAAATGAAGCTTGGGCTTCTCTGCTTCTGACGGCGTCGCTAGGAGGTTCGTCGAAGCTCAAATGACATCGATTGAGCTCTGGAAAAAATAGAGCTCCAGGAACCCCTTCTCTCTTCAGGATCGACTCTCAGTGGAGTCTTTTGGCCTCCAGCACCTGCAATAAAACTCACACAAGAAAATAGGGGTTCGGGGGCTCTTATTGGCAGTGAAAATGGGCATCGGTGGTGCGAGGCATGAGCTCCTCCGACGAGCGGCGGGGGTGAAGGAGGTGATCTCCAGATCGGGCATTGATCTAGGCGAGCGAAGGTGTGCAGGGTGTTCAGAAGGCGTAGGGGAATGGAATGAAGATGGTCAGCGAGGCAATCAACAGGTGAAGCACAGTGGGAAGGGTTCACCGGAGTGGAGCTCCGACGAACTACGAATAGAGTATTTACGCATACACCTAAGGTCTAAGTGTTAATCTAAATGCATAATTAAAAAGCTAGAATAAAATTCTACCTAAAAATATAAGGGGGCGCAACTCTTACCTGGTTTTGATGCCATGGAGCAGAGGTGGCCAGAGTTGGCCTCCTGGGTGCACCTCTGCCCTCCGTCGACCGTCGTGAGCTTAGGGGATCCCCTCCTGTCATAAGGGTGCTCGCTTTGGCCGAGTCACGGGGTATCAGGGGGAAGAAGATGACCAAAAACATCAATGGAGGAGGAGGTTTTATTTATGTACATGTGTGGCACCCTTATTTGACCGGCTAAAATCAATGGTTCGAGCGTATGTACAAGGGGTTTGAAGGCTCGGCGTGTATGTACAATGATCAATGATCATTTCATGTAAGGAGTCGAAGGCGATGGATGGAAAAGATGCCCAGGAAAAAGGCACAAAATCGGGGAGAATACAGGTCGTCACATCAGAAGACTAGAGGGGATAGTTGACTGGAAGTCAACAGTCTGAGCGATGTGATTGGGCCAGCTCAGCCCGTTAGAAGACAAAAAAATGAGTTTTATGAAAACAAATTTAAAAATAGTACTTGATTTATTAATTTCTGTGTATAAAATAAATTGTTTAGTATTTTATTTATTATTGTATTATGATTTTTATTTATTTATTTAACTTTATTTATTAGTAAATTTTTAATGGTGTATTTATAGGCATATTTGCCTATATTTTGACTATTTTATTTTTATTTTATACATGTCATTTTATTATTTTATTATTTTATTTTATATATTTATAACTTATTTTTATGTGTATAAATACATTTTTATTTTATTTTTATGATGTTATTTGTACACTTAAATAGGTATGTAAATTATATATGTATACTTATAGGTATTTCATCTATGTTCTATATACATCATTTTGTTTTAATGTATTTTATTGAGTTTTGTTTTGGTTTTATATTTTTAATAATATTTAAAAGATTACAAAAATATAAATGAATAAAGAATGAAAGAATGAAATTCATTTTTATTTATGTGCATGTAATATTATAGGTAATTTGCCTATGTTTTCACATAGACTTGTTTTATTTTATATTTTCTTTTTGGTTTTAATATGTACATAATATATAAATAATAATTATAAAAGTGTGCATGTAATATTATAGGTAATTTGCCTATGTTTTCACATAGACTTGTTTTATTTTATATTTTCTTTTTGGTTTTATTTTGGTTTTAATATGTACATAATATATAAATAATAATTATAAAATTATAAAAATATGAATTTGTAAAAATAATGAAGGATAATTAAATTGAATATTTTAATTAGGTATAATATACAATGAGGGTCCAAAACCTAACTTTCACATACTAACTCCAAAAAATATGAAACCATATCCATTAAATAGCTTATGAAAAGTTATTACAATTAGAGTGATTTTGATATATTTTGAATTTTTATTTAAAAGATATGGGTCTGTGAAGTTGGGATTTTGACTTTTTATTTTGTGTATAAAATGTACACTGTGTATTGTTTTTGTACAAACTCATTTTTGTATTTGTATTTATAAGCTGCTTCGGATCCTTGCTCAGCGCCTAGGTCCTATCCTCTCAGACCAGACCATTATCTACAACTTTTATATACAAAGTTTCTTTATTTGATGAATAAATAATAAAGAATAAAATAGATGTCAAAATGGATAAATAATGAATAAAAGAATTAGGTATTTATTGGATTTTTGGCCCTTATCTCCCCCTACTTTATTCCTTGTCAACTAACTCAATTCTTGACTTGGTCTCAAGTTTTGGGGTCATAAAATATCTTGGATATTTTGTTCTTTTTCTTTTCTTCTCTTTATTATATAATTTTGGCATTAAAAACTATATTATTTACACAATAAATGCAATAAATAAGGAATCCTTTTTATACAAATCAATGCTATTTACATGCATAAGCTAGGTTTTTAAGGACAAAATGATATAATAAAGGTGATGAAATGAGGATTAATCAATCTTCATCCAATCTTGTCGAACTACACCCGAGATGAGGTAGTATGCAATATCGACATACCAAGGGAGTGAATCCATGTCCAGAATTGACTCGTCACGAAAGGTGTCTGTGATGGGTACACTTCTCCGTGGAGGCTCTTGTTGCTCAATTCTGGAGAGGTGATTGATGAATCCATGATTCATTAACTTTTCTGTCGCATTTTGTCTTAAAACCCTTAACAAATACATGTAAATACTCACTAATCCTCATATTTTAACAAAACTCCATTCATGTGTAAATATTCACTTTTAACCACTAAATTCATGTAAATAAATAAAGAACCAGAAAAAGAAAAAAATAAAGGCATATGGAATATATGTATATATATGTAATATGACCTAAACTATAAATATAACTGAAAGATATATTTATAGCCTAACCCCCGAGACCAAGTCAGCATGGATTGGTCGACAAACCAATAAGTAGGGGGAGATAAGGAAAGAAAACCCAATAAAAATAATCTATCTCATATATATACACCTTCCACTATTTATAAATAAATACAAAACTTCAAAGAATTTTAATTATTTCATCTTAACTTATTCTTCACCAAATCTTTCTCCTAATTATTCATAAAAATGTAAATAAAAATATAAAAATAAATTAAAAATATTATTCTGTAAATATGCCAAGAAATCCAGCTTGCAACTTGTCAAAATCTCAACTTCCGAACATCATAACTTCCTCATACGAACTCCAATTTCACTCTAGTCACCGTTAAAGTTCATAAAATAATATTCTCTAATTAATAAAGGTGGTTTCATTGAATTCGGAATCCGTTTGCAAAATGTCGGTTTTGGGACCAAAAGACAAAGGGGTTTCTGGGCTATTTATTTTATCTAACACACCTCATTTATTATTTTCTTAATTTTATACTTTTTAAATTATTTCATGATCTTGTAGATTCACCATAAATTATTTCATAATTTTTGGAAACTATTTATTATTTTTATAAAATCAAATACCTTAAAATATAGGTATAATTAACCTATAGAGACACTTACTCTATTTATTAAAATATGTTAATTAATTCATAAAAATCTATAAAAATTCGTACAAGTCTTATTTAATACCCTAATAATTAAGAAAATATAAAATCAATTTTTACTCAATTATTTATTAAATTAAAAATTCAAAACTTATTTATAAATACATATTTATTAATAAAATATTTATACTTTAAATAATATTTATTATTTATTAAAAGTGATCATACCATAATTTAGAAAATAAATTTATTTAACTTTCTTATATTTATACCTACTCGAAATAAGGTAATTATCTATTTTATATTTAATTTATAAGCTATTTATACTCTTGGACCAACCAGGTGCTGACACTTGTCAGCACCTGGGCCTTCTTCCCCAAGAAGAAGGTCTGCCGACTTCTGTTCTGACCAGCCAACTTAATGGATTTTTCCCGCGCAATTTCTAACCACTCCGACCATCCTAAACCCTTAGATCTACCCTCCTAACTACCCTCTACCTCGCCACCCTTAGATTAGACTTGGAGCCCAAGCCGAATCCCCTATAAAAGCTCTCCAAGTCGCCATGGCTGAACCAACTCTCCAACAACCCAAGCTTTCCAGCTCCAGTTGTCCGAACCCCTATCTTCCTCGCCTCGCCTAGCTCGCTCCGGAGGTGACAGATCCGCTCGAAGGTGCTCGCGTGGAGGAGGGTACATCGGAGGAGGTTCCAAGGCACTCGTCCGCCTTGCATCGCCGCCGCGTGCCGCGTACAGCTCCGGCCAAGGTCGTCCATCGAGCATCATTTTCCAGGTAAAACACCTGGAACTCACAGACCTACTTCCTCCACTTTGCGATTTGATTTCTCGATCCTTGTGCCACGATTAGCGTGGCAAATCACGTCTTTAATTAGTATTATCATCCATCTTGCACGCACATTTGAAATCCCCACTCGATTCGTTTGATCTCGCCTTTAATCGGATTTCAAACTTTCATCTTCTTCGCACATTCGGGAGGTTAGATGGAAACGTAAGATTTCTTCTCCACTTTCGAGCTTGATTACGTAATCCCTCGGCCGATTCAATCAGAATCGAGCATATATTCTTGTCAACTGCAGGTTCAAGATCATCAACTTTCCCTCTTCTTTTAAAGAAGTCGCGAAACCGATTTTTAACCTCATCAAAATGGCGCCGTTGCCGGGGAGGCGTTAGATTCCTTTGATTTTTCGTTTTTCGTGATCTTATTCTTTTTCTTCTCTTTGTTTTGTTTTTCATACGGTTTTTCGTACGACTTTTTCGTGCGTTGTTTTCTGAGTTTTCTTTTTAGTTTCTTTACGGCTTTCTCGGCTTTCTCGATATTCTTTTGTGCTAATCATCTTTGCAGGGCCTGCAGGATCAACCGGTTTCTTCGGAAGCCGAGTCAGTTGAAAGGGCAGAGGTCGGCTCCTTCTTCACGAGTCGACTGCAGAGGAGCAAGGAGTTAGTATCCTTTTATTTGAGAGAGAAAGGGAGAGAGAGAGTTGTACTTAGCTTAATAAAACATTCATTTTTTTAGGGGCTTGATTCATCGGATATCGTGTATCTGGTGAATCAAGGCACCCACCGCGGCTTTTTCATTGCTTATCGGTTTTCCGCGGTTTTCTAGATACTTAGGTTTTTCGCTCTATCTGCTTGTGCCTCGTAGCTAGTTTTAGGACCTGCAACCTAGGTGCTTGCTCTAGGGTTTTAACAAAAAGACAAAAAATAGACGTTGTTTGAAAATCCATAAAAATTGCAAAATTAAAAATTGGGACTGCTAAAAATATCTGATCAAAAATCGTAAAATCAATTCAATTGATTTGGGGAGAGTAACCCCCGCACATTTCTCAGAGTGCGCGAGTTGAGAGCCGACACTTAAGGATAGAGACAAAACCCCGTATTTCTTGCGGGATACTACTGGGTCCATACACTTGATCGCTGTTCCTCAGTGGGTAAGCTCGGGTAGCCGCATCGGTCCGGGTTTACTTAGCAGAGTGGGAGGTTTAGAGGACACTGCGCAAGGCTCCGTCCTCAAGTAACACGGGTAGCCGGAAACGGTCCGTACTTACTCCCATACTGGCTGAGTGCGAGTGGTCTCGCGTAAGGATTCGGGCCAGTGTCTTGGAGAAACTATCGGGCACCTATTGGCTTGCTCAGCCCGCGTAACCGTAACGATTGCTAATCACAACCCTAAAACCGAAAAGATAAAAAGACCGAACTCTTACGGTCTTCATCAGGGTTGAGTTGGTGAACAAGGGGTTTGCTTTGTGTTTGTTTGCGAGGCGTGAGTTTCCATGGCTTTCGCATTCCTTCCTCAGTTGAATCGTACACGTGCTCTCCCAATCTTCTCTTGACATCGAAGATGACGTCTCGAGGGCTTTTTGGCTCAGACTCTGTGAGCTTTCGACCGTCCACCGACGAGCGTATGTCTTCACAGGCTCGGGATGACCCTCTTCTCGAGCTGGTCCCATCCGATCTCGAGGCGAGTCAGACCCAGACTCCCTCGCCTCCTGGCCAGATCATTGAGGCAGACCTTCGCCTCAATACAGAATCCAAATCTCTTGAGTATTTCCCGATGAGTTCTTACGAGAGTTTCCATTTTACAGACGATCAGATGGCTCGCGGGAAAGCACCGGCAGCAGATGAGAGGCCAGCAGCTGAGGACCATCAGGAGGGAAGAGCAGATCCGAACGGAGATGTCACGACAGGTATTCTTGACACACTTCAGCAGATGAATCTACAGATTCGAGAACAGTTTAGAGTTCAGACCGAGCTGCAGGCTGAATTAGCCGCACTCAGAGCAGGGGCTGGGAACCAGTTACCGCCTGTGGTTCCCGCTACTTTACGGGATGAGTATGACCCGGGTGCTCGAACGCTCCATCACTGGATTCGGCTACCGCTGAATCAAGGGCCATACGAACTCCGACCGTCCTTCATCTCTTTGCTTCCCAAGTACTATGGGAATGCCGCAGAGGTGCCGTTCACATTTTTACAGCAGTTTGAGATGATCTGTGGAACGGCCTGCTATCCAGGAGTGACACAGGAAGCCGTGCGCCTAAAGGCTTTTCCTTTTACCTTAGCCGATAAAGCCCTTTATAGGCTGAGCCATCTAGGGAGAGAAATCTCCACTTGGGACGATCTGAAGTCCACCTTCCTGCGCAAGTATTTTCCTCTAGGAAGGACGAACATGATGAGGAGTCAGATCTCCAATTTTACGCAATTGCCGAACGAGTCATTCCATGAGGCATGGGATCGATTCAAGGACCTGACGGAGAGATGTCCGCATCATGAGATACCAATGAAGGTGCTAGTGCAAAATTATTTCGGAGGACTCCAGCCGGAGGTTCAGGGGCTCGTGAGTGCCGCATGTGGCGGCAGTTACTTGAACAAGGACGCCGAGTCAGTCTGGGCCATCTTCGAAGGGATGGCCGAGAACTCGAGAGTTGTAGACTCTACTCGGGCATTTCAGAAAGCCCCGCTGCCACCACATCACCGAGAGCATCACAAGGTGGCGAATATATCAGATTCTGAATCCAACACCAACATGGGCTTTATTAGTGAGAAGTTGACGTTGGTGGACGTGATTCACAAGCAGGTCCAGGGCCTACAGCCGCTGCGAGAGTTGGAGAAACTCTCATCTCTACCTCAGCAGCTGAGTGATCTTTCGAAGAAGGCCTCTGATCTTCAGCTCCAGTACCAGCATAGCCAGACTTCTTCACAGCCAGCACGGAGGATCGCACCCGCTCCACCCACCCGTCAGATACATTACGTTCAGAGCGAGCCCGAGATTCCGCAGATCGATTGGCATGAGGATCAGTCTCTTGCCAATTCCGGCCAGATCATCAGTACTGCAGAGATAGAGGTGGAGCCGCAAGCCACTTTCGAGATCAATGGGATTTGGTATACGCCGATGCAGCAGTCGAGTATACCGAATCATCAGCAGCAGCAGTCGTACGGTCATCCGCAGCATGGACGTCCGCAATTCCAGCACCGCCAGAGCTTCACGCCGCAGCAGTCTCATCCGAACGTCTACCATCAGAGACCGCAGCCTACTTATCAGCACCCTGCTCAGTTTTCACCGAACTATTCTTTTCAGCAGCCGCAGCAATCTTCTTCTACACCGCAGCGCTACTCCCAGCCGTCCACCTCTCAGCATTTCACGCCAAAGCAGGAGAGAGGAGTAAGCCAGGGCCACCATACCGAACCAGAGATGTCTTCACAGGCCCATGCGCTCAACCAGATCATGGATATGCTCAGTACGCTCCAGATCGTGCACAAGACAGAGATGGAGCAGGTTAACCGTCGTCTGGACGAGTTAACCGTACCGAAGACCACTCTCCCAGCCCAGCCTCAGATGAATCCGAACAACAAGAGGAGGCATCCAGATCAGGTAGATCCTACAGGTAAGATCTCGTTTCCTGAATTTTTGTCTAACTTCATTCGTCTCAGGAGCGGTAGATCACCGCAAACACCTACTGGAGAGGAGGAGAAGGTACCAGAGGAGCACGAGCATGATCCTAATGCCTAGGAGGAGAAACCGCAAGAGGATGAGGACGTAGAATCAAGAGACGGGAGCAATGCCAACAGTTCAGATATGGATACTGGCGACTCAGATGATGATATCACGCCAGATCAGGCAGAATCCCCAGACAAAAACATTTCTTCCCCTGTCTTAGAGAGTTTTGTAAATAATTCTGAGACTCTCGATGTACAAGCTGATTCCAATGAGTTGAATAAAAATTCTGATTTTCTGACTCCTGACTTTATTCCTTTTCCCGAATTTTTGTTTGGAAAAGGACAGAAAAAGACCAAAAATAATCCTGAATCTCCACAGATTGAAAAGTTGCTCAAAGATCATATCTTTCTGAAGATCCCTCTCCATGATGCCTTAGATCAATTTCCTACGCTTAAGAATCAATTGAAAAACAGATGCACCACACGTAGGAAAAAGAGATCCCGAACAGAAAAGCATGTATTGACTAAGGCTACATCCTGTGCGATACAGAATAAGCTTCCAAAGAAGAAGAAAGACTCAGGTGCACATTATGTCAGATGCGAGATCGCAAAAGCCGAATTCGATCGCACTCTATTAGATAACGGTTCCTCGATCAATCTAATACCCGCTTCCTTACTCGAGAAGCTCGAGTTAGGTCCTCTCTACAAATCCTGCGCGATCCTTCAGTTTGCTGATAGATCCGTAAAGAGACCTAAGGGTATACTTAGGAACGTTATCGTAACCGTGCAGGGTCTGCAATTTCCCGCAGACTTTACGGTCTTAGAGATGACCTGCCCTACACAGTTACACCTTACCCCGATCATTCTCGGGAGGCCTTTTCTCGAGACCGCAAAGGCTCTCTTCGATTATGATACAGGGAAGGTATCTTTTCGTGCCGAGGGCGAAAAGGTGCATATAGAGATGGCGAGAGAATCAAATACTTCCAGTGATGCATCTTCAGATTTTCTGAGTTCATTAGCCTCCTGCGATTACATGGATGAGGTTCGCCTTGACGACCTCGAAAGATACCAGGTAGAGACCCAAGAATGTTTGACAGAGGACGGGTCTGAGACTTTAGGAGGTAGCTCTTCCGATGGGACTTTATATTTTAGTCTGGATGATGATGAGCAAAGGGATCAGACTTTTGAGGATATAAATGCAGATCTTTCAGATTCAGAGAGTATACACAATTCCTCCATCTCAGATGAATCAGAATTCTATCTAGCTGACTTATTCTCTTCCGATCATTCTGAGGAGTCGGATGATGTCTTGAACATCTTCTGTAGTCTGACTTTAGAACACATTGAGATGGTGAATAATCAGAATGCAGACACATCACCTACCGACACAGATTCCCATACAGATATAGATGATGTTACAGCAGATCTAGAGACTACCTTGCCAGAACTTAAGACTTTGCCACCAAACATGAAATATGCCTTCCTTGCAGGTCCACATCAACAGTTTCCGGTCATTATCAGCTCAACTTTGACCGATGATCAAGAATCTCGTCTGATGGAGATTCTAGAAAGAAACCGCAAGGCCATTGGGTGGACTGTATCCGATCTCCGCGGGATTAATCCTGCTTTGTGTTCACATCAAATTTATCTCGATCATGACAACAAACCCTCCAGAGAGTTTCAGCGTAGGCTGAATCCGGTTTTACGAGAAGTTGTCAAGAAAGAGATCACGAAATGGTGTGACGTAGGGTTCATTTATCCTATCTCCAACTCCGAATGGGTTAGCCCATTACATGTTGTCCCGAAGAAGTCGGGAATTCAGATGGTGAAAAACGAGAGTAGAGAGGAGATTCCAAAGAGAGTAACCACGTCGTGGCGAGTATGTGTTGATTACAGGAAACTTAACACCGCGACGAAGAAGGACCACTTCCCTTTGCCTTTCATAGACCAGGTCATCGAACGGTTGGCAGGGAAGGAATACTTCTGTTTCCTTGACGGTTACTCAGGATACAACCAAGTATCAATTGCTCCGGAAGACCAGGAGAAAACCACCTTCACTTGTCCGTTTGGCACATATGCCTTTAGAAGGATGCCCTTTGGATTGTGCAACGCTCCCGCGACCTTCCAGAGGTGCATGCTTGCTATTTTTGCGGACATGGTCGGTGATTTTCTAGAGGTTTTTATGGATGACTTTTTGGTCTATGGTGAGTCATTTGACGATTGTTTAGCGCACCTAGACCAGGTTTTGAAAAAGTGTTGTGAGGTAGATCTCGTTCTGTCATGGGAAAAGAGCCATTTTATGGTTACTCACGGGATCGTGTTGGGGCACGTCATCTCCCAGCGAGGCATGGAGGTTGACCCTGCCAAGGTGGACGTCATCAAGAAGCTCGAGCCACCATCCAACATCAAACAGTTACGGTCATTTCTGGGGTACGTCGGCTTTTATCGACGATTTATTCAAGACTTCTCCAAGATTGCCCGACCGTTAACTGAATTATTAGGCAAAGACATCGAGTTCGTTTTAAATGACAAATGTCTTCACGCCTTCCTCATGCTGAAAGAAAAGATAATCAGTGCTCCTGTCCTACAGCTGCCTGATTGGTCTCTACCCTTCGAGATCATGACGGATGCATCAGATTTTGCGGTCGGGGCTGTATTAGGGCAGAGGAGGAATGGACTTCCCATAGCTATACACTATGCCAGTAAGACCTTAGATGATGCGCAGAGAAACTACACAGTAACAGAGAAAGAGATGTTGGCAGTAGTGTTTGCACTAGACAAATTTCGATCTTACTTACTTGGCTCCAAGATCACAGTTTACACCTATCATTCAGCTATCAGATTTTTGATGGAAAAGAAGGATGCCAAGGCACGCCTTCTTAGATGGATTCTTTTACTTCAGGAATTCAATTTGGATATCAAGGATAAACCTGGAGTAAAGAATGTGGTAGCTGATCACCGCTCCCGATTACAGTCAGATCAGCCTTCAGATGAGTACACGCCAGAGATCGCAGAGAGATTTCCAGACGAAAGCATCTTTGCGGTAACAGAACTTCCGTGGTATGCAGATATAGTGAACTTTCTGGTCACACAGAAAAGTCCTCAAGTTTGGCCGAAAAACAGAGTTGAGAAACTCGTTTCTGAGTCACGATACTACCATTGGGAGGATCCGATTCTTTTTCGTGAAGGACCGGATTGCGTTTACAGGCGATGTATTCCTCAGGAGGAATATAATAGTGTCCTCACTTTGTGTCATTCTTTAGAATCAGGAGGACATCATTCAGGGAAGAGGACAGCGCAGAAGGTACTACAGAGCGGATTATGGTGGCCAACTCTTACCAGAGATGCTTGCACATTCGTAAAGAGTTGCCCAGTTTGTCAGAGAGCTGTAGGGACAGTCAGTGCCAGAGATGCGATACCGATGCGACCCGTCATTATCTGCGAGATTTTTGACGCATGGGGCATAGATTTTATGGGACCGTTCCCTTCGAGCAGCGGCTTTGAGTACATCCTTCTCGCTGTAGATTATGTTAGCAGATGGGTGGAGGCTATACCCGCACGAACCGCAGACAGTAAGACCGTTTGCAAGTTCCTAAGGGAACACATCATTTCACGGTTCGGAATCCCTCGTATTCTTATCTCTGATGGGGGTAGCCATTTCATTAATAAGGAGGTGAAAAAGCTAGTGAAACAGTACAGCATCGATCACAGAGTAGCTTCTCCTTACCACCCACAGACGAATGGCATGGCCGAAGTCTCAAATAGGGAGGTAAAATCAAATTATCCAGAAGTTAGTACGACCGGATAGGAAGAACTGGTCACTTCTTCTAGACCAAGTTCTTTGGGCTTATCGTACTGCATATAAGACTCCCTTAGGTACTTCACCATTCAGGCTAGTTTATGGAAAGCCATGCCACTTGCCCGTAGAGATCATGCACAAATCTGAGTGGGCAATTCGAGAAATATTGATGGATATGCAAAAAGCAGGAGCCAAGAGGAAGATAGATCTGAATGAGCTGGTAGAAATCCGCAATCAAGCATACGAGAACACACTGATCTATAAGGACAAAGTGAAGAAATGGCATGACAGACACATCCGACACAAGAGCTTTGTTCCTGGGCAGAAAGTATGGTTGTTCAATGCAAGGTTGAGAATTTTTCCCGGCAAATTGAAAAGCAAGTGGGAAGGACCGTACATAGTCAGAACGGTGCACGACAATGGCAGTATTGCGATATCAGATGTGTCACCTGGTGCAGAACCGTTCGTGGTTAACGGGCAGATGCTGAAGCATTTCGTAGAGACTATTGATCATCTGGCCCGTACTAAATTGATCTATTTTGTACAGGAATCATGATCATTCTTTTACTCCTTCCTGTACAAATCCTTTTGAGCCATTCGGGAGATTCACAACACTTGTATCTTCTTCATAGACCACAATCGTCCCCGCTTTTGCTCATTTTCTATGCTTAGGATACCAGATCCTAAGTATAGGGGGGACTGATTGTCCACTGATTTACGTTTTATTTTTGTACTAATTCTTTTGTATAGCCATTCTTTTTCACGAATCACTGATCCCCAATTTTTGGCTACATTCTTTTCTATACTTAGGATGCCTTATCCTAAGTATAAGGGGGACCGAGTGATTTCGATGATTTCGTATTCTTTCCTTTTGAATTCTTCGTTATTTATCCTTTTCATTCAGTCATCCCGTTTTTACTCTTCCATAATACTTACGATGACCTGATCGTAAGTATGGGGGGGTTGACTGACTTATCATCGGTATCTCTTTTTCACCCACTTTTACTTAGCACGAGTTATGCCCTCCTTTTTCTCTTTTGACGCTATGAGGACATAGCTCAAGCTAAGTATAGGGGGGTGCGTATATATTGTATATATACTTTCGGCCATAACTCGTACTTTTATGTATTTTCTATACCTATAAAATCCATAAAAAGTGGGTACGGGTTAATTTAAAATCTAGTCTCTTATTTATAAAATCCTGATAAATAAGTAAAACATGCTTAAAATTTGTAATTAAAACTTGTAATTAAAACTTGTATTTAAATTTTGTATTTAAAATATGTATAATACTTATTTAAAATCCTATTTATTAAAATTTGTATAAAAGCCATTCAACCCTTGTAAAATACTTTGTAGATAAAATTTGTAAAATATATTAGACACTTAACTTAAATAAAAATTTATCTTGTAAAAATTGTAAAAAAAACCTTGTTTATAAAAATAATAAAATCCATAAAAAATACAAAGTCCTAAAATTTGTAAAAATTACAAAATCCTTAAAATCCATAAAAATGAGTAAAATCCAGAAAATAGACTTCACAAAAACATGGTTGCATTTGCATTCACATTTTTCAGAATAAGTTTGATTTCCGGAACTAAGGACTGAGTCTAGTCTGAAGGATGAAGCTTGATTACGGCCTTTAACTCTCATTGTAAGGAGCCTGATTAGGAACTGGAATTTAGACTCTTCAGGTCTGGTGACTTAAAATCTTTGGGTTCCGTAAGACCATATTCAGGAAATCAAGTCATCTGAGCTTAAGTAGACCATTTGGAGTCATCCGTACAACTCTTCACCAGTGAACCAACTTTGAACACATGCACTCTGCACTTAGCTCAACTCGCATGGAGTTCCGAAGGACAGTACACCTTGGTAGTGCATTCCTATCCTTATCTTTGCGGCATTGACGTCTAAAGATGGGAGAGATTGGGGTTGCGATAGTTGCTTCGGATGAGGGAAGGATCTGCTGACACAATTTTTCTAAGACCTCAAAAAATGGACGGATTAAAAAGATTCTATAACCGTCGAGGCACAAAAGATGAATGCAGTGCAAGCAAATTACAAAGTCAAGTCAAAGCAGAAGCCACCAAATAAGACCAAACTGGTCAAAGCTTCCACCAAATATGCCTGCACATCTTAGTGGAGACTCAGCTACACCGGCTGGGCTTCACAAGGAGATGTGTCTACACTGGTCGCACTCCACTTCTTTTCTCATTCTTCTAACTTCTCCCTATATTCGATTGTGGACATAGCAGAACTGAACTCAGAAGGGAATACCTCCCTCCCCGAGGAAAGAGTAGCGGGATGAGGAAGCCATAGGAGTGTATAGCCGGGATTGACGGTTTCTTCGGTTCTCTAAGCAGGAAGAGCTAAATCAATTCACACACTGTACAAGTTGATTTCAAGGATGATAGAGTTTGCGATATGAATAAGTGAGTCTGAACTAGCCGATGAAGTGATCTTGAGTAAGGATTATGGAACTTGAAGACTGTTGAGGATGAAATCCTAATCCTAGTTAAGGTTCTGACAAAATGCTTGTTTCAGGCCCGATCAAGCTCTGTCCTTTGTCTGTTCTCATGAATTGGTTTAGGAAAACAAATTCATTCTAACTTTCTTTCTTTTTCACTTACCTTTTCAAAATAAGTGTTTGCTAAGGGACTAGCAAAGTTTAAGTATAGGGGGTTGATGAATCCATGATTCATTAACTTTTTTGTCGCATTTTGTCTTAAAACCCTTAACAAATACATGTAAATACTCACTAATTCTCATATTTTAACAAAACTCCATTCATGTGTAAATATTCACTTTTAACCACTAAATTCATGTAAATAAATAAAGAACCAGAAAAAGAAAAAAATAAAGGCATATGGAATATATGTATATATATGTAATATGACCTAAACTATAAATATAACTGAAAGATATATTTATAGCCTAACCCCCGAGACCAAGTCAGCATGGATTGGTCGACAAACCAATAAGTAGGGGGAGATAAGGAAAGAAAACCCAATAAAAATAATCTATCTCATATATATACACCTTCCACTATTTATAAATAAATACAAAACTTCAAAGAATTTTAATTATTTCATCTTAACATATTCTTCACCAAATCTTTCTCCTAATTATTCATAAAAATGTAAATAAAAATATAAAAATAAATTAAAAATATTATTCTGTAAATATGCCAAGAAATCCAGCATGCAACTTGTCAAAATCTCAACTTCCGAACATCATAACTTCCTCATACGAACTCCAATTTCATTCTACTCACCTTTAAAGTTCATAAAATAATATTCTCTAATTAATAAAGGTGGTTTCATTGAATTCGGAGTCCGTTTGCAAAAAGTCGGTTTTGGGACCAAAAGACAAAGGGGTATCTGGGCTATTTATTTTATGTAACACACCTCATTTATTATTTTCTTAATTTTATAATTTTTAAATTATTTCATGATTATGTAGATTCACCATAAATTATTTCATAATTTTTGGAAACTATTTATTATTTTTATAAAATCAAATACCTTAAAATATAGGTATAATTGACCTATAGAGACATTTACTCTATTTATTAAAATATGTTAGTTAATTCATAAAAATCTATAAAAATTCGTACAAGTCTTATTTAATACCCTAATAATTAAGAAAATATAAAATCAATTTTTACTCAATTATTTATTAAATTAAAAATTCAAAACTTATTTATAAATACATATTTATTAATAAAATATTTATATTTTAAATAATATTTATTATTTATTAAAAGTGATCATACCATAATTTAGAAAATAAATTTATTTAACTTTCTTGTATTTATACCTACTCGAAATAAGGTAATTATCTATTTTATATTTAATTTATAAGCTATTTATACTCTTGGACCAACCAGGTGCTGACACTTGTCAGCATCTGGGCCTTCTTCCCCAAGAATAAGGTCTGCCGACTTCTGTTCTGACCAGCCAACTTCATGGATTTTTCCCGCGCAATTTCTAACCACTCCGACCATCCTAAACCCTTAGATCTACCCTCCTAACTACCCTCTACCTTGCCACCCTTAGATTAGACTTGGAGCCCAAGCCGAATCCCCTATAAAAGCTCTCCAAGTCGCCATGGCTGAACCAACTCTCCAACAACCCAAGCTTTCCAGCTCCAGTTGTCCGAACCCCTATCTTCCTTGCCTCGCCTAGCTCGCTCCGGAGGTGACAGATCCGCTCGAAGGTGCTCGCGTGGAGGAGGGTACATCGGAGGAGGTTCCAAGGCACTCGTCTGCCTTGCATCGCCACCGCGTGCCGCGTACAGCTCCGGCCAAGGTCGTCCGTCGAGCATCATTTTTCAGGTAAAACACCTGGAACTCACAGACCTACTTCCTCCACTTTGCGATTTGATTTCTCGATCCTTGTGCCACGATTAGCGTGGCTAATCATGTCTTTAATTAGTATTATCATCCATCTTGCACGCACATTTGAAATCCCCACTCGATTCGTTTGATCTCGCCTTTAATCGGATTTCAAACTTTCATCTTCTTCGCACATTCGGGAGGTTAGCTGGAAACGTAAGATTTCTTCTCCACTTTCGAGCTTGATTACGTAATCCCTCAGCCGATTCAATCAGAATCGAGCATATATTCTTGTCAACTGCAGGTTCAAGATCATCAGGGTGCAGTTAGTTAGATCTGGAAGACTATCAACTTCATTGAAACTCGACTCCAAGGTTGGGCTCCAGAACTGCATCCAGCCACCAATGCCGAGACCTCCATCTTCTTCGAGCCACCACCGCAGATCGGGGCTGTTCCCGACCACCTACACCCGCGGGCGAGCTCGAGGGGTGGAGGAGCCACCCCTCTGGCCCCGCCGGAGAGCCAAAGTCGCCGGAGGCCAGCCGCGAAAAACCGGAGAAGACGCCGCGTCCGCCAGGAGCTCTAACTGCTTCAAGAACAGAGGGCGCACAGGCTTGCGCCACGTGTCAGCGCCCGCAGCCGTCTGATCATCAACCGCACGTTCTAATCTCGGCCGTAGAATCTGAAACGGTGGAGAAATTGCACCATAAGTCCAGCGAACTTCCAGCATTTACATCTCGCCTCCCAAGTTTTCAATAATTACAAATAGGTCCCTCCGCAGGGACCTATATGTAAGAATTTGTTAGTTTTCTTGCAGAACAGTCCTTGAGGAACAATTTGAGAACAATTTTAATTAGTTTTTTTACGCTTATGCCCCTAGGCTGTAGGGGCTGTATCTTGCTCTCTTGACCTCGGATTTCGACGATTCTTGGAGGGTAGTTACACAACTACCCCAGCTATCTAGTATAAAGTTTTCGCGGCTTTTCGACGAGTTCTTGACGTGTTTTGATTTTATCGAAGACCGCCTCGTTTTGTTTTGGTTTCTTTTGTAGTTCGAGTACGCGGCTCGAACCTCGTTCACCTATACTATATAATACCACCTATATTCTATCCACCTACTATATAATAAATAAATCTTTTGAAAAATATCCCTTTTTGAAAATTAAATAAAAATTTGAAAAGAATAAAATCAAATAAAAATAACAAAAATTAAAAATCCAAAAAGAGAAGCGTTCTGACTTAGAGAAGAATTAAAATAAAATTACGAAAAGAAAAATTAGGGAATATATTCTGCCTCCTTGAGTTCGACCCAGGAACACTTGCCTGGTTAAATAAATAGTGAACGATTTTCCGACAGAAAACCGTAAATTTGTTTGATAGGTCTAAAGATCGAAATTTGTTTCGCGGCTTCTGCTACAACCGACAGCTTTCTTCTTTTAAAGAAGCCGCGAAACCGATCTTTAGACGCTCATCAGTGATATGCTACCACATTCTGAACCCCAAGCTTGTCTTTGATCTCCAAATCAAACTCTTGGATAAGAAGGATCCATGTGATCAGTCTAGGCTTGACATCCTTCTTCTGATGTAAATATCTTAGAGCGGAGGGGTCAGTATAGATAGTGACTTTTGATCCAAGCAGATAGGATCTGAACTTCTCAAAGGCAAACACCACAGTCAGAATTCTTTCTCTAACACCGTGGAATTTCATTGAACTGCATCTAATGTTTTGTTGGCATAGTGAATGGAATAGGGTACCTTGTCTTTCCTTTGTCGTAGAACATCCCCAACTGCAAATTCCGACACATCTGTCATGATCTCATAAGGAAGAGATCAATCTGGTGGATGTAGGACTGGAGCTTGAGTGATGAGATCCTTCAGCTGATTAAATAAAAGGAGAACTTGTTGATCAACGTTGAACTCAGTCTCCTTGCACAACAATTCTGTAAGAAGTCGGGCGATGCGGTTGAAGTCGCGAATGAATCTTCTGTAGAATCCCACATGCCCCAGAAATGACCTCACGTTTTGTCTGACTGAGTTGGCTCTAAATTGACAATCACATCCACCTTTTTCTGGTCGACTTCCATACCATGTTTGGAAATGGCATGTCCCAACACAATCCCTTCCGTGACCATGAAGTGGCTCTTTTCCTATGATAACACCAGATCGACTTCACGACATTTCTGAAGTACTCTGTCCAGGTGCTCAAGACATGAATCGAAACTGTCAACCATAGATGGAGAAGTCGTCCATCGACACCTCGAGAAAACTTCCTACCATCTCGGTGAAAACTACAAGCATGCATCTCTGGAATGTCGCATGTGCCTTACACAGTCTAATGGGCATTATCCTAAAAGCATATGTGCTGAACGAGCAAGTGAAGGTAGTCTTCTCTTGGTCTTTAGGGGCGATTGCCACTTGGTTGTACTTGGAGTACTCATCTAGAAAGAAGAAGAACTCCTTGCCGTCTAGTCTTTCCAATACTTGATCAATGAACGACAAAGGGAAGTAGTCCTTCTTGGTTGTTGCATTAAGACAATGGTAGTAGACATATACATGCCAGGATGTCGATACCCCAGTGGAGATCTCCTCCCCTCTATCATTTGTAACCACTATGAGCCATGATTTCCTCGGAACTACATGCACTAGGCTCACCCATTTCGAATTGGAGATGGGATAAATGAAGCTTATGTCACACCATTTCGTGATTTCTTTCATGACGACATCCCGCATGTTTGGGTTCTGTTTTCTTTGAAATTCTCGGGATGGTTGGGAATATTCATCCAAATAATGTGGTGTGAGCACAAAGTAGGATTTATCACGGAAAGGTCTGAGACATGCTAACCAAGTGTCCCACCTCTCGAAACTCGAGAAGTCCATATTCTTGATCTGGAGTCAACATGTTGATGATGATGATCGGATACATGTTCTCTACACCTGCAAGGAAAGCATACTTAAGACCTGCTAGAAGTGGCTTTAATTTAGGTTCTGATCTGGCCTACTTCTCGACCACTTCGGAAGTTGTGTTGCTGTAGGATGAACTGTCTGAACCTTGGCGGAAGTGCTACTCACCTCAGTTACTTATTGTTCAACTGACAATGTGTCTAACAGGTCTGCAATGAATTCATCGTGTTCGAGCTAGAAGGAATCATCTGTCTCAAAGAGATGCATCATCAAATTTGATTTTGTCTCTCAGGTTCCATCGAAGCTTATGTCGATTGCGCTTTCCTAATCCTCCTTAGGAGAAAGGATTTCTAGGGTCCAAGTGTCATTCAAAGAGAGGTGTGTGTCTCTTATCTCTGCAATAAAATCGCAGTCTGCTTCAAGCGGTGCTGCATGACTTTCATTAGATACGACTCTAGGCTTGCTGACCATGTCTATTGTAACTCTATGATTGCTCGAGCTGAACATGATCTTGCCAGGCCCATAGTCAACTACAACCTTTACAATATGCAGGAATGGTCGTACAAAGATAATGGGGGTCTGGAGTAAGGGTGTAGGAGAGTCCATATAGAGGACCACAAGATCGATGGGAAACTTTATATCATGTACCTTTACCACAACATCTTCCAACAAACCTCTAGGTCGTTTGACAGATTGATCTGAGAACTACAGGATCATGCATGTCTGCTTCAACGGACCCTGCCCGAATTCTTGCAGTAATGATGGGGGCAAGAGGTTGATGGGAGAACCACTATCAAGAAGAGTCTGCTCAAAGACTTGGTCGAATATCTCGCATCTAATCAAAGGCGCTCCTTTGTCGAGCTTCTTCTGCGGGAGATTGTTGGTGGCTGCAACGGTAGCCATGGTGAGGACATGCTTCTGTACCAGCTTGCATCTGTTGTTACAAGTGGGCCAACGCTTGTTTGTGCATGCCTCCTTCAACCTTTTCTTCACAACGGGCATGTATTCCATGGCTTTCATCAATGGCATCTCAACAATCAAATTAATAAGAATATCCACAACTCCAAGATCAGATAATATACTTTTATATTTGTATTTTTTGGATTTTTTTAATGCATCAGGAAAATGAATATTTCCATTACTGAAATCAAAAACAGTGTTCTTATTTACAATAAAATTTTTGCCCATAAAATTATGTACACCTGGTTCTCAAAAAGGTGTACATGATGGAAGTGAGGATTCTGCTACTGGTGGAAGCAAAAGGTGTGGTCTCCACACCATATGCTGGCATTGGATCGGTTGTTGTTGTTGGCTCCTCCATGGCTGGCACGATTTCACGTCGACTATGAACATACTTTTGGTTGTTTTGATTTTTCTGATCTTTTTGTTGGTGGAGATGGTGATGGATGGCAGCTGTCTTGGCTCCTCCTTCTCCTTCCTCACCCGAACTTGTAGCTGGCACATCTGATGTAGAAGATGACGATTCTCCTATCAAAGCTTTATTCTCCTTATTACGAGTGGCAGATGGAGGTAACGCCCTACCGCTCCTGAGAGTGACAACATTAGATAAAATAAAATCATGATTATCTGACTCGACAAGCATAGACCGGACATCACATTCTACCTGCTCTTTCCTTTTAAAATAATCGAGGTTTGCTCCGACCTACACCGGAATAGGAGTTTTAGTGGTGTTCATGTCATCAAGCTTCTTAGTCGTCTTTGATAGACCCTTCACAAGTTGGGCCAAGCAATCCAGGGTAGGGTTCACTGGAGTCGTCTCACAAGTTTCATCGTACATACTAGGTTGTTTCTGATGGTTGGGGGATTGAGGCTGAGACTGCTGACGGTGTTGTGGAGGAGGAGGAAGTTGATACTGTTGATATGGAGGAGGGGGATATTGTTGCTATCCAGTTGTGTACTGATGATACGGCTATGGATGGTGGTATTACGGATGTGAGTACTACGGTGACTATCTCCAGTTGCCTTGATACTGTGGAGACAGGTGAGTCTGGTACTGAGGCTGAGGCTGAAAGGACTGTCCATCACAACCACCCTGAGGTTGGTGGTAAGGCCGGTTGGCTGGTGGCTGATCCCGGTGTTGCCTCGTAGGACGGGTCAGCAGCGCGTCATTCCTCCATATACCATTGACTTCCTGATGAGCGACCCGAGCGACTAAGGTAAAAAGGTATCAATGGTCGTTGCGACCTCAACCTCTCGGATCGGGCTCAATCAAGAAATCGAAAACCACCAAAATAAAAATCATTCAAGGAACTCAAATAACGGTCTCGCTATTTTATTTTACAGGGTATAGCTACCAGGGTCGAATACAAGGAGCACGGTATGGTAAACCTACGAAGTAGTCGAAAATTCAAATAAAATAAAGAAATAAAATAAAAAGGTGGTTTTTATATTTTTCAATTTTTTTATTTTTAAATTAAGAAAAAGGTGTAAAGAATTGAAAAAGGCACAAACAAATAATTATTTAAAGGAGCAAAAATGACCAGAAAATTAAAATAAAAATATTTTTGGTTTTTATAAATATTCAAGTGTATTTTTAGTTAATTATATAAAAATGAAACAATAGATGGTAATGTGCAACCAGAATCTAAAGGCTATTTAAAAATACTTAAAAAGCCTATAAAATTCCAGCAACAATTTTATTATAAACTAAAAATAAAAATCTAACTATAGAAAAATAAATTGTATTTTTTTGAATTTTTAGGATTTGTTAATAATTTTTCTAAATTTTTTAGTGTTTTTCAATTTTTAGGGTTTTATAAATCCAAATACAACGAAATTGGATAGAAGTGAAAACACACCAAAATAAACAATCATTAATATTTTTGGATTTTTTAGAGGGTTTTTAATATTTTTAGTGTATTTTTAAAACTGGACAGAAACAATTTTTTAGGTTTTTGAATTTTAAAAATATTAAACAAAATCAAAATGAACCCAAAAATTTATAGAAATTCCTACACCGTGGTAGGGGCCCTGTATCGAAATTTCATAATTTTTGGACTAAAATTGCTATTTATTCCAACCAATCAAAGAAGCACAGCACACAGGGACCTAGATGCAAAGAAAACAACTTCCAGGGACTAAATGATAACACGCATCAAAAGTCCAGGGCCAGTTCTGCAATTTTTCCATGAATTCAAGCACGTGTCCAAAACACCACGCACAGGGGTATAAGTGCAAATAGTAAAACTAAAACATCAAATCATAACATCAATAAAGTCCAGGGTAGTACATGCAAATATCCCAAACATACACGTGACAATGCATATGCAACCACAACGTAAGGACTAAAACGCAAATATGAAAAACTACAGGGACGCAGATGCAAAATGGTCCACTTCATAGTTTTTATTTTACAGACTAAACGACAAATAAAATAAAGGTAGGGGTATAGGAGCAAATTACCTAGGCGAGGCGTGCGGCTCACATGGGGTGACATGTGGCATGCTCTGGTTGGTTGTCGATGTGTGGCTCTAGCACTGACACCTGGCGGATCCAACGGCCTGGCGAAGAATCGAACGTAAGGTGTACGAGGCCATTAGATGTCAGATCTAACGGCCTAACAAGCGTAGGCGATGGACGGTGGCGATCAAATCTGGGCTGCAGTGATGATCCAACGGCAGCGGAGGGTGTTGGATGAACTCTGCCTGGGCGAAGTTCACCGGAGCACCGAGGAAGATCGGTGGCTCCGATGGATGATCGTACTGCAGCAACAAGATCGTATGGCTCCTCCGCGTCGGGTGAGGGGGTCGGATGGAGTATCCATCGGTCGGATCTCCGAGAAGGTGGCTGTGACCTGGGATAGCTCCGGCGATGCAGGGCTGAGGTGATCTGAGGTATCTCCACATGTGACTCGACCTACGGGGTAAAGCTCCTTCTTGGAGGCGTGCTCCGGCCAAGGTTATTTGACCTAAATCAACAGAAGGCGGCGATGAATGGAGGTTGAGGTTCCCGTGATGTGACAGAGGAACCTCGATCCTAATCTTGGCTATCTAAGTCAAGTCTAGGGTGATCAGGCTGCGGGGGAAGGATGATGATGGATGGGGGAGTCGATCGGAACGGATATAGGTGACTGATGGAGCTCCGACCGGTGGGTCGGAGCTGGCGGGGGGCAAATAAAAGATTCGAGACAATTAGAACTAGGGAGGAAATGAAGGCTACTTGAAGGTCCGAGGTTGATCCTAAGCTCCAGGGGATGAAGTCGAGGTGGGTCTTTGCCTCGACCACGCTGCGGAAGGCGGGGAGACTCAAACACGGTGAAAGTCCGGCCATGTATGGTGAGCGTCAACGGCAGTGGCTCTCTCCGGTCGCCAAGAAGCTCCTCCGGTTGCTGTCACCAAGGGGAAGAGATCTAGGGTAGGAAGGGAGTGAGCGACGCGAGCTACGGCTCTACGCAATGGAATGAAGCATTTATAGGTCTTCCCAGGTGGCTGATAAGATTGGTCATGGGCGGGCGAACCGAGGGCGATCTGCCACTGCCAAGGGATCCGCGAGGGTCACAGATCCACCAGGAAGAAGCGGGCGGTGGAATCGGGGCATGACAGAATCAGATCTGCTCCAAAGAATTTGGAGAAATCGGGCGCGTGAGATAGATCCGCGAAGAGAGGGTCCGGGAGGGGGAGTTGAACGAGGTCAGCATCCCTCCTAGACCAATCAGAAAATTCCTTGGTCAAATTATTTGTAAAATAATTTAAAAATAGAAAACAATTTTATTTTAAAATATGTTCAAAATAAAAAAAATGTTTATTATTTTCCAAACTATTTTTTAATGATTTTTATTTATTTTTTTTTTTTGAAAAATAAATTATGATATATATAATATATTATATTATTTACAGGTATAAAATACATATGTATTTTATATAATTATTTTTATTTTCTTATTTTTGTATAAATACTCCAATTTTATATTTTATTTATTTTCAACATATTATTTGGGATATAAAATAATTTTTATTTTATTTTTATTGTCTATTTACAAGTGTAAAATAAATATGAGTATGATACATATATACATGCATTATGTACAAGGGGTTAGAGAGAGAATTTTATTTTTGCTTTTATATTTTATTTTTCTAATTTTATTTTATTTTTAGAAATATATACAAGGTAATAGAAACATATTTTTATTTTTATTTTTGTGAAAGTAAAATATCTACATAATAAGAAGGAATATTCTCAAGGTATAGTGGCCCTATCTATCTCAACTTAAATTATTTGGCGATCAGGCCCATATTGGGCCCTCTCTTGGGATTTGGTCACCCAATATTTATTCTAAATATTTCCTTCTTTTTCTTTTATTCTTTATTCTTTTATTTTTGCACAAATACATGCTATCTATTGATATTTAACAAATGCATGCTGATGGATAATTTATTGCATTTACTACTATATGCATGATGTTTTGCCAAGATTTTTAGCTAAAATAAAAGAATAAAGAGTGATGAATGAGCATTCATCCTTCCTGAATCAGTGCTGGAGGTGGAAATGCTGGATTCGAAGGGGAAGGAGGTCTGCTGGTAAACCACCATTTGCTGCTTGGCAGGCCCTGTTCGGGCGTCTACATATAGTATACGTGTTGCATGGTCGGTGGTTGATGACTCGTGTGAGTTTGATGTGGCGGTGATGGCTCGTCCTTCTTCTCAGCGGGAGTCTCTGAAGAAGGTGTTGCCGACTGAACAACATTTATGGTGCTCACCAGCAGCTCCAACTGCTTGGTGATCTGCTCTAGCTTATCCAGGTTTTGAGTTCTTTGTTCGATCACATCGAGCTTCTCAAAATCCTGTGACAACTTCTTGATGATGTTAGCCTTTGAAAGATGGCCCCTGATGATACCGAGGTTGGAACTCTCACTTTCTCTGCCTCACAAGCTACTGCCATATGAATTGATTTTTGGAGAACCTGAGGCAGTCTCTGATAGGCGTATGATGAAGATAGGGTGGCCTCTCCTTCGGCCATTATTCGAAAATCTGCCATACCACATCGTCATCATTGTTGAAATGAGATCCTTTACATGCAACATCTACTAACATTTGACTTTCTACATTTAAGTCCCTGAAAAAATGCTAGACCAAGCCTGTCTTCGCTATCTCATGGTGGGGGCACTTCTCTTGCAGGTCTGTAAATCGCTCCCAGGCTTCATCGATAAACTTGTGAGTAGCCTGGGAGAAGTTGTTGATCATGACTTGCATCTAGTTGAGCTGAGCGAGAGGGTAAAACTTGTGAAGGAATGCATATTTAAGTTACTCTCAAGTTGTCACAACCTTTCCAAAATGATTGACCCAGTAAAGGGCGTTGTCATGAAGGCTTAAGGGGAACGTCATCATCTTCACTACATCCTATGGAATGTTGGGGTAGTGGGTAGTTCTACAGATGCATAAGAAGTGATGCAGGTGAATGTATGGCTCCTAATTGGTATTCCTGTGAAATGATGGCAGAAGAGCAAGTAACTGTGGCTTGAGCTCGAATTGAGCATGTACCGGTGGAATGAGGATCCACTCGGTCATCTGGATGTCTCCTGGTTCGTCATCATGGAGCAAAAAGGAGATCGATGCAGGAGGAAAGATACAGTGGTCAACGAGGAATAAAAATGAGTGTAAAATAGTAGAAAGGCTTGAACTGAGCGGGGGATCAAAAAGGAAGACACACATGATAAAATTTGCGCAAATGCACGGGACTTGATCTTTGAACCTTAATCTAGATCCATACAAACACAATGCAAAGTTGGGTTCACGAACTCACACCAAGTGAAGCCGTGAAGGATCGACTATTTGTTATCTTTTCATTTTTAGAGTTGTTATTTCAAGCATATCTTTTAACAAGTCGTTAGCACACTAACGCTATAGGAGAGAGTACAGCCAGAAAAGTATCTTGTACGTGTCCTTCTCCTTTGTAACCTGTAGTATGCACTTTTTGAGGTCCTTGTAACCCTTCCTGGATCCCTACTCAGCTAAAGAAATAGAGGGAGGAAGCTGATAGGTGAAACCACTACTTCGAACCTCGCTCGCAACAGAATCACCCGTGAGTGTGCAAGGACCTACTCAGATGCTAACCGATGAGACAGACATATCTGTGAGGGCATGGCCTAAGATCCGTACTTCAGACCACGTCGATGTTCCACAAGGCTGGAACAGCATCGCTGATGAGGCCCTACTCGATCATGTACGATAGAAGTGCCATTACTTCAGAAATCCATGCGATACACAAGGAAGTTACAGACCAGGTTTTTGGCTCTAATCCTTAGCGGGTAGTGCCTCCCTCATGGGAGGGGTTTTGGTCCCCTCCTAAGGTACCTGAAAACAATGAGGGCTTTATGAACCCAAGACAATGAAAGTCCATCACATATTTTAATTAGGGTCAAAGTTTATTTAGCAGTCCCCTTGTTTTAATTTTTGAGTTTTCACTTTTTTGGGTATTTTGTATACAAGTGCTTAATGATTTTGTAGATTTTCATTTTAAGTCCTAGGTGCTCAAAATCAGAGGGAGATAGCGAAAAAACTGTGCAAGTTGATTCTATGATGGAGATCTCATCATTTAATCGAATGATGCATGCTGAGTTAGAGGACTTACTATTCTTCCCAGCTCTCTCCACGTGGTTTGCAAAATAGAATTTTAAATCTATCGACATGGTGGTGTGGGATCGACAAAATCGTCTAAAATAGTAGATGTTATTAGTCATGAAGAACAATGTTAATTATTCAGAGACAAACCCTAGAGATAGATATTGGAGACATCTCGGTGCCTGCCACAACCGGTCCTGCAAGTGTTGTATGATGTCTCTCATGGTGCGTGAGTTTAAATCCAAAAAATTAACATTTATTTATTTGACTAGATCCAAACGTAATACACTATAGGAACATGCTTCTTATTAGGGTTAGTACTTAATTCCCGATACAAGCAACCTAAGTCTAGGTGCTCCATGCACACAAAAGAAATAAAAAGAAAGGTGAAAAAAACTCAAAACATCGTGAAACAAAGTAAAAAAAGGCGGTGAAAACACGAGAAAACCGCGACGAGGCCCCCAGGTGAAGAATCACCTGGGCACTAGACCCCATAAAGTAGGGCAGTGTTCAAGTCTTTAATTATTACAAATTAATAAGTCTCTCTCTCACCAATAAATCAATGAATAATTCTAATCTACTTATATGATAAGTCTTCTCTCCTTGCTTCACTTGATGCCTCTCCAATTGGTCAAAGGGTGAAGACCAGACTCCATAAAGCTTTGTTGCACCAGCCTCCTAGGAAGTTGTCCACGCGTAGCGGGCCCTCGCAACAAATTCACAGAGAGATGCATATTAGCACAGATAATCAAATAAAAATAGAAAAATGAGTTATGTACAAATAAATGAATAAATATGTACAAAAATGAATCACTAATTATATCAATAAATGACAAGCTAATTACATCAATAAAATAATTAATATGCACAATAAATATCACAAATGAATGTACACAAAATATGCTCCACACATTGCTCCCTGGCAACAACGCCATTTGATAACTAGGATTCTGTCGAAGTCATGTCAATCCACAAGGTGGATCAACAGTCGTTAAGTGTTCTACTTAGGCTCATCAAGATGACATATGATCATAGACTAGTGGACTCAAAGAATTAAGTCACCATGGACCTGAAAAGTCTCAACCCTAAGCCCTATAAGGTTCCTTTAGAATTAGGTAGATTAAGATCTTAACCAAGCTCCATTTTTCAATTTAATTCCAGGATAGTTTAAATGTCAACTATGATTCAGGAAAAACTATACAAGTATTTACAAAAATGCAATTTGTACAAATTTTTGAAAATGTGCAGAATTTTTTGAAAATGTTTGAAAACATGGATCTATGCATGAATGCAGAAGTTTTGCAAAATATTTACACACATTTACAAAAGGGTTTTTGCAAACTTTTTGTTTTTCAAACATTTTACAAAAATTTATTACTATGTACATAATTTTGATACAAAATATTTACAAAATCTTTACACAAAACATTTTACAAATATTTTTACAAAAATAATTTTGTAAATAGCTGTGTATGTGCAATAAAGAATTTTATGTACAAGAGAAATTTTAAATTTTAATGGATTTTTACGGGTTTTAGCCATTTTATTTATTAACACACTCACATAAAATACGAGTTATGGCTAAAGTATATATGAAATATATACGACACCCCCCTATACTTAGGTTGAATGATGTCCTCGGAGTGAATCAAGAGCGATGAAGAAGACATAACGCGTGCTTAGTATAGGAAAGTGAAAAGAAAAACTATACTACAAAGATGAATGAAAGAATAGAATGGAAAAGAATCTTGGGGATTTCTCCCTATACTTAGGATCAAGTAATCCTAAGTATAGTAGGTTGTACACAAAGGGAAATCCGAGTGGAAGAATGTACAGGGTCTACCTCCTGTATACTTAGGGTAAAATATCCCTAAGTATAGACAACAAAACAGACATAGAAAAGAATCAAAAGAAAATCAAAAGTCTCACACCCCCTATAATTAGGGTAAAGTACACCCTAAGTATAGCATAATCAATGATGCAAATGGTGTGTTGGACTGAAGAATGGTGTGGTATGGACATCTGGATCTATACAAGGCAGAAGACAGTGATAATCATGCATGAGATGCAATAGATGTGAGTCAAAAGACCACATCTCACGCAAAATGAATAGGGGCGACGTCAAAGACCAGTGGCTCATGATCTAGATATGGTTTGAGCCGCTTCCTGTTAACACGAAAGGTAGACTCAGATAACAACTCAGATATGTCGATGCTTCTGTTGTCGTGTACCTTTCGGACCAGTATGGTCCCTTCCATTTGCTATGCAACTTCCCTGGAAATAATCGAAGCCTGGCATCGAACAACCATACTCTCTATCCTGGCTCAAACTTCTTGTGGCTGATATGAGAATCATGCCACTCCTTTACTCTCTCCTTATACTGTAGGCTGTTCGAAAAGGCTGCATTTCTAAGCTCCTTCAGGGCTGCCAACTCTTCCCTCCTTTGGTCTCCTACACTCACTGGATCCAAAAGTATATCTGTGACTGCCCAAAGTGACTTATGTCTCAGCTCAACAGGTAAATGACAGGGCTTTCCATAAACGAGGCGAAAGGGAGATGTACCCAAAGGCGTCTTGAGGGACGTCCGATATACCCACAAGACCGAGTCCAAAAGTTGTGACCAATCCTTTCGGTCAAGATGGACGATCTTTTGCAAAATAGTCTTGATCTCCCTGTTCGACACTTCAGCAAGACCATTGGTCTGAGGATGATACGGTGTGGCTACTCGATGGTCAATGTTAAACTCGTTAGCAAGGGCCTTTACCTTGTCGTTGATGAAATAAGACCCCCCGTCAGATATCAATACTCTAAGCACCCCGAACCGTGAAATGATATTCTTCCTCAAAATTGGCATACAGTTCTAGCATCTGCGGTTCGGGCGTGGATGGCCTCAACCCAACGACTTACATAATCCACGTCCAACAGAATGTACTCGAATCCCTGACTCTTAGGGAATGGACCCATGAAATCGATGCCCCATACGTCAAAAACCTTACAGAAGTGAATGGGCTGCATCAGCATCATATCACGTTGTCCACAAGTGCCCATCCTCTGACAGTCAGTACACCTCTTCACGAATTCATCAGAATCCTTGAAGAGGGTAGGCCACCATAGGCCGGATTGGAGCACTTTCTGTGTCGTTCTCCTCCCAGAGTGATGTCCTCCTGCCTCAAGCTTGTGGCAGTAAGTGAGGATGCTATGGTGCTCCTCCTGAGGAATACACCGATGCCAGACGCTATCCCCTCCTTCATGATAAAGGACGGGATCCTCCCAATGGTAGAACTTGGCCTTCGCGAGGAAGGTCTCAAGTCGCTACCTGGACCAACCTTGTGGAACTTTCTTGGCAACAAGATAGTTCACAATGTCCGCATACCACAGGAGAGAGGTGATAACAAGGATCGTTTCATCTGGGAAGGTCTTAGAGATAGGGTCAATCTGCTCAGAATCCTCAAGATGCTCTAATTAGGAGAGATGATCCGCCACCACATTCTTGACTCCAGGCTTATACTTAATCTTTATATCAAACTCCTGGAGTAGAAGGATCCATCTGGTCAATCTAGCTTTGGCATCCTTCTTTGACATGAGGTACCTAATGGCGGTATGATCTGTGAAAATGATCACCTTAGACCCAATGATGTATGATCTGAACTTATCTAGGGCAAACACTACGGCTAGCATCTCCTTCTCAGTGACGGTATAGTTCCACTGAGCGGCATCCAAATTACAGCTAGCATAATGTATGACAAATGGCACTCCATCCCTCCTTTGTCCCAGCATGGCCCCTACGGCAAAATCGGAGGCATCCGTCATGATCTCAAATGGGAGAGACCAATCAGGTGGCTGGAGGACAAGAGCCTCTACAACTAGACTCTTGAGAGTCTCAAATGACGCTAGAGACTTATCATCCACAATGAACTCGGTGTCTTTAGTCAGCAAATCAGTCAACGACCGGGCAATCCTGCTGAAATCATGAATGATGCGCCGGTAGAAACCGACGTGCCCCAGAAAAGACCGTAACTGTCGCAAGTTGGATGGTGGACTAAGTTTCCTAATGATATCCACCTTGGCCGGATCAACCTCCATGCCCTTGTTGGAGATGATATGGCCAAGCACCATCCCTTGAGTCACCATGAAGTGACTCTTCTCCCAAAAAAGCACAAGATGGACCTCAATGCATCGCTGAAGGACGCGGTCTAGGCAATGAAGACAAGCATCAAACCCATCACCATAGATCGAGAAGTCATCCATGAAGACCTCCAAGCACTCACCCACTATGTCCGAAATGATGGACAACATGCACCTTTGAAATGTCACTGGGGCATTACATAAACCAAAGGGCATCCGTCTGAAAGCATATGTCCCAAAGGGACATGTGAATGTAGTCTTGTCTTGGTCTTCGGGCGCAATGGACACCTTATTGTATCTGGAGTACCCGTCCAGAAAGTAGTAATGACTCTTCCCAACTAGCCTCTCTATAATATGATCAATAAAAGGCAGCGGGAAATGATCCTTCTTGGTGACATGTTTCAATCGTTTGTAGTCCACACAGACCTTCCAAGAAGTGGGTACCCGGGTAGCGATCTCCTCTCCAAACTCACTCACAACTGTAGTGATGCCCGTCTTCTTGGGCACCACATGCAATGGACTAACCTACTTGGAGTCGGAGATGGGGTAGATAAAACCGGCGCTCCACCATTTCGAGATCTCCTTCATGACAACCTCTCGAAGATTCGGGTTCAGCCGCCGCTAGAACTTACGCGATGGCTTAGCATCCTCCTCGAGATAGATATGGTGGGAGCACAGGGCTGGACTTATCCCCCAGAGATCGGCTACGCTCCATCCTATCGCCTTGCGGTTCTTTTCAAGAATCCCCATCAGACGGGATTCTTGATCTCTAGTCAAATCTGTTGAGATAATGACTGGGTGCATCTCATGCTCGCCCGCAAGGAACCTATACTTCAGTGATGACGGCAAGGGCTTCATCTCTGAACAATTGGGTGCTGGCGGATCTGGCCTCTGAAAAGTCTGAGTGAATGCAACCAAATCTGCATGGGAGAATGAGAACTCTCGCTGAAAATCAGAATCTGGTGAAGACTGCTCTGCTGTATGTCTTTGCTCTGAATGGGATCAGTCTCCATCCTAGATGCTGGCTCTGTAGACATCAGACAAGGAATCATATCATCAAACTCTGCCCAATCTATGCCTGACTTCGAGGGATCTGAATCTGAATCATAAAAATCAACTGCCTCGCTATCAGGAACACAATCTGCTGCCTCAACTGTATCATGTACCAGGAATGTGCTCTCCAAGCTCTCATCTACTGGCATTTGTGCATCAGCGGACTTTGAAAGTGAGAGGATGGCACGTGAAATTGGGTCTGCCCAAACTTCCTCATCATTTGTGATCACAAAATCGCAATCCTGGTGGATGTCTCGCTCTGCCTCTGATATCTACTCTTAATCTATAGGCGGGTCCGAACAAGCTGAATCTCTGGCTCTAGTCTCATCGATCGTCTCTATTTGTACACTCTCGCCCTTGACGCGAAAGTATACCTTACCGTTATCATGATCGGACACTGCTTTGGTTGTGGCCAAGAACGGGCATCCTAAAATGATGGGGGTATCGGTCACGGACTCAGGGATCTCCATGTCCAACACAACGAAGTACACGGGAATTTCAGGCCCTGAATTGTGACGACAACGTCCTTCAGCAACCCCTTCGGCCTCTTGAAAGATCGATCAGCAAACTGAAGGACCGTCCAAATCTGTCGAAGAGGGTCAAACTCGAATCGGTCGAGTAAGGCTGCCGGAAGTAGGTTGATAGATGAACCGATGTCTAATAGACTCCGATCGAACCTCTACTCATGAATATGGCATCTGACATAGGGAGCTCCTGCATCTGGTCTCTTGGCTGGCAGACAGTTCTGGATGGCGAAGCAAGTGGCATGAGTGAGCACATGGATCTTTGACTGGTGGTTCCTCCTCTTCCTATGAATAGCAGTCCTGTCTCTGAGGTTGCTCTGGAAGAGGGGGACGTGCTCCAAGGCCTCCTGTAGAGTCAGCTGTATGTGAAATATGTCCATCATCTGCTGGCTAAACTCTAACTGGTGTGATTTTTTTGGGTTTTCCTTTTTTTGGGCCCCTTAGCCAAGCGGAGTGCTTAGGGAAAGGGGATAGATGGGTCCTCCTCAGATGGAAGGCTAGGATCAGGTCCGTGCTACTGTGGAAAAGTAGAATCCATACATAAATCATCAAGTAACACAGATGAACTCGTAACTGACAAACCCTTTCCTTTATTCACAGAATAGTCCTGAGATACATGAACTGTGGGAAATGCAACAGGAATGGAAATGGTGGCATCAGTACCACCCTCGGCATCTGGAACAGTGGCATCAGTACCACTCTCTGGCTCAGCAACTCTGGTGGCATCACCACCACCTCCTCCATCTGGTGAAGTGACAGCCTCAGTACTGTCAGCTAGATCAACGTCCTTCGTGGCTTCAGCACCACCGTCATCATCCTCATCATGAGCGGCATCAGCACCGCTCTCCTCCTCGTCTGGCGCTCTTGAAGCTGCATGTGCTCGTCGCTCAGACGAGGCACCGCCGGCTGGCATCCTACTGCTCCTAAGTGTGACAAAGTCAGCATCAAAAGTGTAGGCAGTAATATCACCAAGGGAATCACTAGGAGTGGTAACCTCTGTAAACTCTACCTGCTCAGACTTCCTCTTGAGGTTGTTTGGGTTCAGCTCTATCTTGGCAGGGATGGTAGCCTTTCCTTTGATGATCTCTCTCATCTCCCGACGGAACTCATCCATCTCCCATCGGAAGGTAGCTTGCTAATCGGAGATGAGGCAGGCTAAATCCTCTAAGGCGAGGTTCTCATAGGCAGGCCCATGAGAACCTGACGGGTGGCCTATCTGGAAGTGAGGTTGCTGCTGCTGGGAGTGAGAGGGATACCGGGGCTGAGAGTGATACTACGGAGGCTGCTACTGCTGCCTCCAAGACTGTCCCTGTTGGTAGGGACGAGGACCATGCTGCTGGTAAGATTATTTTGGATGTGGTTGATGCTGGTGTGGTGGGAACTGGGGCTGCCGGTGTTGCTCTCGCTGTTGTATGTACTGACCACCCTAAACTGGAGGCTATTGCTGGGAACTGGTACCTCCGGTCGACCAATGGAATCTAGGATGGTCTCGTCGGATCCTAGGTTGAGGTCGGTCATACCATATCCCGTTGACATCCATCAACGGCTCCTGCTCGTAGGTGGGTGGGGGGAGTACTGCCAGGTGCTGGTCCGGCCGATACACCATCATCTGGTTGTCCTGAGATGGTGGTGGCTGAACGTACTGCTGCTGCGGCTGCTGGAATTGCTCTGCCTGAATGTGGTGGACCTGTCGGTACTGGGTGGAGGGCTGGGTTGAGTTGCTGCTGTCGGTATCTGGCCGTGACCTGAAATGGGGCTAAGAAGCCGTCTGTGCCTCCTGGAGACACATGATCTGGGTCTTCAGGTCACTCAACGTCTGTTCCATCTGGTTGATCTGCGTCATGCCCTGGCACTACTTCTTCTCGATCAACTCGATCCGGTCCAGCTTCTCGTTGATGATTCCCATATCAGCGGCTGTCGACTCTACTTGTGTTGCTGCCGCTGATGATGTAGAAGGACCGACATCGACCCGTGCTATCCTTTGATAGGACACGACCTGTGACGTGGGCTTCCCCTGAGTGTAGAGTCGGGTCTGGGACATAACCGTGTAGTTCTCAGCCATCTCCTTGTAGATGGCCCAGACATGATCCTCATCCTTGGCGAAATACAAGCCCCCACAGGATGCGTTCACTAATCCCTGCAGCTCAGGTGTAAGCCCGCAGAAAAAACTCTGGACAAGATTGGGCTTGGATATGTCGTGATGGGGGCATCGATTTGTGAGCTCCCTGAAGCGATCCCATGCCTCATGAAACTGCTCATTGGGGAGCATGGAGAAATTGCTAATCAGGGCCCTGGCTGCATTGGTCCAGCCGAGTGGATAATACTTGTTGAGATACTCGTTCCGGAGCAGTTCCCATGTAATAATAAATCTCCCTAAATGCTTCAGCCAGTTGGCTGCTCTGTCTACCAAGGAGAAAGGGATGGCAATCATCCGAATGGTGTCCTCGTCCACAAGGTGGTCGTGGACAGTACTACAGATCATCTCAAACTCCTAGATATGAAGGTGTGGCTCCTCCGTGGCAAGTCCGTGGAAGCGGGGAAGAAGATGGATCGTCTGAGGGGGGAGCTTGAAATCTCCCAGAATAGCAGGCAACACTATCCATCTGTGCGTGAGAGTTGTACTAGGATTGTGCAACTCCCTCATCGGTCTCACGGCTGCTACTGGCTGAGCTGGCTGCTCCTCAGGTTGTCGGTCATCTGGTCCATCTCCTCCTCCTCCGGGTCTGCGCTGCTCTCTATCTACTCGTATCTGCTCCATCTCACGGTGCTTGTCCACCATGAAAGCTCCCTGATCCTGGATCTGTCTCTGCATCATCTCAAGGGAGGCTAACATGGTGTTGTTGATGGCACCCTGATCCAATACGTAGGTCTGTGCTCCACTAGGTCCATCAGTGCGCTCCTCGCTGCTGGCCATGGTCTCTGCAAAGGCAAAAGACCCAAACTCAGGTGCTGATAAATCAACTGGCTGCTAATGTCTCTAATCGGGAACCTCAGGACTGGTAGAAGGGTGGTCGAGGGGGAACAAGGCGGAGTCGAACTCGGGTTCGGAGAGCGGGTCTCGGCTCTTGCAAACCAACCTAGATGAGCGGGCTGGAGTGCTCGAAAGCGGTGCAACCATAGGCTGCCTAAGGGACCTCCGACCCATCATCTTGATCTGGCGAGTAAGGCGGATGAGATATGAATAGCAAACAGGATCGGTCAAGCGAAACCCCTGATTCACCTACGCACGCAGAGTTGATGATCGTGAAGGTTCGATCTTTTATCTTGTCGTTGTTATTAGGTGATCAAACAGTCTATCAGAGCGATTAAGCAAGTTGTTGGGAATCCAACGCCCCCAAGAGACTATCCTGATCCCAAGCTAGATCTTTCCCAACCAGTACAAGTCACGGACCGTTTACCGGCTACCCGATCGACTCGCTCTGTTAAGGATATCGTGGCCCGCTTTACCGGAGACCGGAGCGATCCTCACTGGAGAACGACTAACTCAAGACCATTAGTTTGAAGAAGGGTCGGATGTGGCTCTAGCCTAGGGTGTGGATCACTCTCTCGCTCATCCAAACCAAACAAGGAGGGGATTGCTCTCCCAAGACAAGTTATTAAGTCAATGTCTTTTAAGATCAAGTTTGATTAACAATCCCAATTTTATGGTTTTTGTTTTTAGATATTTTTCAAAGAAAACAACGCCTAATGAATTTTTCAGTTCTCCTGATTATTATTAAGTCCAAAAATAGGGGGAGAAGACGAAAAAGCTGATGCATGACTAAACACGATGATGCATGCTGAGTAAGAAATGTGTACCTTGCCTCCAGCACTCTACATGCAAAGTGATCTGCGCATAATTGAAATGACAGAAATAAAACTAATCTCAATGATGCATTAAGAAATCGGCCTTAAGCCGAAATTTCTACTCGCGAAGAACGGTAGCTAATGGGTCAACATAAGGGGTCGGGGTGCGGTCTCTGATGTCGATCGGTGTCCGCCACAACGGATCCTACCAGCGCTGTATACAGCCTCTAGCGGCACATGACCCCTCAAGTGATCAGGTTAACTTTTTATTACTGATTTAATTAATAAGGTCGAATTACGAACTATAGGTGCAGAAATGTAATTAGGGTTGGGCCTTAATAATTACGTCACAAGGCAAGATAAAATCCTAAGATAAGGCTAAAATCTTCGGGAATCAAAGAAATTAAAAACGATAAACACGAAAATCGGCGAAAACCATAATGAGGTCCCCCGAGCACACCGGTGCTCGGTAAAACAGACCCCGAGCAATCACCAAGTTTGATAGTCTGTCCTGGTCCTGTACTATTACAACAACATAACATAGAAAATAAAATCTAAGCTAAACTAGACTAAGTCCTCCCCACACTCCTGCTCTCCTCTCTCGCGCTCTCCTATGGCTCTATGCAGAAAAGAGCTGCCTCCGAATCCCGCGGGTGTGTCGGCTCCTCGAAGAAAGCCGCCCTCGATCGTCGGGCCCTCGCAAGAAAATCAAACAGAGGTGTGTCAGTCCACAATTATTATAATAATGCAAAATTAAACAAAATAAAAATAAATGCAAAAAAATAAAAACAAAAATAAAGAAAAGAAATAAAAACACAAAAAACAAGTAAAAACAAAAACAAAAATAAAAATCAACGAAAACAAATAAAAGAAAATGACAAAGAAAAGCTGAAAAACAAAGAAAAGCCGAAAAAGAAAGCCGACTACTAAGCTGTGCTCCCCGGCAACAGCGCCATTCTGATGAGTAACCTGAGCGACAAAGGTAAAAAGGTATCATTGGTCGTTGCGACCTCAACCTCTCGGATTGGGCTCAATCAAGAAAATAAAAGACCAGCAAAATAAAAATCAATCAAGGAACTGAAATAACGGTCTCGCTATTTTATTTTACCTGGTATAGCTACCAGGGTCGAACACAAGGAGCACGGTATGGAAAACCTGCGAAGTAGTCGAAAATCCAAATAAAGAAATAAAATAAAAAGGTGGTTTTTATATTTTTTTTCAATTTTTTTATTTTTAAATTAAGAAAAAAGGTGTAAAGAATTGAAAAAGGCATAAATAAATAATTATTTAAATGAGAAAAAATGACCAGAAAATTAAAATAAAAATATTTTTGGTTTTTATAAGTATTTAAGTGTTTTTGATATTTTTCTTGGATTTTTTTTGTTTTTTTGTTAATTTTATAAAAATGAAACAATGCCAAAAATAGAAGGTAATGTGCAGCCAGAATCTAAAGGCTATTTAAAAATACTTAAATAGACTATAAAATTCCATCAACAATTTTATTATAAACTAAAAATAAAAATCTAGCTACAGAAAAAGAATTTGCATTTTTTTGAATTTTTAGTAATTTTTAATGATTTTTCTGAGTTTTTTAGTGTTTCTCAATTTTTAGGGTTTTTATAAATCCAAATACAACGAAAATTGGACAGAAGTGAAAACACACCAAAATAAACAATCAGTATTTTTTTGATTTTTTAGAGGGTTTTTAATATTTTTAGTGGATTTTTAAAACTGGACAGAAATAATTTTTAATCAAAAAAAAACAAAATGAACCCAAAAAATTATAGAAATTCATACACCATGGTAGGGGCCAGTGTCAAAATTTCATAATTTTTGGACTAGAATTGCTATTTATTTCAACAAATCAAAGAAATACAACACACAAGGACCTAGATGCAAAGAAAGCAACTTCCAGGGACTAAATGATAATATGCGTCAAAAGGCCAGGGTCAGTTTTGCAATTTTTCCATGAATTCAAGCACATATCCAAAACACCGCGCACAGGGGTATAAGTGAAAATACTAAAACTAAAACATCAAATCATAACATCAATAAAGATCAGGGTAGTACATGCAAATAATCCAAACATATACGTGACGATGCACGTGTAACCACAACGGAAGGACTAAAACACAAATATAAAAAACTGCAGGGGTGATGAATCCACATTTCATCATCTTTATTCTATCATTTTGGCCTCAAAAACCCTAGCAAATGCCTGTAAATACCCTTAATTACATCATATTAGCATTCATGCATGTGCATGTAAATAGTGTATAAAACCTTATAATTAAAGTCGAAATTATAGAATAAATAAAATAAAAGAAAAAGAATAAAATAATGTAAATATTTTATGACCCGAAACCCCGAGACCTAGGCATCTTGATGAATAGGTCGACCAGGAATAAAGTAGGGGGAGATAAGGGCCAAATACAATACATATTCCATTTATTCTTTATTCATTTTGGGACCTATTTTTGGTTCCACTTTTTATACACCAAATAAAGAAACTTTGTACATGAAAGTTGTAGATAACTAAATAAAGAAAAATACAAAATTAATTTCACTAAAAAATCAATAGAAAAAAAGTTATGGTCTGAATAAAAATCCAGATTCCCAACTTCCCATACCCGTATCTCACAAATGAAAACTCCAAATGCAGCAAACTCACCTTTAATTGTATATAGAATAAAATAAGCTATTTAATGTCAGTGTTTCGCATTTGGCAGAGCTACAGTTTGAAAGTTGAGTTTTGGACCCTCATTGTATATCTGTACAGGTTAAAATATTCAATTTATTTTTTATTCATTATTTTTGTATTCTTATATTTTTATAATTTTGTAAATATTACTTATAATAAGTTTGTATATTAAAATCAGAAGAAAAACCCAAATAAAACTCTAAATAAAATACTTATATATCTAATACATAGGTATCAGACCTATATATATATCTATACACACAACACTTTTATTTTATTAAATATACAAAATACATCAGAAATTAAAATAAAAATATAGATAAGTGTATAAAAGTATTTTATAATTTTACAAAATAATAAAAAAAATAAATATATTAAAAATACCAAATTAAAATAAAATACTAAAAAATACAGGTAAAATACCTATATAGGCTATAAAAAGCAACATGTAAAAATATACATCATAAAAATAATTAAAAATCAGAGTAAAATACTACATAAAATAATAAATATTTTTTATTTATTAACCTAAAGCTAAATAATTCATTTAATATTTTAAATCGATTTTACAAGGGGTTTTTCCTGGTTGGTCCACGTGGACCAACCAGGTTGGTTTGACAGTTGACCTCCGGTCAACTGTCTGACCTCCCCCCTGTGGTTTGTCAGAAGTGAGTTCGACCCATTTTCTCGATTTTTTTGAGGATGCCTCGTATCTCATTTCACGAATCTTTCTTCACAACTTTTGTAGCCCAGTTATCCATGAATCACGCCAGGGTGCTTCCTCGGGCTGTGGAGCATCGAAGCATCCGCTGCGCCTCGTTCTTTGAGCCTCTTCGCACCATCTTTCAAAAAGCCCCCAAATCGTCCATTGATCCTTGAACCACCTTTGGCTAGGGCCAAGACCTCCGAGCTGTCGCTGTTGGATCCCCGGTGACAGCAGGCTGATCCCCGACCCCGTTGAGGTGTGATTCAGGCGCTCCTTGGCACGTTCCACTATCTTCGGCGGCTGCACCGCTGTGAGGTCTATCCCTGGCCTCTCTATCCATAGAGGTCACATTTTCAGTCCATTTTCTTGTCCATTAGCTAGCCTTTAGTTTTAGCTTTTAGTCTATGCGTTTAGTTGATTGTTCGAGCGTTTAATCAGTGTAGTTTCCATCGTCGAACACCTCGTCGGAGCTCAAGAGCTCCGGCAACTACCATCACCATCCCACGCCGTCTTTTCTCGCCAATAAAACCCTCCTCCTGCTTGCGTGATATATGCCGCCTATTGTGTTTTATTTGCAGGTCGAGAAGGAGGAATCTGAGCCTCGATTTGGCCGGGGAAGAACCTCCCAGGTTCGCCGGAGCACCAGCAAGCGCCTGAGGCCATCCGTTGGTCTCTGGTTCCATTTGTGGCACCTGGAGACTCCCTGGAGGTGCAGAAGCACGCAACGCCTGTCAGTAGGGCTCGGGGTGGCCGGAGGAAGGAGTGGGCTCGATTCCAAACTCGCCATCGGCGAGTTCATCTGCAGTTCGTCCTCCAGCACCCAGCGTCGTCCGATCGTGTCTGTTCGTCCAACCCTTCCTTTGACCGTCAGATCTGGAGCGCCTCAGCCGTGGATTCCATGCCGATCTTCTAATCTGAACCGCTCACATCGAACCGTCATCGGGTTCCTCAGTGCTGACATGTGGCTTCAGTGGACAAAGGAGCGTCGTTCGATCGCGAGCAGAAGCGGACCGTCAGGATCGTGACACGTGGTAACTCTGAACCATCAGCCGTCCGACCGATCCAGCGAGGGTATTTTGCGTTAAACCCCTCGCGCATTTTTGTATTTAATAAATAACTCACAAACATTTATCTGCAGTTAAAAATACTTGTGATATTTACGTTTTACCCCATGTAGTTTTAGGATTTTACATTCAGGTCCACACTAGGCACGCGCGCACGCACGTGGGCCTGGTAGATTTTGCTACAAAGCCCTTGTGAATTTTGTGATTGCTATTCGGTCCATTAAAATAAATATTTAGTGTATATTTTTGTGTGGAAATTACGCAAAGGCTCTCAGATTTCGATCTATTTACAAACAGGTCCCTGCTAGTCTTTGTATTTTTGCATGTTTCCCTTATTTAGTTAGTGCAACATATTAATTCCAAAAATCACCAAAAAATTCACATAGGCTCCTGTTAACTTGCACTTCCACGACTTATTTTTGCATTTTATTTTTATTGCATTTTATTATTTATTAAAAATCTAAAACATGCATTTCAGCTACTGTCTATCTTAGAAAATATCAAAAAAAATTAAAATACCTCGAAAAATTCCAAAAAAATTACTTACTGTCTATTTTATTATACCCTAGTGTCAGTCCAAAAATCACAAAAATATTCAAAACCAAAACCTTAAAAATTAGAAAACACCTTAAAACTTTAAAAAAATCTATAAAATAGTAGAAAAATAAAAAAATTAGAAACTCAAGTTCTGTTGCTTCCCTATTTTATCATCTGTAATTTAAATTTGCTTGGAAAAATTTTGTGACTGTTTGATATTTTTTCATTCCCATTTTAATTTCAGCCAGAAAATTAATTCACTGTTTTCCTTTATTTTGCCTTTTAAAAATTTCAAAAATATTTTGAAAAATATCCAAAAATCACAAAAATAGTAAAAAATATAAAAAGACCAAAAAGATTTTATTTCTGAATTTTTTAGTATTTTTACATATTTTTATAAATAATCTAGCACCCATTTTATTATATAATTTTTATATTCCAATATTGAAAAAGAAAATTAAAAAAATATAAAATATAAAAAGAAAATATAAAATCAGAAAATTAAAAGTCAAAATACAAAATTAAAAATTAAATAAAAATTAAAAAAATTAAAAAAAAATTTAAAACCCACAAAAATATTCACATTTGCATAGTGTAGACAAATACATCACATTCACGCACACACACTTGTGGATCTACCCTGCCTTGCTTCTTGTGTTCGAACTCTCTACGTACTTGCTTCTATACATCATTTATGTAGAGTTAAAAATAAATTTTAACTTCACATTTGCTTGTCATTTCTTAATACTTCTAGTGTGGGTTAATTGTTGATTTTAATCGGGATTCACTGAGGGTCGCCGCAGCGACACGGTTGTCTCTACCTTGTGTGAGACACTATTTAGACCCCTTGAATTTCGGTTAAATCAAATGGCGCCGTTGCTGGGGAGCAACAGCGCGTAGATCATTTCTGCTTCGTGATTGTGACACTTGTCTACATTTTTGCTTTCTTTATTTGCTCACTTATTTGACATCATTGCTTGACTTGTCTAATCACTCTTCCTTGTTGACTTTGTGCAAGGAACCGCGGATCGAGGGAGACGCTCTACCTTAGGCGTCGGTGCACCCACATGAAGGCGGCATGATACTTCTGACCTAGCATCAAAGAAGGCAGGGAGGACTTGAGAAGACAGTCGTATTTTTGAGCATTTTTGTGTTGTATCTATTTTTGTAATTTTAAGTGAGAGAGAGACTCTTTTATTGTAATAATACAGGTACCCCCAGACATTTAGACTCTCCAGCCTAATTTCCAGGTGTTTGTACACCTGGGGGCTTGCCGCGATTTTTACGGCTTTTCATCGCATTTTTTATTTTGTTTTCTCGGTTTTCGATTTTCTTTCTTTTGTGTGATTGAGCCCCTAGTTTTAGGATTGCTTGCGATAGATTAAGGCAAAACACATAATCACCCTTGCATGCTCCTATAGTATCGTTTGGACTTAGTCAAATTTAAACAGTTGATTCACTATCTTCGAGCCATCGCGCTGCGAGCTCACCTCGCCAAGCGCTTCTCCTGAACTCGATTTGTCAAGAGGAGGAGGGGTGAGCCTAGACCGGACTCTAGGATTGAGGATTTGTGGTCAACTTGTGGTTCTTCATGATAATAGCAAATCTGAAACTTAGGGCGATTTCATCAGCATTGCATTTGCATATAGATAGGTTTCAATTCTGCTGAGCATATTTGCATGTAGAGTGCTGGAGGCAAGGTGAGCATTTCTCTTTAGCATTCATCATCGATTGCCGCTTGCATTGCTTTTCCGACTCTCCCTCTGATTTTGCCAACCTAGGTGCTAAGTAAAATTGAATCCTCATTAGGCACGTGCATTTCTCACTAAAAATCCAAAAAAAGTGATAATCAATAAAATTGGGACTGCTAATATTACTTGACCCTAAAATCGACCAAAAAGAAAATCATTCTCTTGGGGCGAGTAATCCCCTCATTGTCTTCGCTTTTACTTGCTCGCGCACACACTAAGGTTAGTGCCCAAATCCCACATTCAGCCCCCTAAGTGTTTGCGCAATTTTGGACTTCTCACCTAACTCTAAAACAGACAAGATAAAAAGACCGCTCTTTGCGGTCTCTACCGAGTCGAGTAGATGAATTGAGGGTTTGATTTACTTTCATTTTTGTCCGTGATTATTTGGTGTGTGTCCTAGACCGCTTCTGCGCATTTGCGCCTTCTTCTTCGCTCTCTTGACTTGACCGTCGTGCTCCCCCGAATCATTTCCTTTTGATTTCGAGATGGACCCCTGGAGAGCTTTTTATCCGGACTTTGCAGATCCCTCGTTCACTCCAGTCGGTCCACCTCCCTTTTATCAAGAGGATCCTCCCCCTCCTTTTTCTGATTTTTGTAGATATCCGCCTCAACCATAGTATCACGACTCGGAGTTTTACCCACCTCCACCCCCACCTATATATTATCCACCTCCACCTTCACTTCCACCCGAGTCTGACTTGTTGGAGTGACCTCCCTCGATCTCTATGAGTGATATCTTGAATCGGATGATGGTGCGCATTGATTTGATGAATGATAATCTTGCTATCTTGAGGAATAATCAGATTAATGCTCCTTTCATCGGGGATACGGATTTACTTGTCGGTGATCATGGGAGCTTGCAATCGCCCAAAATACAAAAAAATGAGAAAAATTTAAAAACACAAAAAGAGTTCGGGAGACACTTGGTTGATTCATATTGTGAGGAGAGAGTCCACTTGCCAGAACCCTTGACCACACATCCATTCATATCTAGTCCCACCTTTGACCCCGAGGATGCCGCTGTACAGACTGCTCTTGGCATGCCTCGTGTAGATGCTGATTTCGACTTCCTCCCTTGTATGGAGGAAATCCAAAAATTCAAAAAAATGTTGACTGAACCCGAAGTGGTGGCCACCATTCATGAGATTATTCATGCCCCACTTCAACAGGCCATGACCCAATTATCTGCTCCTCTTCCCAAGAAGAGAAAGCGGAGGAGCAGATATGAGCATCACATTCTGACCATGGCCACTTCCCACGCCATCACACATCGTCCCATTCCCAGAAAGAAGAACACAACTACTCCTTTCATCACTTGCACCATCTCTGACTATACTTGTGATCACACTCTCCTGGACGGCGGTGCTTCGATTAGCATATTACCCTTCTTGTTGGTACAGTCTCTTCACTTAAGGCCTCTCAAGAAGACCAGGATGATCGTTCAGTTTGCTGATGGATCTATCAAGAGGCGGAAGGGTATCCTTGAAAACGTCGTCATTTCTATTCAGGGCACGAGTCACCATGTTGATTTTGTCGTGTTGCCCATGGAGACCTCCACAGGGGAGCCATCTCCAATCATCATGGGATGACCATTCCTCGCCTCTGCGAGGGTCATTATTGACTATGGATCAGGAGAGATTCGCTTCCGTCCTGTTGACGAAAGTGAAGCAGCGATCACCGCACCCATAGTTGACCAGAGACCTGCACCTGATGCACCTTCACCGACTATAGTGACTCCGAGGCCCGTGACCGACCTGATGCTATTAGAGATGTTTGCTTAGCGACCCTTAATGAGACCCGAAGGATCCCCTGAAAGGGGAGGAAATCGGAAAGCATAGACCTCGTAGTTCCTCCTCCTGGTGTGTGGTGATGTGTTGATGAAATCCAAAGCATTTACGTGATTGATCCCATTGAGCGGCGAACATATACCAAGATTAGACAGGACGGACCTGGTTTGACTACTTCCACTGATAAGTCCGTTCCTGGTCACTCAAAAGTAAAGATGATTGAGGTCGGTTATGATGCTGGCCATTATTTTGATAGATTCAGACCTCTTGATGAAGAAAATGATTCAGGTGAGAGTCTTGACGACGAACAGAGTTCGTATACTTCCACTTATGATTTCGTTCCTTTTGATTTTGACCTGGACGAGACCTCGCAGGATGACTCCGATTACACTTCTTCCGAGGATGATGAGTTTGTCCCATTCCACTTCGATATCTGCGAGACATCCAAGGCCAAACTTGACCACACTTCTTCCACTCATCCGCCTGCACCTTCACACCATAGGAACACCATGGGCGAACCCAGCCAGACTACTTCCATTGACCAGTTCGTCCCTTTTTGATTCGATTCCACTGAGGGCTTTCACGCTGTAGACCCTGATCGGCTTCCGTCCACTATGGACCCCGATGTCGACATGCAACACACCAGATCTATCCCTCAGCGGTCTCGCAAGAAGGTTAGCTTTCAGCCTTCTTGATCATATGTACATCCACCTCTGTTGTACATTCTCCTTTGTTCATCTCTGTCTCTTCCTTATTGCTCGTCCACCCATTCTCGTATTTGCCTTGCGTAGGACGCACTCTGTCCTACATATAAGAGGGGTGGACGAGCCGAGTGTTCTTTCTTCATTCCGTGTCATCACTCCTGTTGTTGCCTATACTTAGGGCTTCCTTTACCCTAAGTAGAGGAGGAGTGACGTGTACATCCTCACGATCTTTCATCTTTTCTTCTTTTCTTCTTTTCCTTTTCTATTTTCTTTATCTATCAAAAAGGTGCCGTCCTTGTAGACAGTTTTCCATACTTAGGATGTACTTTGTCCTAAGTATAGGGGGGTGTGCACCCCGAGTGGTTCTATTCTTTTCAATCCTCTCCATTGTCTCCTCTTCTTGTCTATACTTAGGGATATCTTACCCTAAGTATAGGGGGAGACAGTCTGAGTACGATCTGTTCATTCCCACCCTTGACCCTCCCTTCTTTGTATACAGTCTGCTATACTTAGGATTATTTGGTCCTAAGTATGGGGGGATGGTCGACTTCTCACTCATTCATCTCTTATTTATTTATTTATTCTTTAGATTTGCCTATACTTAGTACGAGTTATGTCTTCTCTTTTCTCTCCGATCTATGAGGACATAGCTAAAGCTAAGTATAGGGGGTTCGTATATAATGTGTATATACTTTAGCCATAACTTGTACTTTCGTATTTTCATAATAATATGGCTAAGAATTCTTTAAAATTCATTAAAAATATTAATAAAAAGGTGTTTTATTCCTCAAATTCTTTTGTATATATTGATTAATAAATCAGGTGAAAATGTTTTTTGCAAAATATTTGAAAAATAGTTTGAAAATCTTTGTGAACATCTATTGAAAACTATTTTGAAAATGTTTTGTTACATGTTTTCAACCTGTGTAAAAATGTGTGGTTTGCAAAATCTATTTTCTTTGTGTGAAATAAAATGTTTGAAAAATGATTTGCAAATGGTTTGAAAAATGGTTGCAAAAAAAGTTTGAAAAATTTATCTATATTGTTTGAAAACCCTTTGCAAAAATGATTTTCAAATGTGTGTACATGTTTGTGAAATGTTTGAAAAAATTATTTTGGACTAGAGTTTTCAAAAATTCTTTGAAAGACATGTGTCAAATAAGTTTGAGGAATACATACATCATACTAAAATCCACTATATGTATATATTTATAAAATTGATCACTTACCCTTGTGAATTCTTAAAATCCAATTCTTGTATATGTAAGAAGCACTCCCGTGTACATATTTTCACCTAGTTTTTAGCCAAAATCTTTTTGTTTTCAAAAATCCTAAAAACATTTGCAAAACTAAAATCCAAAAACATGTGAAAAATCTTTTTGAAAAAATACAAAAAATGCATATGCATCATCATCATCATCTTTTCAAAAATCCATAAAAAGTTCAAAATCTTGAAAATTGCATCACAAAAATATTTTCCGCATTACATTGCAGAGCATTAGCATTTTTCGGATTGAGTTTTATAGTTGAACAAGTCTAAGTAAAATCCGGAGATTGGAGCTTGATTGGACCTTAAAATCTACCTAATAACAGGAACCTTATAGGAACCGGGTTTGAGGTACTTCACATCTAGTTGACTTAATTCTTTGAGGATTACGAGACTTGGTTCAATGGATTCTTGACTACCTAAGTAGAGTATTTCGAAGCACACGCACGACTCTTGTTGATAATGACCTAACTTGGACACCTGCACCTTTCACATGGCTCAACTCAGTTGGAGTGGTGAGGGGATTGGATTTGCCGGGTGGAAACATTTATCCTCATCTAGGGAGGGAAGTGCACCCCAACCCGTCCAGTGATGAGGAAGTCTAAAGACATGAGGCTGTGGGTTGCGATAAAGCTTCAAAAGAGGGATAGTCTACTGGCTCAAGAGGAAAAACTCCTTATGTAAATGCTGTTGTGAATAGTATTTCAAAAAAAATGTTCAGGCATGTACAAAAATAAAAAGCCTGCAAAATATGTACAAATGTTGTAAAGCCAATAAGCAAGCTTGAGTTTCAAAGTCAAATATGTGAGCCTGCAGCTGGATGACTTGACTACACTGGTCTTGCATCCTAGGATAGGTAGCTACACTGGCTACCGTCCATTCTTCTCTTCACCCCCTCCTCTTGAGCTGGTTGCCACTTGAACTTAGAAGGGAATACCCCGCTCCTCGAGGATGGAGTTACTGGATTGGGGAATCATTAGGTTGTCGTAATGGAGAAGTAAGTTTCTTTGTCATTCTAGTTGGGGAGAGCCACCATCACTTACACTATACGAGTCAGATTCATAGTCGTAAGGGTTTGCATATGAGTTGAAATATTTCTGACCTGGCTATTGAGGAGACTTGGGCAGGTTTTGAGATTCTCAAGGACTGCTGGATTTCAAATTCGGTTCTCATTAAGGTTCCGCCCGCACTAAAACTACAAAGGTCCGACTTAAGCTCCAAACTTTGATTTTGTGAAGACAAGTTTGATAATTAAACTAAATCCAAGTTCTTCTTTTTCTTTTCTTTCTTTTTCTTTTTGCACTTATTGCATAAGTGTTTGCTAGGGACTAGCAAAGGTAAAGTATAGGGGGATGATGAATCCACATTTCATCATCTTTATTCTATCATTTTGGCCTCAAAAACCCTAGCAAATGCATGTAAATACCCTTAATTACATCATATTAGCATTCATGCATGTGCATGTAAATAGTGTATAAAACCCTATAATTAAAGCCAAAATTATAGAATAAATAAAAGAAAAGAAAAAGAATAAACTATTGTAAATATTTTATGACCCGAAACCCCGAGACCTAGGCATCTTGATGAATAGGTCGACCAGGAATAAAGTAGGGGGAGATGAGGGCCAAATACAATACATATTCCATTCATTCTTTATTCATTTTGGGACCTATTTTTGGTTCCACTTTTTATACATCAAATAAAGAAACTTTGTACATGAAAGTTGTAGATAATAAATAAAGAAAAATACAAAATTGATTTCATTAAAAAATCATGTACAGATAAAAAGTTATGGTCTGAAAAAAAATCCAAATTCCCAACTTCCCAGACCTGTATCTCACAAATGAAAACTCCAAATGCAGCAAACTCACCTTTAATTGTATATAGAATAAAATAAGATATTTAATGGCGGTGCTTTTGTATTTGGAGGAGCTACGGTTTGAAAGTTGAGTTTTGGACCCTCATTGTATATATGTACAGGTTAAAATATTAAATTTATTATTTATTCATTATTTTTGTATTCTTATATTTTTATAATTTTGTAAATATTACTTATAATAAGTTTGTATATTAAAACTAGAATAAAAACCCAAATAAAACTATAAATAAAATACTTGTATATCTAATACATAGGTATCAGACCTATATATACCTATACACACAACACTTTTATTTTATTAAATATACAAAATACATCAGAAAATTCAAATAAAAATATATATAAGTGTATAAAAGTATTTTATAATTTTACAAAATAATAAAAAAATAAATAAATAAAAAATACCAAATCAAAATAAAATACTAAAAAATACAGGTAAAATAACTATATAGGCTATAAAAAGCAACTTGTAAAAATATACTTCATAAAAATAATTAAAAATCAGAATAAAATACTACATAAAATAATAAATATTTTTTATTTAATAACCTAAAGCTAAATAATTCATTTAATATTTTTAATTGATTTTACAAGGGGTTTTTCCTGGTTGGTCCACGTGGACCAACCAGGTTGATCTGACAGTTGACCTCCAGTCAACTGTCTGACCTCCCCCCTGTGGTTTGTCAGAAGTGTGTTCGACCCATTTTCTTGATTTTTTCGAGGACGCCTCGTATCTCATTTCACGAATCTTTCTTCAAACCTTTTGTAGCCCAGTTATCCGTAAATCACGCCTGGGTGCTTCCTCGGGCTGTGGAGCATCGAAGCATCCGCTGTGCCTCGTTCTTTGAGCCTCTTCGCACCATCTTTCAAAAAGCCCCCAAATCGTCCATTAATCCTTGAATCGCCTTTGGCAAGGGCCAAGACCTCCGAGTTGTCGTTGTTGCATCCCCGGTGACAGCGGGTTGATCCCTGACCCCGTTGAGGTGTGATTCAGGCGCTCCTTGGTGCGTTCCACTATCTCCGGTGGCTGCGCTGCCATGAGGTCTATCTCTGGCCTCTCCGACCATAGAGGTCACGTTTTCAGTCCATTTTCTTGTCCATTAGCTAGCCTTTATTTTTATCTTTTAGTCTATGCGTTTAGTTGATTATTCGAGCGTTTAATCAGTGTAGTTTCCATCGTCGAACACCTCGCCGGAACTCAAGAGCTCTGGCAACCACCATCACCATCCCACACCGTCTTTTCTCGCCAATAAAAGCCTCCTCCTGCTTGCGTGATATATGCCGCCTATTGTGTTTTGTTTGCAGGTCGAGAAGGAGGCATCTGAGCCTTGATTTGGCCAGGGAAGAACCTCCCAGGTTCGCCGGAGCACCAGCAACCACCTGAGGCCACCCGTTGGTCTCTGGTTCCATTTGTGGCACCTGGAGACTCCCTGGAGGTGCAGGAGCATGCAGCGCCCGTCAGTAGGGCTCGAGGTGGCCGGAGGAAGGAGTGGGCTCGATTCCAAACTCGCCATCAGTGAGTTCATCTGCAGTTCGTCCTCCAGCACCCAGCGTCGTCCGATCGTGTCTAGCTCCCTCCCTCCTCAATTGGAACTGGTATCCGTGGTTGGTTGTTTTGTTGGAGCTCCCCAGCGAGGAGGAACCTTCCGGCGTCACCTAAACTATATATTTGGCGGGGCGGCTTTTTTTCACAATAAGACCTAGACGATTATCCCTACCCTCAAGGTCTCCCTTTGGAAAAATTTTGTGGTTGTTTGATATTTTTCATTCCCATTTTAATTTCGGCCAGAATATTAATTCATTGTTTTCCTTTATTTTGCCTTTTAAAAATTTAAAAAATATTTTGAAAAATCCCCAAAAATCACAAAAATAGTAAAAAAAATATAAAAAGACCAAAAAGATTTTATTTCTGAATTTTTGAGTATTTTTACATATTTTTATAAATAATCTAGCACCCATTTTATTATATAATTTATATATTCCAATATTGAAAAAGAAAAATAAAAAATATAAAATATAAAAAGAAAATATAAAATCAGAAAATTAAAAATCAAAATAAAAAATAAAAAATTAAATAAAATTAAAAAACTACAAAAATTAAAACCCCACAAAAATATTCACATTTGCATAGTGTAGACAAATACATCACATTCACGCACGCACACACTTGTGGATCTACCCTACCTTGCTCCATGTGTTCGAACTCTCTACGTACTTGCTTCTATACATCATTTATGTAGAGTTAAAAATAAATTTTAACTTCACATTTGCTTGTCATTTCTTAATACATCTAGTGTGGGTTAATTGTTGATTTTAATCGGAATTCACTGAGGGTCGCCGCAGCGACACGGTTGTCTCCGCCTTGTGTGAGACACTATTTAGACCCCTTGAATTTCGGTTAAATCAAGGGGCACAGATGCAAAATGGTCTACTGTATACTTTTTATTTTACAGACTAAATGATAAATAAAATAAAGGCAGGGTATAAAAGCAAATTACCCAGACGGGGCGTGCGGCTCACGTGGGGTGACAGGTGGCGTGCTCTGGTTGGTTGTCGATGTGTGGCTCTGGCACTGACACCTAACGGATCGAACGACCTGGCAAAGAATCGAACGTGGGGCGTACAGGGTTGTTTGATGTCAGATCTAACGGCTTGACAAGCGTAGGCGATGGACGATGGTGATCGAATCTGGACTGCGATGATGATCCAACGGTGGCGGAGGGTGCTGGATGAACTCTTCCTTGGCGAAGTTCACTGGAGCACCGAGGAAGATCAGTGGCTCCGATGGACGATCGGAAGGCGGCAACAAGATCGTATGGCTCCTCCGCGTCGGGTGAGGGGGTCGGATAGAGTATCCACCGGTCGGATCTCCGGAAAGGTGGCTGTGACCTGGGATAGCTCCGATGATGCAGGGCTGAGGTGATCTGAGGTATCTCCACGCGCGACTCGACCTGCGGGGTAAAGCTCCTTCTCGGAGGCATGCTCTGGCCAAGGTTATTTGACCTAAATCAACAGAAGGCGGCGGCAAATGGAGGTTGAGTATTCGGCGATGCGACAGAGGAACCTCGATCCTAATCTTGGCTATCTAAGACAAGTCTAGGGTGATCATGCTGTGGGGAAAGAATGAAGATGGATGGGGGAGTCGATCGGAACAGATATAGGAGACTTATGGAGCTCCGATCGACGGGTCGGAGTTGGCGGAGGGCAAATGAAAGATTCGAGATAACTGGAACTAAGGAGGAAATGAAGGATACCTGAAGGTCCGAGGTTGATCCTAAGCTCCAGGGGATGAAGTCGAGGTGGGTTTTCGCCTCGACCACACTGAGGAAGGCAGGGAGGCTCAAACGTGGCGAAAGTCCGACCACGTATGGTGAGCCTCGATGGCAGTGGCTCTCTCCGGTCGCCAAGAAGCTCCTCCGGTTGCTATCACCAAGGGGAAGAGATCTACGGTAGGAAGGGAGTGTGTGGCGTGGGCTACGGCTCTGGGCAATGGAATGAAGCATTTATAGGTCTTCCCAGGTGACTGATAAGATCGGGCGTGGGCGTGCGAATCGAGGGCGATCCGCCACTGCAAGGGATCTGCGAGGGTCACAGATCCACCAGGAAGAAGCAGGCGGTGGAATCGGGGCATGAGAGAATCAGATCTGCTCCAAAGAATTTGAAGAAATCGAGTGTGTGAGATAGATCAACAAAGAGAGGGTCCGAGAGGGGGAGTTGACCGGGGTCAACATCCCTCCTAGACCAATCAGAAAATTCCTTGGTCAAAATTATTTGTAAAATAATTTAAAAATAGAAAACGATTTTATTTTAAAATATGTTCAAAATAAAAAATGTTTATTTTTTTCCAAACTATTTTTTAGCGATATTTATTTATTTTTTTTGAAAAATAAATTATGATATATAAATATATTATATTATATACAGGAATAAAATACATATGTATTTTATATAATTATCTTTATTTTCTTATTTTTGTACAAATACCCCAGTTTTATATTTTATTTATTTACAACATATTATTTAGGATATAAAATAATTTTTATTTTATTTTTATTGCCTATTTACAAGTGTAAAATAAATATGAGTATGATACATATATACATGTGTTATGTACAAGGGGTTAGGGAGAGAATTTTATTTTTGCTTTAATTTTATTTTTCTAATTTTTATTTTATTTTTAGAAATATATACAAGGTAATAGAAACACATCTTTATTTTTATTTTGTAAAAATAAAATATCTACATATAAGAAGGATTATTCTCAAGGTATAGTGGCCCTATCTCTCTCTACTTATTTTATTTGGCGATCAAGCCCATATTGGGCCCTCTCTTGGGATTAGGTCACTCAATATTTATTCTAAATATTTCGTTCTTTTTCTTTTATTCTTTATTCTTTTATTTTTGCACAAATACATGCTAATTATTGATATTTAACAAATGCATACGGATGGATAATTTATTGTATTTACAACCATATGCATGATGTTTTGCCAAGATTTTTAGCTAAAATAAAAGAATAAAGAGTTATGAATGAGTATTCATCACTTCCTGAATCAGTGCTGGAGGTGGAAATGCTGGATTCGAAGGGGGAAGGGGGTCTGACTGGTAAACCACCATCTGCTGCTACGTTGGGCCATGTTTAGGTGTCTGCATATAGTATACGTGCTGGATGGCCGGTGGTTGATGACTCGGGTGAGTTTGATGTGGCAGTGATGGCTCGTCCTTCTTCTCAGCAGGAGTCTCTAAAGATGGTGTTGCCGACTGAACAACATTGATGGTGCTCACTAGCAGCTCCAACTACTTGGTGATCTGGTCTAGCTTATCCAGGTTTTGAGTCCTTTGTTCGATCACATCGAGCTTCTCAAGATCCTGTGATAGCTTCTTGATGATGTCAACCTTTGAAAGATGGCCCCTGATGATACTGAGGTTGGAACTCTCACTTTCTCTGCCTCACGGGCTACTGCCATATGAACTGGTTTTTGGAGAACCTGAGGCTGTCTCTGATAGGCGTATGATGAAGATAGGGTGGCCTCTCCTTCGGCCATTATTCGAAAATCTGTCATACCACATCTTCATTATTGTTGAAATGTGATCCTTTACATGCATCATCTACTAACCTTTGACTTTCTACATTCAAGTCCCTGAAAAAATGCTAGACCAAGCTGGTCTTCGGTATCTCATGGTGGGGGCACTTCTCCTACAGGTCTGTAAATCGCTCCCAGGCTTCATCGATAAACTCGTGAGTAGCCTGGGAGAGCTGAGCGAGAGGGTAAAACTTATGAAGGAATGCATATTTAAGTTACTCCCAGGTTGTCACAACCTTTCCAAAATGATTGAACCAATAAAGGGCGTTGTTTTGAAGGCTTAAAGGGGAACATCATCATCTTCACTACATCCTATGGAATGTTGGGGTAGTGGGTAGTTCGACAGATGCATAAGAAGTAATGCAGGTGAATGTATGGATCCTAATTGGTATTCCCGTGAAATGATGGCAGAAGAGCAAGGAACTGTGGCTTGAGCTCGAATTGAGCATGTACCGGTGGAATGAGGATCCACTCGGTCATTTGGTTGTCTCCAGGATCGTCATCAGGGAGCAAAAAGGAGATCGATGCAGGAGGAAAGATACGGTGGTCAACGAGGAATAAAAAGGAGTGTAAAATAGTAGAAAGGCTTGAACTGAGCGGTGGATCAAAAAGGAAGACACACATGATAAAATTTACGCAAATGCACGAGACTTGATCTTTGAACCTTAATCTAGATCCATACAAACACAATGGAAAGTTGGGTTCACGAACTCACACCAAGTGAAGCCGTGAAGGATCGACTATTTGTTATCTTTTTGTTTTTAGAGTTGTTATTTCAAGCATATCTTTTAACAAGTCCTTAACACACTAACCCTATAGGAGAGAGAGAGTATAGCTAGAAAAGTATCTTGTACTTATCCTCCTCCTTTGCAACCTTTAATCTACACTTTTTGAGGTCCTTGTAACTCTTCCTGGATCCCTACTCAGCCAGAGAAATAGAGGGAGGAAGCTGATAGGTGAAACCGCTACGTCAAACCTCGCTCGCAACAGAATCACCTGTGAGCATGCAAGGACCTACTCAGTGTTAGCAATGTGAGCCCGAGGCGAACCATTCCTACAATAAATGTTATTGTAATAAATGATTTATCAATAAAAGTTGTTGATTATGTTTCACTCCCTTTCTGAAATTGATTGAATGAATGCACTATAAGGTCCCTCTGTACAATAAGGGTTATGTACCATGGCCAACTTGATAATCATACAGCTATGGATTCATTGATTGAATCATAGAGGCTGATGCTTGGATGAATATCTAAGGAGTTAGATAGAGGACTCATCAAGCATCATCAAATGATTGTCAAGTGATGATCCCCAGCCTGAGTAGGAGATGGCAATCCTTTTTCTCATTAGGCTGATATCTGATCGACCTCTTGATGCAGATCCTCTGCATGGGAATAGTGATTCAGAGGTATCAGATTAGTTGAGTCAATGGGTTGACTTAACGAGATCGAGATAACCAAAGACCTATGATGAATACTGTCACATCATAGGCAAACATCCTCTGACCAGAGACAGATGTATTGCTATATGTTTGAATGTGTACATTTGGCAGACCAATAGGTTGATGACCTAACCAAGGTCTATACACCAGCGAGCTGGTGTGCATGTAAGGACATATGAGTAATACGATCTCTCAAAGGGATCATACAGGTTCACTTGTGAACCGGGAGACATGAGCTCACTCATGAGGTATTGGGACTGATCAAATTCCATGCATGGTCATCATGCTTTGGAAGCATGACATGAATTTGAAGGTAAGATATATGCTTTGTGAAAGCATATGATCTGTACCAAATCCCAAGGACCAAGATTGAGAAACTTAGTGATCAAACCCTGAAGATGACAGTGTAAAAGTGATCTATATCTTCATGATGATCATAAGTCTTCCAGTATGCAGGATGTACATGTATTGGGAATACCTTAGGGTGATTTGATCATAAACGATTGTATAACCATGACGCTTCCATTTCGAGGGAGTGATGAAACAGGTCTGGATTTTAGTGACTCCTCTCAGTAAAGAAGTAACCTAATCTTAGTCCATGTATTGGACATTGATTTGAATAAGATTCAGATGCAATGAGAAGATTAGGTTTACGGCCTTGATTTAATCAAGCATCTATGAGAGGTCCATGGGATCTGTATTTGAGATGTGATCTCAATATCCAAGTCACTATACGTGGAAGAATACAATCGCACTGTCCTTATCTCCAAGTATCTGAGGAGAAATAACATTATTCTTGAAAGCTTTAAGAATAATTCCATAAGATCTGAGCATTAAGAAATTGATAATTAAATCTGATTTAATTATCTTGATGTGTGTGGAAATTATCCAATATATAATCAAATGTGATTTAATTATTATGGATAAGAATAATGTGGATAGTAATATCAAATTATTCTTAATATGTTATAAATGTGATTTATAATGTATTAGAGAGAGCTAATTATAATTTATATTTGTTGATTAATTATTAATGTGTATTGGATACACATTGTCGAATTAATTGAAAATGTAAATTATATTTTGTTATGGGTTGTGAATGTCATTCACAATTTTCCAATGGCAAGATTGCAATATTTTCAAAATTAATTATGAATTATTTTTGGAGAATAAATCCCAACAAAAGTTGTTGGATTAAATAATGGAGAATTTCAAGGAGATTTGCAATCTCATGGGATTTCATGAGATTGCCCCTACTTGGTAATAAGTGGAAGGCTACCAAGTCCTATATGGAATTGGTGGTCGTCCACCCTATTACATGGGGAATCAAGATCTCCATTGAAATCATCTCCTTATTTGATTGGTTTAATTTTAGAATTGATGTATATTTGATCTAAATTAAATCATAAGTTGTTGGTTTTTACCAACAACAATCTTGACCATTGGATTGACATAAATCAATCTCATCCATTGATTTTATATGTCCCCATGGATCCTAAAACCCTATAAATAGAGAGGCATGTTATGCTCTATTGTACATGCTATTTGGTAGCACATCTCTCTCTTTTCTCCTCACACGCCAACCCTCTCTCCCTCTCCTTGGTGGTCGTCCACCAAACCCTAAGGGAGAAAACCGTCGTCGCCTACGTCATCGCGTCACCGCTTCGACGTTCTTTGGTTCTCCATTTTCTTGGAGTGCTGCACTCACGAAGGAGACGTTCGATCTCGCTCGACGATATCAGGAGATCATCATGCTTGGATCAACTCGTTGGATTGCGAGGACAACGTGACTCATCCCCGCGCTCGCAAGCTACTTCTCCGACGATCGGACTTGAGACAGGAGGTCTCTTTTCGTAGAGACTCGATCAACCACGCTTAAAGAGGTATTGCATTATACTTGTTGTGATTATAGATGAAATGATCCGAGAATTCTTCTTGGATCATATGGTTTCATCGCATAAAAATTTTTAAATTCTGCTGCACCGAACAACTAGTACGACTAGTCGTTCTTCGTTATATTCGATACAACGCTCACGCTTTCGTGATGCGCTTGAGGATTTTTCCCATATTCTTCAAGTGGTATCAGAGCCTTAGGTCGAAGGTTTTGGATACGATCCGAAAAACCTAGGACGACTTGGGTTCGTGGAAGTCGTGAAAGTTTTTTATCGCATTTGATTTTCGCACTTCTGTTTAGTGAATGAATTAGGCCCTGTTTAAATTGTTTAAACACGAATTAAATACTTGAATTTTGTTTCCCATTAAATAAGAAAATCATATGATCTGAGTTTACGTAATTTGGATTCCGTTTGCTCGAGATATGGTTGTTTTAGTGAACATGTATGTACTGTTGCGGGAACTGCAAATCTTAACATGATTAATGAGTTAATTGCTATTTAGACTTGCCTCAAAATGCGTGAAATACTTAGATTCTATCCTAAATCAAATTAGCAATCTTTGAAATTGATTTTTTCTAATTTGGATTTTAATTGATTGAGATATGTTAATTTTAGTAAGTAGGGGTCACTGCTGAAATTACAGTCCTAATCAAGAACCATGTCATTGTCAATTAATGAAATTAATTGTTAATTTTAAGAAATAATTATGGAAAATATTTGATAAATATTGGAAGATGATTATTTCCTTAATTGACTTGGCCTCAACCAATAAATTATTTAGATTTGATCTAGATCATAATTGGAAACACAATCATCAAACTCCTTGCTTGAATAGGATTGAGAATTTGTCTAGCAAATTTCCTTATAATAAAAAATATTTTGATTATTACTATATGGTATAATTTCGGTTGAAGAACTGATGATCATCTCAAGTACAAATTGATCTATTTGGCATTATTCTTTCCCGAGGCGGATATGGTGTCTAGTCGGAGATCGCTGGGGTAGCGGGTTGCAATGTATGTGGTCTGTCCCACTCTCGTCGGTACTGGCCATGACAGCGGGTAGGGACTTGATAATACCGAAGAAATCAATATGTATTTTTTTCTAATTATTAAAATTGGAATTAATACGTACTTTGAGAATAATACCATATATATATATATATATATTCAAGTAAAACAATCAAGTTTCAGACATACCTGTAAGGGCATGGCCTAAACTCCGTACTTCAGACCACGTCAATGTTCCACAAGGCTGGAACAACATCGCCGACGAGGCCCTACTCGATCACGTGCGATAGAAGCACCATTACTTCAGAAATCCATGCGATACACAAGGCAGTTACAGACCAGGTTTTTGGCTCTAATCCTTAGCGGGTCGTGCCTCGCTCATGGGAGGGGTTTTGGTCCCCTCCTAAGGTACCTGAAAACAATGAGGGCTTTATGAACCCAAGACAATGAAAGTCCATTACATATTTTTATTAGGGTCAAAGTTTATTTAGCAGTCCCCTTGTTTTAATTTTTGAGTTTTCACTTTTTTTGGGTATTTTGCATACAAGTGCTTAACGATTTTGTAGATTTTCATTTAAGTCCTAGGTGCTCAAAATCATAGGGAGATAGCGAAAAAACTGTGCAAGTTGATTCTATGATGGAGATGTCATCATTGAATCGAATCATGCATGCTGAGTTAGAGGACTTACAGTTCTTCCCAGCTCTCTCCACGTGGTATGCAAAATAGAATTTTTAAATCTATCGACATGGCGGTGTGTGATCGACAAAATCGCCTAAAACAGTAGATGTTATTAGTCGTGAAGAACTATATGTTAATTATTCAGAGACAAACACTAGAGTTAGGTATTGGAGACATCTCGGTGCCTGCCACAACCGGTCCTGCAAGCATTGTATGATGTCTCTCATGGTGCGTGAGTTTAAATCCAAAAAATTAGCATTTATTAATTTGACTAGATCCAAACGTAATATACTATAGGAACATGCTTCTTATTAGGGTTAGTACTTAATTCCCGATACAAGAAACCTAAGTCTAGGTGCCCCATGCACACAAAAGAAATAAAAAGAAAGGTGAAAAAAATCAAAACATCATGAAACAAAGTAAAAAAAGGGCGGTGAAAACACGAGAAAACCGCGACGAGGCCCCCAGGTGAAGAATCACCCGGGCGCTATACCCCATAAAGTAGGACAGTGTTCAAGTCTTTAATTATTACAAATTAACAAGTCTCTCTCTCACCAATAAATCAATGAATAATTCTAATCTACTTATATGCTAAGTCTTCTCTCCTTGCTTCACTTGATACCTCTCCAATTGGTCAAAGGGTGAAGACCAGACTCCATGAAGCTTCGTTGCACCAGCCTCCTAGGAAGATGTCCACGTGTAGCGGGCCCTCGCAACAAATTCACAGAGAGATGCATATTAACATAGATAATCAAATAAAAATAGAAAAATGAGTTATGTACAAATAAATGAATAAATATGTACAAAAATGAATCACTAATTATATCAATAAATGAACAAGCTAATTACATCAATAAAATAATTAATATGCACAATAAATATCACAAATGAATGTACACAAAATATGCTCCACACATTGCTCCCTGGCAACGATGCCATTTGATAACCATAATTCTGTCGAAGTCATGTCGATCCACAAGGTGGATCGACAGTCGTCGAAGCGACCTCAAACGAAACCCTGATTAATCAATAATTAACCCACGACATTAAAAAACCATAAAATCGTAAAATATGGTGTTAAAATTTTTTATTCTCTACAAACTAAATGTATAGCAAGTAAGCAATTAGAGGTCGCACCACAGAGAGCAAAACGGGTAGCCTTCGATTATTGCTAATCAAAGTGTGATATGTATAAACATGTCTCTTTTTTTGTGGGTTTCCAATTTTATATAATTTTTTAGTATACATATTTTTTATTTTGTACATATATAATATTTTTTATATATTTTAGTTTCCTGATTTTTATATTTTCTTTTTTTATAATAAATTATAAGGCTATATATAATATAAAGAAATATAATTATAAATACTAGTAAAAATCAATAAAATACAGTAAATAAAATGTTTTTGGGTTTTAAATATTTTCCTACTATTTTTGTAATTTTTTAGTTATTTTTGCAAATTTTTATAAATTTCTAAAGTAAAAAATATCCTAAATCATGTATTATTTAATAGGTCATAATTGAAATGAAGATTAAAAATAGAAAAATAAGTCTAAAATTCTCCAAATCAACTTTAGTAGGTAGATGATAATATAAATACAATCAAAAATAGAAAAACATATTTTTGGGATTTTTTATGATTTTTAATATTTTTTATTGGATTTTAGAGCTTTTTAATTTTTAAGTTCTTTTCTTTTTCTATTTTTACGGATTTCTGGTTTGGAGTTGAAATATGCTAAAATAAACAATGTATAATTTGATGGAATTTTTCAAAATGTTTTTCTATTTTTTGTATTTTATAAACTAGAGAGGGACAAAAATGTGCACATTCTAATTTTAATAAATAATTAAAATATCCAAAATGTTAAAATAAAAATAAAGCTTGAAAATACATGTTAGAAGGCATCTAACTCTATGTTTGCATAATTTTTAGAGCAAGGTGTTATTTTTAATAAATGAAATTCAAGCACCAAAAATACATAAACTAGGAAGGGCATACTTGCAAATAAAATAAATTCTGGGGTATACATGCAATTTTTCCAAAAATAAAAAATGTATTTTAAAATTTATTGGACCAAACAAAAATACAGAAACTATTAAGGGTATACAAGCAATTTCACCACCTCATGTGGAACGGCACGTGAGGTGACGTGGACTTGACCCATTTGTAATATCAATAAACAACAAGGGCTTTAATGCAAAAAGTCCGTATTTTTTACACTATATATTTTATTTACAGAACTAATAAATACATACAAAAAATACGGGGCGAAGTATGCAAATTACCCCATCCTTGCGCGGAGATGGACTGTTGAATGATGGTCACTTATACATGCGGCATCATCCGCGTGGCTGATACCCTTTTGCATCTGGATGCCTGAGATTAGACCACGGGTGACGATCGAACGGTCTGGGCTCGGGTTGAACTGATGTCTCTGGTGCAATCTAGAGCGCCTCCCCAGATTGGACCACTGCTATTATCTTCGAAGAACAGGGAAGAACAACTAGCTTCCCTGCCTTCGATCGATGTTCTCTCCTCCATCCAACGGTCTCCTTCGATAGCATTTTGCTCTACACCTCCAGGGAGGCCGTCCACTGCTAATGATGCCCCTAAAATAGCTCGGGACCTCAAGAAGAGGTTCGACGAGCTCAAGGTCAGCAAGGGGCTTTTTGAACCTCTATGCGAGTCTATCCAAGCCCAGAAGGGCTCCTTTGCACGCGGGACCTGCACAAGGGAGATGTATGGCTTGAAGCGACTTGCTTCGACTAGAAATGAAGTTGGATTGCATGAAAATAGAGGTGGGTGGCGAAGGTCCAGCGAGCGGAAGAGTGGTACCCTCGATCCGTGAATCGAGGATCGATCAAGTTGGTTGTATGGATGAGTCAGATGGAGAACACATAGGGAAAGAGAATGGAGGTGATGAGGCGGTCGGGGACACATCGAATCACGGTGAAAACGTGTCAGAGCCCGTGAGCTCCAGCGAGGTTCCTAGCTAATCTATGCTAAAGCATTAACTAAAACTTGAAAATAAATACAGAAAACTAAGTGCTAGAATTAAATCTTCCTAAAACAAGAATAAAAACATCTCTTATAATTAAGAAGGTGCTCAGGCAACAGGGCGGCCAAAGCTTGTCGTGGACCACCTCCTCTCCTCGCTTCGATGTACTCCAAGCACAGGGAAGATGCAACTGTCACCTGGCCTTCACACACAGACGCAAGGACTCGATCAAGGGATCTAGGAGGGATAAAGGAGAGAAGGAAGATCCGATGACTTATTCATAGACAAGGGTGTTTTGACGGACTTTGACGTGGATTATTGACATGCTCGAGGAAGATGAATAGTATCTGATGATCCAACGTAAGAGAAGATCCTGATGGAAAGGGGAGCCATGAAGAGCTTGAGGTAGAAGGATCAACATGGCAGTCTGGAAAAATCAAAGAAGGTGGGCCACTCAAGACTTCTGATAGAAGTTAGATGAAAGATGGGGAGTTGACCGAGGACAACATTTTCTGGAAGGTTATTGGGCCACATCAGCCTCCTACGGGACAAAAGAGCTCCATTTATTTGAAAATATATAATTAAAAATAGAAATTTTTTTATAAAATTTTGATTATAAAATAAAAAAAGTTTATTATTTTATATAGTATTTTAATATGATTTTTATTTATGTTTTGGTATTATTTATTACAAGTTAATTTTGAGGGGTGTATTTATAGGTATATTCATCTATATTTTGTACATTTTATTTTTATTTTGTATTTTTGATTTTATTATTTTATTCTCTTATTTTATATATTTACAACTTATTTTTAGGTGTATAAATATATTTTTATTATATTTTTCGGATGTTATTTGTACACAAAAAACACGGGTATAAATTATATAGGTATAAATAAAGGTAATTTATCAATGTATTTTTTTACATTATTTTATTTTTATGCTTTCTTTATGGTTTTATTCTAATTTCAATATGTAGATATGCTATAAATATTATTTACAAAATTATAAAAATGTAAAGTTTTAAAAAATAGTAGAGAATAAATAAAATGATATTTTATTCGGGTATATAGTATAGTAGGGGTCCAAAACCTAACTTTCACATATTAACTCCAAAAAATATGAAATCAACTTCATTAAATATTTTATTAAAACTTATATATAATTAAATGTGGTTTTCATACATTTTGAGTTTTTATTTGAGAGATATGGGTCTGTGAAGTTTGGGTTTTGGGATTTTATTTAGAGTATAATAAGTACAATATATATTATTTTTGTATGAAATCAATTTTGTATTTTTCTATGTATTATTATCTACAAATTGCATGTACAAGTTTCTTCATTTTTTGTATAAATAATAAAGAATAAAATAGGCCCCAAAAGTGCTTTATGAATGAATAAAAGAATTGGGTTTTTATTGTATTGTTGGCCCTTATCTCCCCCTACTTTATTCCTTATCGACCAACTCAATTCTTAACTCGGTATCGGGGTTTAGGGTCATAACATACCTTTGGTATTTTATTTTATTTTATTTATTCTATAATTTTGGCATGAAAAAACATTGTTTTATATACAATGACTGGAACAAATAATGAATATTAATATATATAAAATGATGTTATTTACATGCATTAGCTAGGGTTTTTAAGGCCAAAACGATAGAATAAAGGTGATGAAATGGAGATTCATCACTCAGCCTACGGAGATTTGTTCGATCAATGTCTTGATTACTTGGAACGAGTTTTGCGAAGGTGTTGCGAAGTTAACCTTGTGCTTTCCTGGGAGAAGAGAAATTTCATGGTGACCGAAGGGATCGTGTTGGGTCATGTTGTATCAAAAGTGGCACGGAAGTTGACCCAATCAAGGTGGAGATGATTTCCAAACTTGAGCCATCGACTTCCATCAAGCAAGTCCGGTCATTCTTAGGGCACGTCGGTTTCTACCGATGATTTATCAAAGATTTCAATAAATTGGTATGACCGTTGATGAATGGTTAGGAAAGGAGACAGATTTCATTATTGATGACTCTATACTCTAAGCCTTCAATAAACTAAACGATTTTATCAATCAGGCCCCTCTCTTGCAACCATCGGATTGGACACTTCTGTTCGAGATAATGACATATGCGCCAGATTATGCCATCGGTGTAGTATGGACAGAGAAAGGGTAGTGTGTGATGAAACTCGATTTCATCATCTTAATTTACCTATTTAACCCCCTTGCTTAAATGTGTGGCAATAAAAACCAGACAAAATCTTGTAAATATCAGAGTCTTTGAATAAATAAAAAATACAAAAAATAGCAAAATTAAATTTCGTGGTGTTTTTAACCTTAAAAACGCCCTCAAATTTTTTTTACTTATTTTTGACCTCATCTCCGTTTTTGGTCAACATGAAACTTGTAGATCTCATCGAGATCTACAACTTTCATGTTTTGAGTTTTTCCAAATTCGGCCATCTATACCCTCATAAATCACTTTCTCCCTCGTAATAATCTGATTGGGCCACGTGGCTCTTTCTGGTTGAGCCACGTGGCCGCAACTCCTCGCGCCACGCGCCTGGTTCAACAGTCGTTGGATTGTGGTATGGATTCTTCAAATGCCAGCCATTCTTTCCCGCAACCAACATCAACCATCCGATCAAGCTTATATTTCATCACAACCGCCCACTGGCGCCTCGACCACAGCACGACACGTGGCAGCTTCTGCGCCCTTCGATCACGCCTTCACCGCTTATCCTCACCGCTCATCATCCCAGCTATTCTCCACCATACAATCCACCCACCGATCTCATCCAAGCCATTGGTCCCCGTTGTTCGCTCAGTTTGCCACGTGGCGCTATCCTCACCATGATCTCGTCTCCATCGATTCAATCCAGTCGCTTGTTAGTGTCCGTCTTTCAGCCGTTTGATATCAAGATCCAACGGCCAAAGACCTGTTGTCAACCTCGAGCCCTCTCTCACACCCACAATCACCACCTCACAGAACCACCTGCCCCTTCCCTTTTCTTCCGAGTCTTCGTCCACCATCTCCACGTCCTGACACCTCCACGACTAATACCGGTCGTCAAGCATCCTCGCGAGCGTCCACTCACTCCACAACTCCCCTCTGCGCGCTCCATATCCTTCCCGCAAAGCATGCCCATCGTCATCGTAACCACCTCTGTCACTCCTTAAATATGCTAGCATCACCCTTATTAACCTTTGTCCACCTTTACGAGGGGCTCCACCTAGCCCCTATCTTCCTCCCCGTGACAGGGGGAGGTTTGATCGAGGCGCAACGACGGCGGTAGCTCCCGGTGTTGACCCCTGTCCATGGTAGTCCAGGACCGCGATGGCTCCGCCCTGCCTAACTGCCTCCAGTGGCTGAGGAGGTTCAGCGATGACCATAGCACCTCCTCGGAGCTCGCACACAGGCCACCGCTCCACCATTAACCAGGTAAACTCCCTGATCCTCTTTGTAGCTTTTATCTCTTTTTTCTTAATTAATTAGGACTTTCTTCCCACCATCGCCGTTCGTTGACCATCCCAATAGATCCGCCTCGCCTCCACCATTCACGCGTTACCTTTAGATCCCCGTCTTCTTCCTCCATTACCCAAATCGCCTCCGACCCAACTCCTCTGCCCTCCACGGCAGAGGAGCTCCGAGCTACCACCTTCTTCATTCATAGAAGCTCCCACTTCACTCCAGCTCGCACAAGCACTTCGCACCACATGCTTCGGCTATCAAATTGACATGCAGATGCTCGAGGGATCAATGGTCGGAGACCTCGCCGGAGTCCTCTTGACGAGCTTCTCTTCCATCACCGGAGCAACGAGGGGTTGCACCAAGCATCATTGCAGCTCGCCCAGACATTGAGCTTCATCGACAACTAGTCAAGAGCAGCGGACAAGCTTCATTAACACCAGAGAAGAGCGGCGGAGCTTGGATCCCCTCGCCGGAGTCCTGGTTCCGCCGCCCATCGAAGCAGAGGATGAAGTCACAGGCACCGTTGGATGATCCTCCCTGGAGCTCATCCAACGACGCAGAAGAAGCCACGTCGACATCCCGCGCAGATTCTAGTTACAGCCCGATCTCGAGGATCGGACGGTCTTCGATGGTCCACTTGTCAGCTCCAGAGCCTCTCCGAGCCTCAGTTCCACACCAGCAGGCTTGGCTCTTCCAAACCTCATCCGAGCCTTAGCCTGACCACGAGCCTGCATCGAGCCTACGTCGTCCACCGAGCCTAGCTGAAGCTGTCCCAAGCCTCCTCCGAGCCTGGATTTTCACCGAGCCTGGAAGCGCACGTGCAGGTCACGTGCGACCAGGGCAAATTGCAGGGAGGCCCACCAACTTCTTCAAATTTGCAGATAGGTCCTAGAGTCACGTGCCAACCATGTGCGCATGGGGTATTTTGCATTCATACCCTCGCATGTTTTAATAATTGCAAAAATACCCCCGCGCGTATGGGTTATTCATAGGGAAGGTCCTAAACTTTATTTTATTTGCATTTTAGTCCCTCTCAAGGACCTGTTTGCTATTTATCTTTCATGTTTTATTGTAAGTATGCCCCTGGCTTCATTTGTGTCTTAATTTGCCTATTTTAACCCCCTTGCTTAAACGTGTGGCAATAAAAACCAGACAAAATCTTGTAAATATCAGAGTCTTTGAATAAATTAAAAATACAAAAAATAGCGAAATTAAAATTCGTAGTGTTTTTAACCTTAAAAATGCACTCGATTTTTTTTACCTTTCTTTGACCTCATCTCCATTTTTGGTCAACATGAAACTTGTAGATCTCATTGAGATCTACAACTTTCATGTTTTGACTTTTTCCAAATTCGGCCATCTATGCCCTCATAAATCACTTTCTCCCATCTAATAATCTGATTGGGCCACGTAGCTCTTTCTGGTTGAGCCACGTGGCCGCATCTCCTCGCGCCACACGCCTGGTTCAACAGCCGTTGGATTACGGTCTGGATTCTTCAAATCGCGGCCATTCTTTCCCGCAACCAACATCAACCATCCGATCAAGCTCAGATTTCATCATAGCCACCCACTGGCGCCTCGACCACAGCACGACATGTGGCAACTTCTACGGCCTTCGATCCCGTCTTCACCGCTTATCCTCACCACTCATCATCCTAGGTTCTCCACCATCCGATCCACCAACTGATCTCATACAAGCGCTGGTCCCCGCCGTTCGCTCAGTTCGCCACATGGCGCTATCCTCACCCCTGATCTCATCTCCATCGATTCATTCTAGTCGCTCGGTAGCGCCCGTCTTTCAGCCGTTGGATATCAAGATCCAACGGCCAAAGGCCTGTCGTCAACCTCCAGCCCTCTCTCACTACCACGATCACCACCTCACAGAACCACCAGCCCCTTCCCTTTTCCTCCGAGCCTTCAGCCACCATCTCCACGTCCCGACACCTCCACGACTTAGACCGGCCGTCATGCATCCTCGCGAGCGTCCACTCACTCCACAACTCCCCTCCGCGCGCTCCATATCCTTCCCGCAAAGCACGCCCATTGTCATCATAACCACCTCCGTCACTCCTTAAATACGTTGGTGTCACCCCTAATAACCTTCGTCCACCTTTACGAGGGGCTCCGCCCAGCCCCTCTCTTCCTTCCCGTGACAGGGGGAGGTTCGATCAAGGCGCAACGACGGCGGTAGCTCCCGGTGTTGACCCCTGGCCGTGGTAGGCCAGGACCGTGGTGGCTCCGCCCCACCTAGCTGCCTCCAGTGGCTGAGGAGGTTCAGCGATGACCATAGCACCTCCTCGGAGCTCACGTACAGGCCACCACTCCGCCATTAACCAGGTAAACTCCTATGATCATCTTTGTAGTTTTTATCTCTTTTTGCTTAATTAATTAGGACTTCCTTCCCACCATCACCGTCCATTGACCATCCTAATAGATCTGCCTCGCCTCCACCATTCACGTGTTACCTTTAGATCCCCCTCTTCTTCCTCTATAACCCAGATCGCCTACGACCCAACTTCTCCGCCCTCCACGGTGGAGGAGCTCCGAGATGCTACCTTCTTCATTCGCAGAAGCTCCCACCTCACTCCATCTCGCAAAAGACGTTCGCACCACATGCTTCGGCTATCAAATTGACCATGCAGATGCGCAAGGGCTCAATGGCCGGAGACCTCGCCCGAGTCCTCTTGACGAGCTTCACTTCCATCACTGGAGCAACGAGGGGTTGCACCAAGCATCGTTGCAGCTCGCCCAGACCTTAAGCTTCATCGACAACCAGTCAAGAGCAGCAGACGAGCTTTATCGACACCAGAGAAGAGCAGCGGAGCTTGGATCCCCACGCCAGAGTCCTGGTTCCGTCGCCCGTCGAAGCAGAGAACGAAGGCACAAGCACCGTTGGATGATCCTCCCTAGAGCTCATCCAACGGTGCAGAAGAAGCCACGTCGACATCCCGCGCAGATTCCAGTTACCGTCCGATCTCGAGGATCGGATGGTCTTCGATGGTCTACGTGTCAGCGCCAGAGCCTCTCCGAGCCTCAGTTCCACACCAGCAGGCTTGGCTCTTCCAAACCTCATCTGAGCCTTAGCCTGACCACGAGCCTGCATCGAGCCTACGTCGTCCACCGAGCCTACTAGCCGGAGTTGTCCCAAGCCTCCTCTGAGCCTGGATCTTCACCAATCCTGGAAGCGCACGTGCAGGTCACATGCGGCCAAGGTAAATTGCAGGGAGGCCCATCAACTTCTTCAAATTTGCAGATAGGTCCTAGAGTCATGTGTCGTGCGCCTGGGGTATTTTGCATTCATACCCTCGCAGGTTTTAATAATTGCGAAAATACCCCCGTGTGTCCGGGTTATTTATAGGGAAGGTCCTAAACTTTATTTTATTTACATTTCAGTCCTTCCCAGGGACCTGTTTGCTATTTATCTTTGATGTTTTCCTGCATTTATGCCCCTGGCTTCATTCATGCATATCTTAAGCATCCTAGCTCCGATTGAGTCGATTTCAGTGGCATTTTGAAGCTCTTTTCATTGTCCTCTTGATGGCATGCTTGTATTTCAGATTTGACACTATGAATTTCATTGTATTATTTTGATAGCTCAGTGTCTTTATTTCAATGCTTCTCATGCCTTATTTTTATATAAATAAAAATAGCTTCATTATTTGACCCTGATTTGACCTATGATTAAATGGCTCAAATATCCTTGTAATTCGGGCACATTTTTGTGTTGCATTTCATCACATCCATTTGCATGATTAGAAATCAAGTAAAAAATGCATGTTTCATGCTTAATCAATGCATGTTGTTGTCTAGTCTTCATATGTGCTTTTGACCTACGTTTATCCAACACTTAATTAAATTGATTTAAGCCCAAATATTCACGAGAGAGGCTTGTGTCCCTGAGTTCGACCTTGGGCTTGCCCATGTAAAATATGAATACATCCATTTGATTTTATTAATTTATCAATTAAATGGTTTTTGACGGACCAAAATTAGCCCGACTGCAATGACGATCTGAGTGTTAATACTACACTATTAAAGGGATACATTTGTGGTTTGTCAAATAGCACCGTTGCCGGGGACACAGCTCATCTTTTGTCTTGTTTGGATTTTTTATTTATTTTATTAAGTGTTTTATTTATGTAGGTCGATTTGTTCATTTGTCTTGCATCGTGAATTCTTTTTTCGATTGATCTCTAACCTTTGATTTTGTGGCAGGGCCCTTGATGCTCAAGGAGGCGAGGAGCAGTACTTCCCCGCTGCAAGGAGCCGCGGAGCAATTTTGGAGATGATTCGATCGAAAAAAATGTCTCGCAGTTTTATTTCATGTAATAATCATCTTTACAGCGGTCTTCGATCGAAGACTCGCGCTTGTAAATGAACGAATTATATGTGGTTGTGTGGGGATCGTCCCTACTTGAGTGTCGACCTAGGACTAGGCATGCGGCTCTTCGAGCTTCTTTCACATTTTTATTTTACGTGCTTGCTCATACGTAGGGTACACTTCTAATATAGACACACATAAATATCACCTCACTTAGCCAAATTGAAAGATATTCTTCTCCGCTAATAGAAGCATGTTAGGTGTGGTTTTCGATCGACTTGCATACATATCATTTTGGTTTTCAAAACAGTCCAAGTTTTAATGTATTTTTGCCAAGGCACTGCATGTTTTCTCGCTTAGCCTAGATCATGGTTTTTATCGATTACATGGTTTTTCTCGATTTCCCCTCCTAGCTTGATCACCTAGGTTAATGTAAAATGGGAATGAGCGGTAGACGATGATTGCTTGGTTTATGTGCTCACCTTAATTCAGTGATAACCTTAAGCAAAATAATTGGGATTGTTAATTGCAAATCAACCTAAAATGGAGTAAAATCTTGTTTTGGGAGAGCAACACCCTCGTTTACACAGTTGGTTCTACTTGACATTTTTCACGTAAAATATAATGTTTTAATCACCAATAAAACTGACAAGATAATAAACCAACAACTGTTAGTTTCATGTGTGAGTTGGTGAATCAAAGGGTTTTTGCATGCTTGTTTGAGCCTTGTTTGCTCCGACATCCTCCCATGAGCCTTAGATACTCCATTGATCTCCGAAGATTCATCCACTCATTTGTATATCCATCCATCTTCTTCGTTCACCTCGGGTCTCTCCCTGCATCAAATCTCAATCTCTATACTTAGGCTATTCTCAGCCTAAGTATGGGGGGACCCAAGTCCCTGTGATTTTTCTACTCATCTTTCCTTGACTCAATACTTAGGTTATTTCTAACCTAAGTATAGGGGGAGCCCTCCTTAGTTTCCGTATATTTTTCTATATTTAAATGGACCTATGGACTTGTATCATCTAGTGCTATGAGGACATAGCAAAGTTTAAGTATAGGGGGGTATACCGTATATACAATATATGTACTTTGGCTATATTCTGAAAATTTTAAAAAGTTTAAAACTTTTTGGCTAAAGTAAAATCCTTTGAACTAAGTGGACAAAATTATTTTCAATGCTTTCTATATTATGTTACACTATTTTTGTAGAAAAAATATTTTTGAAAGTGATTTGAAAAATGAATTTCTCTTGTTTGAAAAATCTATTTGAAAATGATTTGAAAATCTTTATTTGCGTGGCATGGTATTGACAATTCTTTTTTATTTCACGGAAAGTTGAGTTTAACCTGTGTCCTAACCTCTAATTAAAATTCCATAAAAATGAGAAAAATTCAAAATCATTTAAGAGTCATTAGTGACTACTAAGCCCAAATAAGTAGCTGCATTCAGTGAGGGTTCGCCCTTAGCAGAGTAGGTGGTTTAGAGGACATCGCGTAAGACTCCGTCCTCAAGCAACGGGCTCCTTCATGTACATACACCTATACTGGTTGAACGCAGATGCATCTACTCATTTGAGTTTAGGCAGTCATGTTGTCTTTTAAATTCTTCAAAAAAATTAATTAAAAAAATATTGAAGGAGTTGGATTAATTCCCGTACCTTTTCACACTTTCACCCAGGATCTGAAATGTTCAAGGAAACTTGGTTTATGAGGTCTTCAGATTTTAGGTTAACTAGCCTTAACCATCAGGGCTGTAGACTTAATCATCCACATTCCCCTAGGTTTCTAGATTTGCGTGCTATATTGCATGCTTAGTCTCTGACCTTAAGAATATGGTCAACACATCACATGCACGACTGCGATTTCGATGAGATGAGTTGACTCTTCACTTGAGGGACTGGGATGAGGGATTCGAGTCTGGACTTGATCTAATGATGCTTGAGGATGGGATAAAATCTTTGAAAGCGTCATGAAACCTGAGTGTCAGCAACTTTAGCCAGTATGAGAACTTGGTTCTTATACTAATCTTTTGACATTGACCTAAGTGCCAGGGTGTGAAATAAACAAAAATGCTGATCAGTGTGCACCAACTCTTGGTAAAAGCAGTGGAGCTAGCCAAAAATATTACAAAGCAATGAAATGTCAAAGAAAAGCTCTCATTCCATACAAAGTCAAATATCAAAGAGCTTCCACCAAAGGCGAGCACTCCCAACCATTTCAAAGTGTCCACTTGGACCACCGCTATTAGGACCAGGAGTCGAGCTTGCACCAAAAAAAGGCTCTGCATCGTAAATGCTACAAGTCTGGGTGTAGAAGGTATGATAGGTACTCAAAACAGACACACCCCGGTGTATTCCCAGGAAAACAAGTGCAGATGGCTCCAACTTTTCTTGACGGACGCACTGATCAACACCAAAAAAATGTGTTGCGTAATAAGGCACTAGAGAGAATCCTTGTTCCAATGAGAGGGAGAGAAGAAATGACACAATCATATACCCTCCATCACTGGCCTTCCATCTACACTTTCATGTATGATAACTAAAGAGACGGTGGACTGGATGCAAGATTTGATTTATTCCCTAGTGTTGAGGATTGGGTCCTTAGGAGAATTTCTTGGACCAAGACCTTGGGTGACATTTTGACTCTACTCTCGTGAACGCAGTCAACACTAAATGTCATACCCTTAGTCTATATGTTCATCAGAGAGAGTATGGATAGTTAGAGGAATTGGATGCCTCTTGATTAAGGCTGGGTTGAGCTCTAAGATTTTGGATCTCTAAATTTGAGAAGACTTGAACAGAACAGATCCTACAACCACATGCACAAGGGGGTTAATCCAGTTCATTCATTTTCTTTGATGCTCGGGGACGAGCATAGTTTAAGTATGGGGGTGATGAAACTCGATTTCATCATCTTAATTTGCCTATTTTAACCCCCTTAATTAAACGTGTGGCAAAAAACCAGACAAAATCTTGTAAATATCAGAGTCTTTGAATAAATTAAAAATACAAAAAATAGCAAAATTTAAATTCGTGGTGTTTTTAACCTTAAAAACAGCCTCAAAATTTTTTTACCTTTGTTTGACCTCATCTCTATTTTTGGTCAACATGAAACGTGTAGATCTCATCGAGATCTACAACTTTCATGTTTTGAGTTTTTCCAACTTCGGCCATCTATACCCTCATAAATAACTTTCTCCCTCGTAATAATCTAATTGGGCCACGTGGCTCTTTCTGGTTGAGCCACGTGGCCGCATCTCCTCGCGCCACGCGCCAGGTTCAACAGCCGTTGGATTGCGGTCAGGATTCTTCAAATCTCATCCATTCTTTCCTGTAACCAACATCAACCATCCGATCAAGCTCGGATTTCATCATAGCTGCCCACTGGCGCCTCGACCACAGCACGACACGTGGCAGCTTTTGCGCCCTTCGATCCTGCCTTCACCGCTTATCCTCACCATTCATCGTCCCAGCTATTCTCCACCGTGCGATCCACCCACGCATCTCATCCAAGCCGTTGGTCCCCACCGTTCTCTCAGTTTGCCATGTGGCGCTATCCTCACCCCTGATCTCGTCTCCATCGATTCAATCCAGTCGCTCGTTAACGCCCATCTTTCAACTGTTGGATATCAAGATCCAACGGCCAAAGACTCGTTGTCAACCTCCAGCCCTCTCCACACCCACGATCACCACCTCACAGAACCACCTGCCCCTTCCCTTTTCCTCCGAGTCTTCATCCACTATCTCCACGTCCCGACACCTACACGACAGACTGGTCGTCCAGCATCCTCGCGAGCGTCCACTCACTCCACAACTACCCTCCGCGTGCTCCATATCCTTCCCACAAAGCACGTCCATCGTCATCATAACCACCTCCGTCACTCCTTAAATACGTTGGCGTCACACCTAATAACCTTCGTCCTCCTTTACGAGGGGCTCCGCCCAGTCCCTCTCTTCCTTCCGTGATAGGGGAGGTTCGATCGAGGCGCAACGATGGCGGTAGCTCCCGGTGTTGACCCCTGGCCATGGTAGGCCAGGACCGCGGTGGCTTCGCCCCGCCTAGCTGCCTCCAGTGGCTGAGGAGGTTCAACGATGACCAGAGCACCTCCTCGGAGCTCGCGCACAGGCCACCGCTACGCCATTAACCAGGTAAACTCCTCTGATTCTCTTTGTAGTTTTTATCTCTTTTTGCTTAATTAATTAGGACTTCCTTCCCACCATCGTCATTCATTAACCATCCCAATAGATCCGCCTCACCTCCACCATTCATGCGTTACCTTTAGATCCCCGTCTTCTTCCTCCATAACCCAGATCATCTCCGACCCAACTTCTCCACCCTCCACGGCGGAGGAGCTCCGAGCTGCCACCTTCTTCATTCGTAGAAGCTCCCACCTCACTCCAGCTCGCACAAGCACTTCGCACCACATGCTTCGGCTATCAAATTGACCATGCAGATGCTCGAGGGCTCAATGGCCAAAGATCTCATCGGAGTCCTCTTGACGAGCTTCGCTTCCATCACTGAAGAAACGAGGGGCTGCACCAAGCATCGTTGCAGCTCGCCCAGACCTTGAGCTTCATCGACAACCAGTCAAGAGCAGCGGGCGTGCTTCATCAACACCAGAGAAGAGCGGCGGAGCTTGGATCCCCTCGATGGAGTCCTGGTTCCGCCGCCCATCGAAGCAGAGGATGAAGGGACATGCACTGTTGGATGATCCTCCCTGGAGCTCATCCAACGGCGCAGAAGAAGCCATGTCAACATCCTGCGCAGATTCCAGTTACCGTCCGATCCGCGAGATCAGACGGTCTTTGATGGTCCACGTGTCAGCGCCAGAGCCTCTCCAAGCCTCAGTTCCACACCAGCAGGCTTGGTTGTTCCAAACCTCATCCGAGCTTTAGCCTGACCACGAGCCTGCATCGAGCCTACGTCGTCCACCGAGCTAGCCGAAGCTGTCCCAAGCCTCCTCCGAGCCTGGATCTTCACCGATCTTGGAAGCGTACGTGCAGGTCATGTGCGACCAGGGCAAATTGCAGGGAGGCCCATCAACTTCTTCAAATTTGCAGATAGGTCCTGGAGTCACGTGCCAACCACGTGTGTGGGGTATTTTGCATTCATACCCTTGCAAGTTTTAATAATTGCAAAAATACCCCCGCGTGTGTGTTATTTATAGGGAAGGTCCTAAACTTTATTTTTTTTTGCATTTTAGTCCCTCCCAGGGACCTGTTTGCTATTTATCTTTCATGTTTTCTTGTATTTATGCCCCTGGCTTCATTCGTGCATATCTTGAGCATCCTAGCTCTGATTGAGTCGATTTCAGTGGCGTTTTGAAGCTCTTTTTATTGTCTTCTTGATGGCATGCTTGTATTTCAGATTTGACACTATGAATTTCTATGTATTATTTCAATAGCTCAGTGTCTTCATTTCAATTCTTCATGCCTTATTTTTATATAAATGAAAATAGCTTCATTATTTGACCTTGATTTGACCTATGATTAAATGGCTCAAGTATCCTTGTAATTCGGGAATATTTTTGTGTTGCATTTCACCACATCCATTTGCATGATTAAAAATCAAGTAAAAAATGCATGTTTCATGATTAATCAATGCATGTTGTTGTCTAGTCTTCATATGTGCTTTTGACCTACGTTTATCCAACACTTAACTAAATTAATTTAAGCCCAAATGTTCACGAGAGAGGCTCGTGTCCCTGGGCTCGATCTTGGTCTTGCCCAAGTAAAATATAATACAACCATTTGATTTTATTGATTTATCAATTAAATGGTTTTTGACGGATCAAATTTAGCCCGACTGCAATGACGATCTGAGTGTTTATCCTACACTATTAGAGGGCTACATTTGCAGTTCGTCAGTGCGCCATTTACAATTCTCTATGCTAGCAGAACTTTAGATGAAGCTTAGAAGAATTACACAGTTACAGAGAAAGTGCTACTAGCAGAAGTTTTTGACTTGGAAAAGTTCAGATTCCATCTCCTTGAGTCCAAGGTGATTATCTATAAGGACCACTTGACCATCCGATACTTACAGTAAAAGAAGGATGCTAAACCACATCTCATCAGGTGGATCCTTATGTTCCAGGAGTTTGACCTTGAAATACGAGATAATCTTGGAGTCAAGAATGTGGTGGCCGATCATTTGTCTAGACTTCTCGAGCCTGAAGCTCCTGAGTTGAACCTGCAACCTATCACTGAGACCTTTCCAGATGAAGCAATCATGTCAGTCACCTCGCTCCCCTGGTATGCTGATATTGCAAATTATCTTGTGTCAAAGAGGACTCAACAAGATTGGCCTAAGCTGAAAGTGGACAAGTTTTTTGTCTAATATCTATTTTACCAGTGGGAGGATCCATATCTCTTTCGTGAGGGGGTAGATCATATCTGGAGAAGGTTTATCCCTCAGGAGAATGTTCCTAGTGTCCTCGCGCATTGTCACGATCGAGAAGCTGGAGGACATCACTCAAGCAAAAGGACGACAACAAAAGTAGTTCAAAACGGCATCTGATGGCCAGCCTTGTTCAAAAGATGTAGAAGACTATGTGAAGCATCGCACTGACTGCCAGAAGATGAGTAGAGCCATTGGAATGAGAGACACAATGCCACTGAAATTTATCCATATTATAGATGTATTCGACGATTGGGGCATTGATTTTGTAGGCCCATTTCCAAACAGTCAGAGTTATGAATACATTCTGCTTGTTGCCGATTACGTTAGTCATTGGGTGGAGGTTATCCCAACCCGAGCTGCTGACAGTCATACCATCTATCATTTCCTAAAAGATCACATCATTTCAAGGTTCGGAATTCTGAAGATCCTCATATCAGATGTGGGTCGCCACTTTATCAACAGAGAGGTGAATAAGCTGACTCAAGAATTATGCATTGAACACTGTGTCACTTCTCCCTACCACCCATGGTCCAATGGCTTGTTGAATGCTCAAATAGGGAGATCAAAACAATTCTTCAGAAGCTTGTGCGTCCAAACCTCAAGAACTGATCTTAGTTACTTAACTCGGTTCTTTGGGCTTACAGAACTATGTACAAGTAATCTTTGGGAATGTCTCCCTACCGCATGGTCTGCAGAAAGCCATGCTATCTGCTCATGGAGCTAATTCATAAATCCTTGTGGGCAATCAATGTTTACAATTTGGACTCTAAGAAAGCCGGGAAGAATCAACAAGTGGATCTAAATAGATTGCTCGAATTTAGAGATTATGCATATGACAATAGCCTGATGTACAAGGAGAAGGTCAAGAAGTGGCATGACAAGCACTTCCGTAGAAAGACTTTCGAGCCAAGTCAGATGATTTGGATGTTTGATGAGAAATTAAAAATCTTTCTAGGAAAATTGAAGAGCAAATGGACAGGGCCATTTACAGTGAAACATGTGTGTGACAATAGTAGCATGATGATATATGAACTGTCAGCTGGCGCACAACCTTTTGTAGTCAATGGACAACTACTAAAGCCTTACTTAGAGCATGATACTTTCATGTATGTCATTGACTCTATTCAAGTTGTATATGAAGAAGAAATGAAAGCAACCACTTCTGCAATTTCAGACATGGCAATACAAAATATTTTTGAATGTTCTTTCTTTTTCTTCTTTTCTTCTTTTCTTATTTTTGCTCTTTATTTTCTTTTTCTTCTGAAAAGGTGTCACCCCTTTCATCATTGTTATACTTAGGGCGTACGTTGTCCTAAGTATAGGGGGTGTATACCCCGAGTTGTTCATTTTCTGATCCCTCACATGTCCCCTCAACTTTTGATACTATGTCTATACTCAGGGAAATTTTACCATAAGTATAGGGGGGACAGGTCCAGAAGATGATTTTGTACATTCCCACCCTTCACGCTCCTTGCCTTGTGTACAATCTGCTATACTTAGGATTATTTCATCCTAAGTATGGTGGGGGGCAACTTCACATTCGTTCATTCTTTAGTCGTTGTAGTATAGGCTTTTCTATACTCAGTACAAGTTACGTCTTCTTTTTTTCTCTCTCTGATCTATGAGGACATCGTCAAGCTAAGAAGGGGATCGTATATACTTCGTATATACTTTATCCATAACTCGTACTTTCATATTTTCAATAAATATGGCTAAAACATAATTAAATAAATATATTTTTAAAAATTCAATAAAATTCTTTATATATACCAATTAATAAATTGGGTAAAAATGTTTTACAAAATGTTTGAAAATGATTTGAATTTTTCTTTGAAAATATTTTGAAAACTGTTTGAAAAAAATTGTAAAATATTTTCCACCTTTACAAAATTGTTTTATTTGTAAAAATTTCTTTTCTTTGTGTGAAATAAAATGTTTTGAAAATCTATTTGCAAAAGATTTGGAAAATGGTTACAAAAATAGTTTTGAAAAATCTATATATACTGTTTAAAAATCTTTGCAAAATGATTTTCAAATTTTATAAATATTTGTAAAAAATATTTGTCAAATTAGTTTGTAAAAATAAAGTTTTCGAAATGTTTGCAAAAATCTTTTCAAATTATTTTGAGAAGTATGTACAAAACTTATGTAAATAAACACTCTTTATAAAAATGGTATAAACATGTAAAGTCTTAAAAATAGCTCTTCATAAAAAAAGATGCATCCTCGTGTAAATATCTGTACCTATTTATTTTTCAAAAATATTTTGGTTTGAAAAATCCCTAAAATTTTGCAAAATGAAAAATCCAAAAAAACATTTGCAAAAAACCTTTTCAAAAATTACATAAAAATTTGCAAAAATTTTTATAAAAAATCCATAAAAAGTTCAAATTTTGAAAATTTACATCACAAAAATATTTTCTGCATTATGCATAGCATTTGCAATTTTTCGGATTGAGTTTGATAATTGAACAAGTCTAAATCTGAAGATTAGAGCTTGGTTGAACCTTAAATATACTTAATCACAGGAGCCTTATAGGATCTGGAATTGAGTTACTTCATGTCTACTTGACTTAATTCTTTGAGATCATGAGACTTAGTTCAATGTCGTCTTGACTGCCTAAGTAGAATATTTCGGAGCACATGTACGACCCTTGTTGATAATGACATAGCTTGTATACATGCACCTTTCACTTTGCTCACCTCAGTTGAAGTGGTAGAGGGTTGGATTTGTCGGCATGAGACACAAGCCAATGGAAACATTGGAAGTCACACATTTATGGCCATTATACCCCAACCCGATCCAATGGCAACGAGATCTAAAGATAGAAGTTGTGGGTTGCAATAAAGCTTCAAAATATGGATCGTCTACTGGCTCAAGAAGAAAAAGTCCTTATGTAAATGTTGTTGTATATAGTGTTCAAAAAAATGCAAAATCAAAAACTCCAAAAAAGTGGACATGCCTGATTAAAAATAAAATACCCTCAAAGTCGTATATTTGTGAACCTGCAGCCAGATGACTTGGCTACACTGGTCAAGCCTCCTAAGATAGGTAGTGGTACTGGCTACCGTCCATTCTTCTCTCCACCTCCTTATGTTGAGCTAGTTGTACTTAAACTTAGAAGGGAATACCCCGCTTCTTGAAGAAAGAGTTGTTTTATTGAGGAATTAGGGTCACCATGTTGGAGAAGACTAACTTTTACCACTTCAGTCGAGGAGAGCTACCCATCACACACACTATTGAAGATAGATTCATAGTCATAAGAGCTTGTGTATGAGTTGAAGTATTCTGACCTGGCTATTGACAAGTCTTGAGCAAGGTTTTGTGACTATCAGAGGTTGTTGTATTTCAAATTTGATTCCCAATAAGGTTCCGACCAAACCTAATTGTCCAAAGATCTGACTTAAGCACCAAACTTTGATGTTATGAAGATAAGTTTAACAATTAAAATCAATCCAAGTTTTTTCCTTTTCTTTTCTTCATTTTATTTTCTGCATTTATTGCATAAGTGTTTGCTAGGGTCTAGCAAAGGCAAGTATAGGGGGTGATGAATCTCCATTTCATCACCTTTATTCTATCATTTTGGCCTTAAATCACTAGCTAAATGCATGTATATAACATTATTTTGTACAAATTAACACTCACTATTTATTCTATTTATCATAACAAAATACTAGATTTAATACCAAAATTATATAATAAAGAAAAGAAAAGAAAAGAAATAAAATGCCAAAGGCTTTTTATGACCCTGAACCCTAAGACCAAGTCAAGAATTGATTTGGTCGACATGGAATAAAGTAGGGGAGATAGGGGAAATAAAGTGTACATAAAATATAGAAATCATAATTTATAAAAGAGCCAATAAAAGCCATTTCAGGCCTTATTTTATTCTTTATTATTTAAATCTCAAATGTATAAATTTTGTTTATGAAGGTTGTAGATAATAATATATAGAAAAATACAAAATTGAATTTATTCAAAAATAACAAACAGTGTGATTAGGATATACAGAATAAAGATCCATAAATTGAACTTCACGGACTCACAACTCCTTTAAAAAATTAAAATTAGTCATAGTAACCTTTAAATGTATAATTTTTAATAATCTATTTAATAAAGGTGGTTTCACTAAAATCGGAGTTCATCTGTAAAAGTTAGGTTTCGTACCCTCATTGTATAACAGGCTTGTATATAATATAATAATTATTTATTCTTAATATTTAATATTCTTATATTTTATTCTCTTGTAAAAGATGTACATATAAATAAAGTGAGAAATTAAAATAAAACCACTAAAAATAAATGAAATAAAATAAATACATCCAAATACATAGATAAAATATACATGTATATAACATACATATGTGCATTTGTATTTATTTAACTGAATAAATAAAAAGATAAAAATAAAATAAAAATATTTATTTTAATTATACTTTAAATAAATAAAATACAACATAACATAATTATATATTTAAAATACATAGAATAAATATAAATACATAAAGTATAATTAATCATTTGTGTAAATAATAGTATATAAATAATTAAATTGTAAAAATAAATAAATAAATAATAAAAAAAATAATACATAAAAAGACAAATACTTTTCATGTTTTGAGCTTTTTAGTAAAAAATCGATTTCTATTTTATATTTCTTTATTTTCATTTTTGTTCCTATTTTGTCTCGTAGCATGCCTAAGTGGTCCAATCAGGCAAGGTCATTGGTTGACCTGAGGTTAACCGTCTGATCTCGGCTTTGGCTGTGTCACAATGTCGAGAACCTCGTCTTTGGACTTGATTTGCACCAAAATCTTGTACATTCAGGTCTTGATTTCATCACATCATATGTGTTTCGATTGATGCTCTTTATGCGGGCTTGATCGCTCGCGCTAAAATGCATCGAGACGGGAGTTATTTTAAATCGAGGTCCACTCCTTTATAAAATCACATTCCGCCTTCCTCCCAATCTAATCTCGCTTCCATCGTTCTCTGCCCGAACCTATACCCTAGATTGAACACTGGTGACAGCAACATTCTCCAGGACACTTCCTCGGCATGATTTGTTGTTGAATTGAGATGGTTCGATGCTCGCCGCTATGCTTCGCTGGAGATCCACTCTAGGCGAACCTTGTTCGCTAAGCTTCTATTTCCTTAGCTTTCTTTGTTCTTTAGGTTAGCAGTAGAGTAGACTCATTGTTTCTTTTGCATTATTTCAATTAGTTTACTGTATTTTCCAATCACCTCGAATGGTAGAGCTCGTAGCTCCGCCGCCTCATTTCAACAAATCTCGCCTTGCTCTGCCCTGCTTATCACCTCCATCTTCTTTCTCATCACCATCTAAATTCCCCATGATCATTTATCCACCCGGATCTCGTATAGATCCGGAGATCCGGTATTCCCACTGTCACCATTCCCCGAAGACCACCATCTCGACCCATTTGACCTCATCTCGCATCCAGGAGCTCTGCTTTTTGTTGCTCACCATTTCCCTGCATGAAATAGAGAGAAAATACATGTTTGAAGGGGTGCTTGAAGATAGAAGAAGTCTCCCAGGTCAGAGGGCTTGTCTGAGCTACTCGCGAAAACTTTGGCCATTTTGAAGGAACCTCCAGGTGCAGAATCCCAGCAGGAAGCTAAAGCCCCCGTCCACGTGGAGAACAGAGCCTTATCGCGCCCATGATCAACGATCAAAGCTCAGAGAACATTGTGTTCTTCCGAGTTCTTCCAGAGGCTTCTATCATCGTCCGTGAGCGTCAATGCCAGAACCTCCAGCCGCCGTCCGATCGCTTGAGCCTCAGCCCGCGCCAAGATCTAATCTTGGTGCTCCATCAATGAACCGGTACCAACCACTAGATGTCTGCCATGTGTTTGAGTGAACCATCCTGCATCGTCTACCCGCATGTGATCTTGGGTATGTTGCATATTTTTAGCGTGCCATTTTTGTATTTTTGTTGGTACCTAAACTTTCCTCTGTTGTTTAAAAGATTTTGTAATAATTGCAACTGGACCTTTGACCTTTCTTCTATTTGCATCTTAGTACCCGTCCACGTCAGCCGACAAGTGATTTACCCCAAAATTCGATGTGGTTATGTCGACTCACAAAGCGAGTCAACAGTCGGTGTTTGACCACACAAATCCTGAAATTAATCAACAATTAACCCACACTAAAAATCAACAATTAGAAATAAATGTGGAGTTAAAATTTATTTTTAACTCTGCACAAAAGATGTAAAGGGCAAGTATGCAGAGAGTTCGAACACAGGGAGCAAACAGTGTAGCTCAAACAAATGAATGCACAAGTGTGTGAGTGTGTGAAGTGTCTACACTAAGCAAGCAAGCAACTACAATTTTTGTGGGTTTTTAATTTTTAATATTTTTTTTTTATTTAATTTTTAAATTTTGTGTTTGATTTTTAACTTTCTGATTTTTATCTTTTTCTATTTTCTTTTTTTTTTATATTGGAAAGTAAAGGCAATATAAGACAAGGCAAAGTGAAATATTTATAAAAATGCACAAAAATGCTCCAAAATTCAGAAAATAAATGTTTTTGGTATTTTTAAGGTTTTTTTTACTGTTTTTATGATTTTTGGGGATTTTTCAAGATGTTTTTGGTATTTTTAAAGTCTGAAATAAGGCAAACAGTGGAAATAAGGGCTGGCTGTGACAAAAATGCAAGTTAAAAATAGCAACCAGTAGCAAAAATGTTTCACACTATTTTTCAAATAAAAGTAACAAAATGAGGAAGAAACAGAAGCTGAGTTTGCTATTTTTGGGTTTTTCTACTATTTTATATAATTTTTTGAAGTTTTTAAGAGTTTTTAATTTTTTTGTGTTTTTGTTTTGAGATTTTTAATGATTTTTGGACTGACACTAAAAGATAATAAAATAGACACTACGTGATTTTTTTGGAATTTTTAGAGGTGTTTTACTATTTTTTTGGTATTTTCTAAGCTAGACAGTAGGAAAAAGACATGTTTTTGATTTTTTATAAATAATGAAAAGTGGTAAAATTGAAAACTAAAAATAGGGCGTCAGAATATAGGACAACAGAAGCTTAACCCTATTTTTGTGGAATTTTTGGGGTTAAAATGATATTTTAATTAATTAGAACAAGACCCCAATCATCAAACAGTGCTGGTAGGGGCATAAGTGCAAATATGGCAACATCCAGGGGCATGTACACAAAATTTCCACAAAACATATAACTGAATAAAATACTTTTAGTCCAAACACAAATAACCAAAACCCGCAAGGGTGGACCTGCAAAAATGCCAAGATCACGCGCACTGTGCACGTGACCTGGCAAGGACCTAGTGGCAATAATACAAAATCCGCGGGTCTTAAATGCAAATAATACAAAAGTTTATAACTGCAGACGAAAGATTGTATGCCAAATATTAAATACAAAAATCGCTGGGAAAGTTATGCAAAATACCCAGTCAATGGGCGCGATCGGACGGTGTGGCTTCCGCCACTAATCCACGTGTCAGCACAATAGGGCCCGATGCCCCTTCGTTTAATACGGCTAGGATTAGATCTTGCCCTCCGATCCAACGGCTGAATGCAGCTGCAATCCAACGGCAGCTGGGAGCTTGGAAGAACACAATTGATCGGACGGCTTTGGGCGAAGGTGGAAGAACGAGTGGATGAACTCGCCCTGTGCGAGTTTGAATTCGTTGCAGAACGCTCCTCCGACCTCCTACGACGCCCAGATCAGCTCCGGAGGTTCCTGGAAGGTTCCCCGACCCGACGGCAAAGCCAAAATGGACGGCTGAGGTCCGGTGCTTCGTCGCGAGGTCGGGGACAGAAAGGGGCTCCAGGTTGCGCAATCGCTACAAAACTCGACCCCAGGAGGGGGTCTCTCTGGCGCTGGGACCTGCAAATAAACACAACACGCACAGTAGAGGGTCCCAAGACAGAGATAGGCGGAAGGTTGATGGGTTTAGCGAAAATGGAGCTCGCCGGAGCTTGCCCCGGCGAGGTGGTGGCTCGATAATGGTTTGCGTGTGAATCGATGGGCAACAACGCTAAACTACTCCTACTGCTACGCTATCTAAGGAAATGCAAGAAAATGAACAAGAAATCGACCTCAAGGGTGGTATGCCCGAAGTAAGAACCTCACGGCCAGGAGATGGCCGGAGATGGTGGAACACGGTGCTTGGAGGCTCGCCGCACCTCGACGGCAGTGGGGGAGGATGCCCCTGTCACGAGCGCTCGCCCTCAACCCCACCTGGAAGCTATTGGCGCCCAAACCCCGGTTCAAAGAGGAATGGGAAGGAATGGGGTTGTTTTTGAAAGTGGTCGACGGGCGTACTTCGAGGATCGATCACGGGTGCGAGGCAAAGATCTAAGGAGATCTAATAGGTCGGCGCGGATCTCGGATGTTCAGGGTACAATTTTCGTGAAGGGACCATCTTCCCTCGAGCAACGCCCTGATGGCGAAAAAATCGAGAAGAGAGAGGGGTCACGGGCGTTCTGACAAGGGGGAAGGCTAGGGCCAGGGAGTTGACCGGCTGGTCAACATCCCAGGCCACCTGGTTGGTCCACGTGGACCAACCAGGAAAAAGCCCCCAAAAAAAGTTTTATTAAATCATTTAAAAATAGAAATAGGTTGAATTAAATTATGGTTATAAAATGAAAATTGTTTAATTTTGTATGTAGTATTTTATTCCGATTTTTATTTATTTTTATGAATTAAATTTTTACAAGTTTGCATTTATACCCCTATATAGGTATATTATCTACATATTGAGTATTTTATTTTTGTTTTTGTATTTTTAATTTATTTATTTTTGTTTATTATTTTCTAAAATGATAAAATACTTTCATAAACATAAGTGTATTTTCATTTTATCTTTCTAATATGTTTTATACATTAAATAAAATCAAAGTATAAAAAGTATAGGTATAAATATAGGTATAATACCTGTATACCCTGTATATGTGTGTATTTTATTTTGAGTTTTCTTTTTACTTTTATTCTGATTTTAATGTGTATATTTATTAGAAGTAATATTTATAATATTATAAAAATATAAAATTATAAAAATAATGAATAAAGAATAAGTTGAATATTTTAATCTGTACAAGGTACAATGTGGGTCCAAAACTCAACTTTCAGACCGTAGCTCCGCCAAATGCGAAACCACCACCATTGGATAGATTATTTTCTTCTATATACAATTAAAGGTGAGTACGCTGCATTTGGAGTTTTTATTTGTGAGATACGGGTCTGGGAAGTTGGCATTCTGGATTTTTATTCAGACCATAACTTTTTATCTGTACATTATTTTTCTGTGAAATCAATTTTGTATTTTTCTTTATAAAATTATCTACAACTTTCATGTACAAAGTTTCTTTATTTGATGTACAAAAAGTGGAACCAAAAATAGGTCCCAAAATGGATAAAGAATGAATAGATTGTATAGGTATTTACACTGTATTTCTGACCTTATCTCCCCCTACTTTATTCCTTGTCGACCTATTCATCAAGATGCCTAGGTCTCGGGGGTTTTGGGTCATAAAATTATTTACAATATTTTATTCTTTTTCTTTTATTTATTTATTCTATAATTTTGGCCTTAATTACAGTAATTTACACACTGTTGAGATGCACATGCATGAATGCTAAGATGATGGTTTTAATGCTATTTTACAGGCATTTGCTAGGGTTTTTGGTGCCAAAATGATAGAATAAAGATGATGAAATGTGGATTCATCATCCCCCTATACTTTACCTTTGCTAGTCCCTAGCAAACACTTATGCAATAAGTGCAAAAAGAGAAAAGAAAGAAAAAGAAGAAAATTAGATTAAGTTTAATTATCGAACTTGTCTTCGCAAAATCGAAGTTTGGAGCTTAAGTCGGACCTTTGGAATTTAGTGCGGTCGGAACCTTAATGAGAACCAAGTTTGAAATCCAACAGTCCTTGAGAATCCCAAAACTCTGTCCAAGTCTCCTCAATAGCCAGGTCAGAAATACTTCAACTCATACGCAAACTCTTACGACTATGAGTCTGACTCGTACAGTGTAAGTGATATGTAGCTCCCCACCTCAGAAGTGACAAAGAAACAACCTCCCCCAACCTGGTAACTCTAATGCCTCAGTCTAGCAACTCTTTCCTCGAGAAGCGGGGTATTCCCTTCTAAGTTCAAGTGCAACCGGCTCAAGAAGAGGGGGAAGAAGTATAGACTTTTGGAAGCTCAGCCAGTGTAGCCGAGTCTCCCGCTGCTAGCTTCATGAGATGTAACATGGATACCATAAGCTTTTGCTTTATTGAACTATATACATACTCCGGTGGGATTATTAAATTTTCAATCCGACCCACCACTTTTTTGGAGTTCTTTTTGCATTTTTTTTTTTCAATTGCATCTGTACAACATATCTACATGAGCAGCATGTACAAGAAATTTTCCTCTTGAGCCAGTAGACTATCCCTCTTTTGAAGCTTTATTGCAACCCACGGCTTCTGTCTTTAGCCTTCATCACCACTAGACCAAGTTGAGGCGCACTTCCTTCACTATAAGAAGAAGAGAGGTTCCGCCTAGAAGTACTACCCTCATATGCTACCCCAAGCTAAAGGAAGCTGCCTCCTCACCACCTCGTCCATGGAGAGCTATGTGAGTGGTGCAGGTGTCCAAGTTAGGTCATTATCAACAAGAGTCGTGCGTGTGCTCCGAAATACTCTACTTAGGCAGTCAAGAATCCATTGAACCAAGTCTCGTGATCCTCAAAGAATTAAGTCAACTAGACCTGAAGTACCTCAAACCCAGTTCCTATAAAGTTCCTGTTATTAGGTAGATTTTAAGGTCCAATCAAGCTCCAATCTCCGGATTTTACTTAGACTTGTTCAACTATCAAACTCAATCCGAAAGATGCTCATGCCATGCAATGCTATGCAGAAAATTTTTTTGTGATGCAATTTTCAAGATTTTGAACTTTTTATGGATTTTTGAAAAGATAATGATGATGCGTGCAGATGCATTTTTTGTATTTTTCAAAAAGATTTTTCAAATGTTTTTGGATTTTAATTTTGCAAATGTTTTTGGGAATTTTTAAAAACAAAAGATTTTGGCTGAAAACTAGGTGAAAACTATGTACACGGGAGTGCTTCTTATATACAAGGAGTGGATTTTAAGAATTTACAGGGTAAGTGATCAATTTTATACATATATATACAGTGGATTTTTGGTGTGATGTGAATATTCCTCAAACTTATTTGACACAAGCTTTTCACACAATTTTTGAAAACTTATAGTCCAAAATAGTTTTTACAAACATTTTACAAACATGTACACTCATTTGAAAATCATTTTGCAATCGGTTTTTCAAAACAGTATATATAGGTTTTTCAAATATTTTTGCAACCATTTTTCAAACCATTTGCAAATCATTTTTCAAACATTTTATTTCACACAAAGAAAAGAAATTTTTACAAACCACACATTTTTACAAAGGTTGAAAACATGTAACAAAATATTTTCAAAATAGTTTTCAATAGATGTTCACACAGATTTTCAAACCATTTTTCAAACATTTTGCAAAAAATGTTTTCACCTGATTTATTAATCAGTAATTACAGAAAGAATTTGAGGAATAATCACATCGTTTTATTAAGAATTTTTAATGAATTTTTAAAGGATTTTTAGCCATATTATTAAGGAATATACGAAAGTACGAGTTATGGCTAAAGTATATACGTAGTATATACGACCCCCCTATACTTAGCTTGAGCTATGTCCTCATAGATCGGAGAGAAGACATAACTCGTACTAAGTATAGACAAGTCTAAAGAATAAAGAAATAAATGAATGAGAAGTTGACCGTCCCCCCTATACTTAGGATTAAATAATCCTAAGTATAGCAGACTGTATACAACGCAGGGAGGGTCAAGGGTGGGAATGAACAGATCGTACTCAGATTGTCTCCCCCTATACTTAGGGTAAGATATCCCTAAGTATAGACAAGAAGAGGAGACAATGGAGAGGATCGAAAAGAATAGAAATACTCGGGGTGCACACCCCCCTATACTTAGGACAAAGTACGTCCTAAGTATGGAAAACTGTCTACAAGGGCGGCACCTTTTTCATAGATAAAGAAGATAGAGATGGAAAAGAAGAAAAGAAGAAAAGAAGAAAATGAAGAAAATAGATGAAGATGGAAGAAGAGATCGTGAGGATGTACACGTCACTCCCCCTATACTTAGGGTAAAAGAAGCCCTAAGTATAGGCAACAACAGGAGTGATGAGACTGACAAAGAAAGAACACTCAACTCATCTACCCCTCCTATACGTAGGACAAAGTACGTCCTAAGCAAGGCAAACACGAGAAATGGGTAGACGAGCAAAAACGGGAGATGGAAAGATGAACAAAGGAGAATGTACAACAGAGGTGGATGTACATATGATCAAGAAGGTGGAAAGCAGACCTTCTTGCGAGACCGCTGAGGGATAGATCGGATATGGTGTATGTCGATATCGGGGTCCACAGTGGACGGAGACCGATCAGGGTCGATACGGTGAAGGCCCTCAGTGGAGTCAAAACGGAAAGGGACGAACTGATCGATGGAAGCGGTATGGCTCGGTTCTCCCTTGGTGGTCCTATGGTGTGAAGGCGCAGACTGGTGAGTGGAAGAAGTACGACTAGGTCCGGCCTTGGAAGTCTCGCCGATATCAAAGTGAAATGGGACGAACCCATCATCCTCGGAAGAAGTGTAATCGGAGTCGTCCTGCGAGTCCTCGCCCAGGTCAAAATCGAAAGGAACGAAATCATCAGTGGAAGTATACGAACTCAGATCGTCCTCAAGAGTCTCACCTGAATCCTTGTCTTCATCAAGAGGTCTGAATTTATCAAAATAAATAGCAGCATCATAACCGACCTCAATCATCTTCACTTGTGAAGGGTCAGGAACGGATTTGTTAGTGGAAGTAGTCAAAACGGGTCCGTCCTGTCTAGTCTTTACCGGGTCATTTGTTGCCTTAGGAGGTCTCTCAAAGTAATGGGCAACATCATAAGCATCCTCAATTATCTTGGTATCTGCCCCCTGCTCAAATGGTTCAATCACATAAATACTATGGATCTCATCAACACATCGCCACACACCAGGAGGAGGATTAGTGAGGTCCATGCTTTCCGACTTCCTCCCCTTTCGGGGGATCCGTCGGGTCTCATCAGGGATCGCTAAGGAAGTATCTCTAGTGGCATCAGATCGGTCACGGGCCTCAGAGTCAGCTATGATCGGTGAAGGCACATCAGGTGCGGGTCTCTGGTCAGCAGTGGGTGCGGTGATCACTGCTTCGCCCTCGTCAGCAGGACGGAAGCGAATCTCTCCTGATCCGTAATCAATAACGACTCTCGCAGAGGCGAGGAATGGTCGTCCCAGGATGATTGGAGATGGCTCCCCTGTGGAGTTCTCCATGGGCAATACGACAAAATCAACGTGATAGCTCATGCCCCGAATCGAGATGACGACGTTTTCAAGGATACCCTTCGGCCTCTTTATTGATCCATCAGCAAACTGTACGATCATCCTGGTTTTCTTGAGAGGCCCTAGGTGAAGAGACTGTACCAACGAGAAGGGTATGATGCTAATAGAAGCACCGCCGTCTAGGAGAGTGCGATCACATGTGTGGTCAGAGATAGTGCAGCTAATGAAGGGTGTAGCTGTGTTCTTCCTCTTGGGAATGGGACGGTGTGTGATGGCGAGGGCAGTGGCCATGGTCAGAATGTGACGCTCAGATCTGCTCCTCCGCTTTCTCTTCTTAGGAAGAGGAGCAGATAATTGGGTCATGGCCTGCTGAAGTGGGGCACGGATAATCTCATGAATAGTAGCCACCACTTCGGGTTCAGATAACATTTTTTTGAATTTTTGGACTGCCTCCATACAAGGGAGGGAGTCGGAATCAGCATATACACGAGGCATGCCAAGAGCAGTCTGTACAGCGGCATCCTCGGGGTCAAAGGTGGGACTGGATGTGAATGCATGTGTGGTCCAGGGTTCTGGCAAGTGGACTCTCTCCTCAAATCGTGATCAACCAAGTGTCTCCCGAAATCTTTTTGGATTTTTAAATTTTTCTCATTTTTTTGTGTTTTGGGCGATTGCAAGCTCCCATGATTCTTCACAAGTAAAGTTGTATCCTCGATGAAAAGAGCACTAGTCTGATATTCTCTCAAAGTGTCAAGATTTTCCTTCATCAAATTGATGTGCTCTAGCATTAGGTTCATGACATCACTCATGGAGGTCGTGGGAGGTGACTCCAACAGGTCAGACTCAGGTGGATGTGGACGTGGAGGCGGATAATATACATGTGGGGATGGAGGTGGGTAGAAGTCTGAGGTCTGATACTGTGGCTGAGGCGGATATGTACAAAAATCAGAAAAATTAGGAGGAGGATCCTCCTGATAAAACGGAGGTGGACCGGCCGGAGCGAGCGAGGGGTCCGCAAAGTCCGGATAAAATACACTCCAGGGATCCATCTCGAAAACAAAAGGAAGTGATTCGGGGGAGCACGAAGGTCAAGTCAAAAGAGTGAAGAAAAAGGCGCAAATGCGCAGGTATGATCTAGGACACACACGAAACAATCACAAACAAAAATGAAACAAATCAAACCCTCAATTCACCTACTCAACTCGGTAGAGACCGCAAAGAGCGGTCTTTTTATCTTGTCGGTTTTAGAGTTAGGTGAGAAGTCAAAGAATTTCACACACACTTAGGGGCTTGATGGGATTTGGGCACTAATCCTTAAGGTGTGCGCGAGCAAATAAAAGCGAAGACAATGAGGGGATTACTCGCCCCAAGACAAGATTTTTCTTTTTGATCGGTTTTAGGGTCAAGTAATATTAGCAGTCCCAATTTTATTTGGTTATCACTTTTTTTTTTGGATTTTTAATAAAAATGCACGATCCTATCGGGGATTCAATTCCTTTAAGATCCTAGGTTGGCAAAATCAGAGGGAGAGTCGGAAAAGCAATGCAAGCGGCAAATAATGATGGATGCTAAAGCGTAAATGCTCACCTTGCCTCCAACACTCTACATGCAAGGATGCTCAGCAGAATTGAAACCTATCTATATGCAAATGCAAGCCGATGAAATCGCCCTAAGTTTCATAAATTGCTATTATCGTGAAGAACCACAAGTCGGCCACTTATCTTTAACCTAAGAGTCCGGTCTTGGCTTACCCCTCCTCTTCTCGACACACTCGAGTTCAGGAGTAGCGCTTGATGGGGCTCGCTCACGGCACACGGGTTAAGAGATAAATGAACCGACTGTTTAAAAATTTGACTAAGTCCAAACGCAGCTATAGGTACGTGCAAGATATATTAGGTGTTTGGCCTTAGTCTATCGCAAGCAATCCTAGAACTAGGGGCTCAATCACACAAAAGAAATAAAATCGGAAAACAAAACAAAATAGAAGAATGCGAAGAAAAGCCGACAAAAACCGCGAGAGCCCCCAAGTGAACAATCACTTGGAAATTAGGCTCAAGAGTCCAAGTGTCCGGGGGTACCTGTATTATTACAATTAATGGTCTCTCTCTCACTATGAATTACAAAATAAATACAAGAGAATAACGAACTAGAACTGTCTTCAAAATTCTCTCCTAGCTCGCCTTCGTGCAAAGTCTAGTCGCCTCACGTGGGTGCGTAGGGGTTCCTGGAATAGAGCTCCTCCCTCGATCCGCGTTCCTCGCAAGAAGTCAAACAAGAGAGAGGTTAGACAATTCAAACAAGAAATATCAAAAATAAAACAAGCAGAAATAAAAGCCGCAAATGTAGACAAACAATCACAACACAAAACAAAAACTCGAACTACGCGCTGTTGCTCCCCGGCAACGGCGCCATTTGATTTACCCCAAAATTCGATGTGGTTATGTCGACTCACAAAGCGAGTCAACAGTCGGTGTTTGACCACACAAATCCTGAAATTAATCAACAATTAACCCACACTAAAAATCAACAATTAGAAATAAATGTGGAGTTAAAATTTATTTTTAACTCTGCACAAAAGATGTAAAGGGCAAGTATGCAGAGAGTTCGAACACAGGGAGCAAACAGTGTAGCTCAAACAAATGAATGCACAAGTGTGTGAGTGTGTGAAGTGTCTACACTAAGCAAGCAAGCAACTACAATTTTTGTGGGTTTTTAATTTTTAATATTTTTTTTTATTTAATTTTTAAATTTTGTGTTTGATTTTTAACTTTCTGATTTTTATCTTTTTCTATTTTCTTTTTTTTTTTTATATTGGAAAGTAAAGGCAATATAAGACAAGGCAAAGTGAAATATTTATAAAAATGCACAAAAATGCTCCAAAATTCAGAAAATAAATGTTTTTGGTATTTTTAAGGTTTTTTTTACTGTTTTTATGATTTTTGGGGATTTTTCAAGATGTTTTTGGTATTTTTAAAGTCTGAAATAAGGCAAACAGTGGAAATAAGGGCTGGCTGTGACAAAAATGCAAGTTAAAAATAGCAACCAGTAGCAAAAATGTTTCACACTATTTTTCAAATAAAAGTAACAAAATGAGGAAGAAACAGAAGCTGAGTTTGCTATTTTTGGGTTTTTCTACTATTTTATATAATTTTTTGAAGTTTTTAAGAGTTTTTAATTTTTTTGTGTTTTTGTTTTGAGATTTTTAATGATTTTTGGACTGACACTAAAAGATAATAAAATAGACACTACGTGATTTTTTTGGAATTTTTAGAGGTGTTTTACTATTTTTTTGGTATTTTCTAAGCTAGACAGTAGGAAAAAGACATGTTTTTGATTTTTTATAAATAATGAAAAGTGGTAAAATTGAAAACTAAAAATAGGGCGTCAGAATATAGGACAACAGAAGCTTAACCCTATTTTTGTGGAATTTTTGGGGTTAAAATGATATTTTAATTAATTAGAACAAGACCCCAATCATCAAACAGTGCTGGTAGGGGCATAAGTGCAAATATGGCAACATCCAGGGGCATGTACGCAAAATTTCCACAAAACATATAACTGAATAAAATACTTTTAGTCCAAACACAAATAACCAAAACCCGCAAGGGTGGACCTGCAAAAATGCCAAGATCACGCGCACTGTGCACGTGACCTGGCAAGGACCTAGTGGCAATAATACAAAATCCGCGGGTCTTAAATGCAAATAATACAAAAGTTTATAACTGCAGACGAAAGATTGTATGCCAAATATTAAATACAAAAATCGCTGGGAAAGTTATGCAAAATACCCAGTCAATGGGTGCGATCGGACGGTGTGGCTTCCGCCACTAATCCACGTGTCAGCACAATAGGGCCCGATGCCCCTTCGTTTAATACGGCTAGGATTAGATCTTGCCCTCCGATCCAACGGCTGAATGCAGCTGCAATCCAACGGCAGCTGGGAGCTTGGAAGAACACAATTGATCGGACGGCTTTGGGCGAAGGTGGAAGAACGAGTGGATGAACTCGCCCTGTGCGAGTTTGAATTCGTTGCAGAACGCTCCTCCGACCTCCTACGACGCCCAGATCAGCTCCGGAGGTTCCTGGAAGGTTCCCCGACCCGACGGCAAAGCCAAAATGGACGGCTGAGGTCCGGTGCTTCGTCGCGAGGTCGGGGACAGAAAGGGGCTCCAGGTTGCGCAATCGCTACAAAACTCGACCCCAGGAGGGGGTCTCTCTGGCGCTGGGACCTGCAAATAAACACAACACGCACAGTAGAGGGTCCCAAGACAGAGATAGGCGGAAGGTTGATGGGTTTAGCGAAAATGGAGCTCGCCGGAGCTTGCCCCGGCGAGGTGGTGGCTCGATAATGGTTTGCGTGTGAATCGATGGGCAACAACGCTAAACTACTCCTACTGCTACGCTATCTAAGGAAATGCAAGAAAATGAACAAGAAATCGACCTCAAGGGTGGTATGCCCGAAGTAAGAACCTCACGGCCAGGAGATGGCCGGAGATGGTGGAACACGGTGCTTGGAGGCTCGCCGCACCTCGACGGCAGTGGGGGAGGATGCCCCTGTCACGAGCGCTCGCCCTCAACCCCACCTGGAAGCTATTGGCGCCCAAACCCCGGTTCAAAGAGGAATGGGAAGGAATGGGGTTGTTTTTGAAAGTGGTCGACGGGCGTACTTCGAGGATCGATCACGGGTGCGAGGCAAAGATCTAAGGAGATCTAATAGGTCGGCGCGGATCTCGGATGTTCAGGGTATAATTTACGTGAAGGGACCATCTTCCCTCGAGCAACGCCCTGATGGCGAAAAAATCGAGAAGAGAGAGGGGTCACGGGCGTTCTGACAAGGGGGAAGGCTAGGGCCAGGGAGTTGACCGGCTGGTCAACATCCCAGGCCACCTGGTTGGTCCACGTGGACCAACCAGGAAAAAGCCCCCAAAAAAAGTTTTATTAAATCATTTAAAAATAGAAATAGGTTGAATTAAATTATGGTTATAAAATGAAAATTGTTTAATTTTGTATGTAGTATTTTATTCCGATTTTTATTTATTTTTATGAATTAAATTTTTACAAGTTTGCATTTATACCCCTATATAGGTATATTATCTACATATTGAGTATTTTATTTTTGTTTTTGTATTTTTAATTTATTTATTTTTGTTTATTATTTTCTAAAATGATAAAATACTTTCATAAACATAAGTGTATTTTCATTTTATCTTTCTAATATGTTTTATACATTAAATAAAATCAAAGTATAAAAAGTATAGGTATAAATATAGGTATAATACCTGTATACCCTGTATATGTGTGTATTTTATTTTGAGTTTTCTTTTTACTTTTATTCTGATTTTAATGTGTATATTTATTAGAAGTAATATTTATAATATTATAAAAATATAAAATTATAAAAATAATGAATAAAGAATAAGTTGAATATTTTAATCTGTACAAGGTACAATGTGGGTCCAAAACTCAACTTTCAGACCGTAGCTCCGCCAAATGCGAAACCACCACCATTGGATAGATTATTTTCTTCTATATACAATTAAAGGTGAGTACGCTGCATTTGGAGTTTTTATTTGTGAGATACGGGTCTGGGAAGTTGGCATTCTGGATTTTTATTCAGACCATAACTTTTTATCTGTACATTATTTTTCTGTGAAATCAATTTTGTATTTTTCTTTATAAAATTATCTACAACTTTCATGTACAAAGTTTCTTTATTTGATGTACAAAAAGTGGAACCAAAAATAGGTCCCAAAATGGATAAAGAATGAATAGATTGTATAGGTATTTACACTGTATTTCTGACCTTATCTCCCCCTACTTTATTCCTTGTCGACCTATTCATCAAGATGCCTAGGTCTCGGGGGTTTTGGGTCATAAAATTATTTACAATATTTTATTCTTTTTCTTTTCTTTATTTATTCTATAATTTTGGCCTTAATTACAGTAATTTACACACTGTTGAGATGCACATGCATGAATGCTAAGATGATGGTTTTAATGCTATTTTACAGGCATTTGCTAGGGTTTTTGGTGCCAAAATGATAGAATAAAGATGATGAAATGTGGATTCATCAACAAGGCATGGTGTTTTTGCATGTATCCCCCTCCAGATTTTGGATATTGGTGTTTAATATGAAAATCACATTATTTAGTGTAATATTTTGTGGAAATCTTACATGTTGGCCCCTGGATGTTTTACAAATTACAAATAGGTCCCTACCAGGCATAGATATTTTATTCTCTGTGAAATTTTGCGTGAAAACCCATGTAGTTGTTTCTTTTGTTCCCTATATAGAATGTAAGTTTCTTTTAATTGCAAGCATGCCCTTGCAAGTTTGATTTTTCTTGTTGTTGAATTTATTGTGTAAAAAAAACTTCTAAGATCTAAAATTCTGTGAAAATTTATTTAAGTATCCTCTATTTATATGTATTACATATATTTTTCGTGGGCATTTTAAATCTATTTTCTATTTATTGAAAATCTTTTTGTGAGCTATTAGTCCCTGTTTGCATAAAAATCCATAAAAAAATATAAAATATTTTAAAAAATTACAAAAAATATATTCTATTTATTAGTGTATTTAGAGCCAACAAACCAAAAATTTCTAAAAATAGAAAAAGAAAAGGTGTAAAAAATAAAATGCTCTAAAATCAATCTAAAACCTATAAAAAACTTCTACAAAAGTCTAAAAATTGTGTTTTGTATCTCTGAATTTTGACTACTATATTTATTATTTCTTAAAAATAGTTTTGAAAATTTTTTAGCCTTTTTTATAGTTTTCATCTCCAAAATAGTCCAACCTATTTATCGTATTCCCTATTTTGCATTATTTATCTAATTAAAAATAAAAAAATAGTAAAAATTCTCAGAAAAATACCAAAAATAGAGAAAAAATATAAAAAGATAAAAAGACTTTATTTGTGGATTTTTTAGTATTTATTGTATTTATATCTATATACTAGCCTATACAATGTATTTATACTTATATATACTCATATTATTTCTATTATTATTATTATTATTCATAAGTCAAAAAAATATAAATTAAAAAAATAAACACATAAAAATTACAAAAATCAAAATCCATAAAAAGTAAATAATTAAAAACCCATAAAAATATAAAAATCCAAAAAATACCCAAAATCTTTTATTGATTTTCTTGCCAATTTGTAATTGTTTATCCTCATTTGTTTCATGTGTTCAACCCCTACATTACTTCTCAACTTTACATCTATTAGTAGGTCATAATAAATTTTGATTCTCACTTACTTGCTCTACTAGATTTACACATTGTGTATGTTGATTGTTGATTGACCTCGGGCTTTGTTAGTGGTCGCCTCAACGACAATATATCTTCGCTTCCGCGAGGATATTATTTTATACCTTGCAAAATCTGAGTCATCATTTATTTTGGTACATATTTATACATTATAAATACATTATAATAACAGAAAAATAAATCCAAATAGTGCAGAAATTGTAGGTTTTTAATTTAGCAAAAAATCAATTAGAATCTTGCATCCAAGCAAAAACAATGATTCCCACGCATCTGAAACATGAACCTTGATTGCCTAGGGTTTCTATCATATCCAAGACCTCAACCAAGGCTCTGATACCACTTGAAGGTTATGGGAAAAAACTTTAAGCGCATCATGGAAACGTGAAGATCGCATCATATGCGATCGGGAGCGACTAGTTGCACTAGTAGCTTGGAGCAACAGAATTTAAAAATTTTAAAACAATAAAACCACATGATCCGAGAACACTTCTCAGATCATTTCATCCAAACCACAAAGAAGATATAAGAATACCTCTTAAATGTGATTGCGATCATAGTCTCTAGACGAAGAGACCGCGCGTCTCAAGTCCGACCCGATGGAGGAGACGTTTGCGAGCACGCTGATGAAACACGTCCTTCTCGCAATTTAAGATGTTGATCCAAGCGATAGATCTCTTGATTTTTTCACATAAAATCCGAGGTCTTCTTAACGTACCAGAAGCATCGAAGAAGATGAAGATCCACGAGCGATCAAAGCGGTAGCACAACGACGTAGCGATGACGGTGAACCTCTCTAGGTCACAAAGTGGACTCCCACTTAGAGAGAGAGGGGGTGTGTGATGATGAGAATGAGAGATAACTTGTGATTTCTATATTTAAAAGAAGAGCTAGGGTTGCCTCTTCTTTTTTATTATTTTGGGAGTCCATGGATCACAATCCATGGAAAACACAAATTCAATGGTGGAGATTGATTTGTGTTTCTTTCAATGGACATGATTTTGTTCTAAAAAACAAAAATAATTAATTCAATTACAATAAATTATATTGAATAAATCATCAAATTAAATTAATTCAATCAAATCAACATACCATGTAGGATTAGGAAGGCGAGATTGCTCCTTCCAATCAAGGGAAGACGACCACCTTAAGTCCTAAATCAAGGTGGTCGTCCACCCTCCTTGAATAGAAGGTTCACTCCTTCTTCCTTTCATATGAGATCTAATATCTCATATAATCCTACATTATATACATCAACCTATTCTGTATATTATTGTGAAATATCAATCATGCCATATGAAATTTGTGAATCGTATTCACACCCAAAATAAACTGTAAATTACATTTTGATTTAATTGTCCAATACGAATCCAATTCGCATCAACATTTAAATTGTAAATGTTATTTACAAATAATTCTCTCTTATATATTATAAATCACATTCATAATATATATGATTACTATGGATATTCTATTTAAATTATTGATGAATCTCGTATTCATCATGCTAAAATCAGTCATTTAGGCTCTGTCCCCCATCATCCACCTGTAATTATTCATTAATAGATCATTATTAGCCATCATGCATGTGTAAATAATATCTGCATTTCATCATGCATAATTGCATTTAAAAATTCCCAGTGTAAATTAGTCCAAAAAGCCGCTAACTTTTCACATTTTTAGTTAATTCATCCTAACTCTAATTGACCCCAAACCACTTCCATTGTGTAGATATTACTAACCTTATTAAATAAAAAATACAAAAAAATTACTAACCCCAATAAGTGTCAAATAATCCCAAAGTCAAATTTCACATCTGACAGACTAAAATGAGCATATCTCCTACATACAGTGTCCGATTTTGGTCTACTCACTTTTAAAGTACTCCATTTTCAAATACCTTCAAAACAAGACCAATTTCATAAAATTCGGAGCTCATATGTGAAAGTTGGGTTTTGGGCCTCTTTTGCGCATTTTAACTTTTTACTAATTTTGACCTGAGATTTTATGTGAATAATTAACTCTTTTAATTTTATTTATTTTTCATTTCTGTCCTTTGATGAAAGTTTTAATAAGAAATGCAAACATTCAAATCTAGATTAAAACTTAGATCAAAGAAATTGACCAAGTCCGAGTGTCCGTTGTCGGTCTGCACAAAAGTCGTGTGATTCTGACTTCTATTTTATTTTCCTATTTTCTTATCCATTAAAAATCCAAAAAAATTAGATTAATGTGTAAATAATTTTCTTCTTATTTATCGTATTTTTTCTAGAATTTTTATCCCCTCTAAAACCACCAAAAAAATTACAAATCTCAAAAATACGGTTTTTCGTACACATGGAAAGCCACCAAATATACCACTTTGTACAGGTGACCTCTGTTGCTCCTGGGCCCTTCATGAAAAGTTGTAGATCTCGACGAGACGAACAACTTTCGTGAAGAAAATTTTTTGATCCGAGGTCTCCTGCTATTTCTTTCTTCTTAAATTTTGAAGTTTTTTTGGGGGTGCCACGTGGCAGCCCCTGGGCGTGCCACGTGGCAGCCCCACACTCTCTCCAGCCGCCCCCTTCCCCAAGGTCACGTGCTGCTTCTTCCACCTCCAGCCGTTGAAAGCCCCCTCCCCCTGCCGTTCCTCTCTTCCTCCCTCGTCGTAACGGCCGCCGCCCACACCCATCTCCGGCCGTTACGACCGCAGCCTCTACCTCGCGCGTAACCGCCTCCCTCCGCTTCCCTATAAAACCCAGCCACCTCCGCACCTCGGCTCTCATCCGCCCTTCGTCCTCCAGTGCCGGTGACAGCGGCAGCAACAAGGCGGCGTGATCCGGGCGGTACCGGCCACCCTTGTCGCCGATCTTCCTTGAAGATACGGCTGAAGCTTCGGAGCCCCCTTCGCCACCTCCTCGAAGCAATCATCGGAGAACCACCGCTTCTCCCCTCCAGGCAAACTCGACACCCCCCCCCCCCTTCGTTTTTTGCTAACTCTTGCAGGAAGCACCTCCAGCTCCTCCGCCTTCGCGCGGAGACGCCTCCTCGCCCGACACCCCTCCGTCTCCGCCTCTCCGCCACAGGCACCTCCGCCTCGCGCGGAGCCTCCGCTTCCTGCTCCGCCGCAAGGCATCGCCGACAACCGCTCGCGAGGAGCTCCTCGCCCGACGCCACTCCGTCTCCGCCTCTCTGCCACAGGTCCTCCGCCTCCGCCCTCGCGCCGTGTGTCGGCCGAGGGGCGGCTCCTCCGCCTCGCGCTGCGCCAGCACCGCCGTTCGCGCTCGCCGCGCCTCCGCCCAGGCACCTCCGCCAGCCTCGCTCGTCGGTCGCTCTGCCCCGGCCTTTCAAGCCCCACAGCTACCGTTGGATCAGGGGGCCATCCCTTGATCCAACGGCCAAGAACTTGCCACGCGTCCGAGCCTGAGCCCAGCCTCCAAGCCTGAGGCTCGGGCGCCCAAGCCTCTAGGCCCGGCCCGAACCACAGGCTCGGGTACCCGAACCTCAGGCTCGGCCGTCCGAGCCTCCAGCCCAGTGTCCAAGCCTCCGGGTGCACGTGCGCGGCACGTGCACCTGGGGAAAATTGCATCGGAGCCCCTGGCGTTTTTATAAATTGCTAAAATATCCCCGCCAGGGCAAAATTTCAGAAAGGCCCCTTAAGTTTCGTTAATTACAGATAAGTCCTCCCAGGGACCTTTTTGCAAAGAAAACTTTATTTTATTTACATTTTAGTCCCTGGAATTTCAATTTAGCATATCTTCTCCATCTGAACTCCAATTTTATCATATAATATGTCGTTTCGAAGCTAATTCCGTGCTCTACAACTTAGCATAGTTTGTGAACAGATCTGAAGTGGTTCATTGTTAATTATAATTTGTGGATCATCACTGACTTTCGTAGGCTTATTTTGACATATTTGTGACACTTTTCTCTTGATATATTTGATGACTTATTTTGCAGGGAGTCGTTGGAGTTAAAATATTATTTGAGGACTTATTTTATGCAGGGGTGAAATTAAGGAGATTGAGTATTGACTTGTGGACTGTAAAATCTCTTAAGAATATAATTGATTGCAGGAATTCTCCGGGATCTATTCACTCTTATTCGCTTTATGAATTAATTTGACACATATTTCAGGATTAGATATCTTCTGATCTGTGATTTATTATAGAGGAAATTGATCATCATTGTTTGGATTGGAATTCGAGATCACAGATCCTGAGCATAATTTCTGTTTATTTTTGCATAGCATTTTCATCGTTGCATTGTATATTTTTGCAAACACGCAAATTAATCAAGCATTAATTAATTATTTAATTTGATTTAAAACCACGCAACTAAAAATCACCGTTCCCTGAGTTCGACCTTGGTACACTTACCAAGTAAAAATTACTCCACAACATTCAAAGTTTGTGGTTTTTGATCGACCGATTTTCACCTCCTATACTACAATTCATCGATATTAAAGAGATGGATTTCGCAAACATCAAATGGCGCCGTTACCAGGGAACGGCGAATTTTTAGGGTTTTAAATCATTTTCTGTAATTGATTTTTGTGAAACTATTTTTTGTGTCATTTTTCCTTCTTTTGCATTTTTTTTCTTTTTGAATTTTTTTTTACTAACCGCACTCTCTTTCTTCGCAGATTACTCGGAGATAATTTTGGATATAAATCAAGGACTTGCGAAGAAAACTAATTTTTATTTTAATTTTGAGAGAGAGAGTTAGCATAGGTTTAAATTTCTGCATTATTCACAGGGTCCCTCTCTCCTTGTACCCTGTCAATTTGTAATATTCAGGACTGAACTCTCTGTGGCTTGACGTAGAATTTAGGAGCACATACGCTAGATTAGAATTATTTGATTGTGCTCGTAATTTTTAGGCCACACTTTTCACTAATTAAACGCACTATAGATCGTTCAACATTAGCCAAAAATTTCAATCAATTCTTCCCGCTAATAGAACTATCTGTCTAGGGCGTTTTTCATCTGTGCATATCATTTAGTGTAAATGTTAATTCCTTGTACTGCATCCCGCATGAAGAACGCGAGGAGTCAATGTAAGTCTTTCTCTTAAGCATGCATCATTGATTTACGCTTGCATTTGCTTTTTTCGATTCTCCCTCCTCAAGTTTTACAACTTAGGAATTAACGGAATTGGGACTGCTCGTTAGGCGTGAATTTCTGTGCTCACATAAACTACAGTGATAACCTTAATCTAAAATTGGGACTGCTAATCAAGGTGACTGCAAATAAACTGACCTAAAATTAACTCTTGTTTGGTGGAGAGAAACCCACTCATTGTTTGTTTAAGGACAAGATCGCACACCTTAGGGTAGAGCCAAAAACCGAAATACTTCATTCAGACTACTGATTTTAAAAACAATTAGCTACTTTTCAGTGAGGGTCTCGGGTAGCCGTTTACGGTCCGACTTCCCTTAGCAGAGTAGGTGGTTTAGAGGACACCGTGGAAGGCACCGTCCTCAAGTAACACGGGTAGCCGTTTAAACGGTCCGTACTTACACCTATACTGGCTGAAAGTGGGTGCAACTAGTTGTATGAACTCGGGACAGTCTTTATGAAATATTTCAGCACCTAACAGCTCCGCTTAATCTGCAAGATTGTTTTGTCATTAAATTAAAATTGAAAAGATAAGCGGCCGAACCCTAACGTGCCTTCACCAGTGTTGAGTGGGTGAATCAACGTGTTTGTTTTGTGTTTGATTTGTGTGCGTCAAAGACTTTGCAATCGCAAGTAAATCGTGGTTCGCTAATCACTCCATCCATCTTGACAAGATGTCGGCACAGTGGTCTTCTTTTCCGATCTCCACGACCTTGTCCCGATATTCTTCTTCTCACACTCCTCAAGAGAACCTGAGCTTCAAATCAAATTCACCTCAGTCATCTTTCTCTTCCCACCCATACATCCCACCCTATGACCACACTTCTTCTTGGACTAGCCCTCTCTCACATTCGGACAATCTTATGGACATAAGAGAGAGACCAGAATTGAGGATGAACAATAGAGTAACCGATATTGAAAGAAGAGCACGATTTCCGGTTACTATGATCTCGCAGCCTCTTGAACCATCCTCTACCCAGGATGACTGTCTTCTTGAGTACAACCAATTTTCCTTCGACAATCCACGAGAAAACCAAAGTCAAGGAAATACAACTCATGACCATACAACAATGTTTATGAACAATCAATACTCTCCTCGAGGATACATGCCCGAATCACGACACATGGAGACTGATTATACAATCACTAGTCATGAGATGTTTGAGGATGAGATTGCTCGGATTAATCATCGAGCAGACACCTTAACTATGAGAATATATGATCTCATCCAGTCAATGCAAAATTCAGAAGAATTGAGGCCACCACCATGCGAACCACTGGATCATCACAATCAGACACAACCACTGCCCTCTGACCCCCCGACTGACCATATTACAGAAAATACCAAAAAATTGAAAAATTTGAAAATTCAAAAAAATTGGACAATTCTGAAATGGAAGCATTTTGCAAGAGTTTGATCTTAGAGCTTCCATTGATCAAAGCCATAGAATATGTGCCCGATCTTAAGAGATTTGTGAAGAGTCGACTGAACCCCAAAAAGACGGGCAAGAAACGATCAAGAACCGAATATTATGTCATATCTATGGCTAGTTCTTTGGTGATGAATCATAAACTCAAAAGCCGTAAAGTCAAGCGGTTAACTCGGGTCACATGTGAAATTGAGGATTCTACATTCACTCATGTTCGGTTAGACGACGACTCTACATTAAACATCCTCCCCAAGTCCGTCTTTGACCAACTCAAACTCGGACAACTCAAAAAGACTAGGGTGGTCGTTCAATTACCCGATCGATCTACCAAAAGACCGCGGGGGATCGTTTCTGTCGTCATAAATTTCCGAGGGGAAAAACACAAAGTGGACTTTATTGTCCTTGACATTGAGCACCCCGGAAGGATGTCTGAGTCTCCTATTATTTTAGGAAAGCCATTCTTAGCCTCCGCTAAGGCGATTGTCGATTGCGAGACTCAGGAAATCAAGTTCCCGAACTCGGACCACAATGAACACGAACCCAATGACACATCCGGCTCTGGGGAAAACCAACTTGAAACCAACAGTTATGATCAGGATATTTCACACTATCAGACATCTTCGCATGACACACTGATAAAAATAATAGGAGAGTCACCCAACAAACTGACTGTTGAACAAACTTTGGATTCTCACCACCCTATCACTGCTCCTAGGAAAATTCAAGATTTTGGAGCTTCTAAAGAATTGGACCTAATTTTTGAAGATCACCACGATTATTTGAGTGGTCCAATCTTTGAGTCGGCAGTAATTCATGAGATACTTGAACCATATAAGGAACTGACTCTGGAAACATCCGATGTCACCAAAATTCATGATCACACGAAGGTGACATCAGCGCCCCCAGCCTTAAACCACAGAAACACCAGGAGCAATCTCCCTCGACCGAAGCGGTGCATGACCCTTCAAGAATTGGTCGACTTTTATGGGGATTCATCTGATGAGGAACTCACAAATGCCACATCGGTTACTCAAGACAGGGAGATGAAGACTGTCCAACTTCCTCCCAATACTTCTCAAGGAAACAAACCGACCAAGAAAGTTACCTTTGACCTTAGACATCAGGTGATTTCTGACGAGTCCTCGTCCGATCATGATGTGGTTCATCAGATAAGCGCAATAGGTACAGCTCTGATCCAAGGGCTCTTACCTCTGATCGACAAAAGTTGGAGATCCTCTGCAGACAACTACTATTCTCCCGAGGATGACTCCGACGATGGCTGGTCTTCTTCATCGGCCCCCTCTTCATCACACTCCACATCTCCATACCATCTCCCTCCACACTCCCGCAAGAAGGTCCGTCGCAAACCTCCTTGATCTTGTACATCCGCAAATCTACCCGGTTCCCCATCTGTATTTATCCGAATATACTTAGGCTGACCTGAGCCTAAGTATAGGGGGACCGCATCCATTGTTTTTACGTCACTTCTCTTCTTTTGTTTTTAATCCTTCTATATTTAGTACGAGCTATGCCAACATTTCACTTTGTGCCATGAGGACATAGCACATGCTAAGTATAGGGGGGTGTGTTTGTATATATTTTATCTACTTTATCCATAGCTCGTACTTTAATCGTTTTTATCTAACATTGGGGATGGGTAAAAAAAACCCAAAAAAATGCTTTTTCATTAATAAAAAAAAACAAAACACACAAAAAAAAACAAAAAAAAAAAGAAAAGAAAAGAATAAACACCAAAAAAAATTCATCACTCATGGTCTTGCATTTCATCAAGCATTTCATGCATTCCTTGGTCGATATATTCCTGACACATTCACTATCACTCAAGGCTTGAGGATTTTTGAGGACACTTGATTTCTGAAATCTTGAGATTCTGAGTTAGCCTGCCTTAGTCATTAGGGTTTTGAACTTAATAATCCACACTTCCCTAGTTTGAAAGATTTGAGCGCTATATTGCACTCTTCATCTCTACTTTCAAAGAATATGATCAGCACAAATCACTTCCACAACTGCATTATTGATGAGATGAGTTGAGATATCACTTGAGGAACTAGGACTAGGGATTTGAGTTTAGACCTGATCTGATGATATTCGAGGATGGGATAAAGTTAATGAAGGCTGCAGAAAACCTGAGTGTCAGCAAAAACCCAGCCAGTATGTGAACAAGTTCATATGCTATCTTTTTGATGTTGACCTAAGTGCCAGGGTGTGATGAAACTTAATGAAAATTGTTGATCAGTGTGCGCCAACTTTTGGTAAAAGCAGTGGAGCTAGCCAACAAAAGAAAAGAAAAATAAATGTCAAAGAAAAGCTCTATCATCCAAAGTCAAATTCCAAATGAGCTACCACCAATGGCAAGCGCTCCCAAAATTTTCAAAGTGTCCACTTGGACCAAGCGCTAATTAGGACTAAGGAGTCGGGCTGTCACCATAAAAGGGCTCTGCATCGTAAGCGATACAAGTCTGGGTGTCGAAGGTATCTTAGATACTCAAAAGAGACACACCCCGGTGTACTCCCAGAAAAACAAGTGCAGACGACTCCAAATTCTCTTGACGGACACATTGATCAGCAAAATAAAATATATTTGTGTTGAGTAATAAGGCACTCGAGAGGCACCTTGTTCCAATGAAAGGGAGAGAAAATCAGACACAATCCTATGCCCTCCATCAACTGGCCGTCCATCTACACTTTCAAGTCTGACAAACTAATGAGACGGTTGACTGAAGCAAGAATAGACTTATTCCCTAGGGTTGAGGGTCAGGTCTAGAGGAGAGTCTCTTGGATTGGAACTTTGGGTGATGCCCCAACTCGACTCTCATGAAATGCAGTACACTTAAAATCATATCCTTATATTATATGTACAAACAGAGAGTCTGAAAATTAGAGAAGTTGGGTTCCTTTTGATTAAAGCTTGGTTGAGCCAGAATTTTAGGATCACTCAAATTAAGGGTCTTCTATTAATTAAGCCTTGAAAAATTCACATGCACAGTCAGGATGTAATCAACTTAGTCATTCATTCATGCTCGGGGACGAGCATGGTCTAAGTATAGGGGTATGATGAATCTCGTATTCATCATGCTAAAATCAGTCATTTAGGCTCTGTCCCCCATCATCCACCTGTAATTATTCATTAATAGATCATTATTAGCCATCATGCATGTGTAAATAATATCTGCATTTCATCATGCATAATTGCATTTAAAAATTCCCAGTGTAAATTAGTCCAAAAAGCCGCTAACTTTTCACATTTTTAGTTAATTCATCCTAACTCTGATTGACCCCAAACCACTTCCATTGTGTAGATATTACTAACCTTATAAAATAAAAAATACAAAAAAAATTACTAACCCCAATAAGTGTCAAATAATCCCAAAGTCAAATTTCACATCTGACAGACTAAAATGAGCATATCTCCTACATACAGTGTCCGATTTTGGTCTACTCACTGTTAAAGTACTCCATTTTCAAATACCTTCAAAACAAGACCAATTTCATAAAATTTGGAGCTCATATGTGAAAGTTGGGTTTTGGGCCTCTTTTGCGCATTTTAACTTTTTACTAATTTTGACCTGAGATTTTATGTGAATAATTAACTCTTTTAATTTTATTTCTTTTTTATTTCTGTCCTTTGATGAAAGTTTTAATAAGAAATGCAAACATTCAAATCTAGATTAAAACTGAGATTAAAGAAATTGACCAAGTCCGAGTGTCCGTTGTCGGTCTGCACAAAAGTCGTGTGATTCTGACTTCTATTTTATTTTCCTATTTTCTTATCCATTAAAAATCCAAAAAAATTAGATTAATGTGTAAATAATTTTCTTCTTATTTATCGTATTTTTTCTAGAATTTTTATCCCCTCTAAAACCACCAAAAAATTACAAATCTCAAAAATACGGTTTTTCGTACACATGGAAAGCCACCAAAAATACCACTTTGTACAGGTGACCTCTGTTGCTCCTGGGCCCTTCATGAAAGTTGTAGATCTCGACGAGCCGAACAACTTTCGTGAAGAAAATTTTTTGATCCGAGGTCTCCTGCTATTTCTTTCTTCTCAAATTTTGAAATTGTTTTGGGGGTGCCACGTGGCAGCCCCTGGGCGTGCCACGTGGCACCCCCACACTCTCTCCAGCCGCCCCCTTCCCCAAGGTCACGTGCGCAGCACGTGACCTTCTTCCACCTCCAGCCGTTGAAAGCCCCCTCCCCCCTGCCGTTCCTCTCTTCCTCCCTCGTCGTAACGGCCGCCGCCCACACCCATCTCCGGTCGTTACGACCGCAGCCTCTACCTCACGCGTAACCGCCTCCCTCCGCTTCCCTATAAAACCCAGCCACCTCCGCACCTCGGCTCTCATCCGCCCTTCGTCCTCCAGTGCCGGTGACAGCGGCAGCAACAAGGCGGCGTGATCCGGGGGTGCCGGCCACCCTTGTCGCCGATCTTCCTTGAAGATACGGCTGAAGCTTCGGAGCCCCCTTCGCCACCTCCTCGAAGCAATCATCGGAGAACCACCGCTTCTCCCCCTCCAGGCAAACTCGACACCCCCACCCCCCCCTTCGTTTTTTTTGCTAACTCTTGCAGGAAGCACCTCCAGCTCCTCCGCCTTCGCGCGGAGGCGCCTCCTCGCCCGACGCCCCTCCGTCTCCGCCTCTCCGCCACAGGCACCTCCGCCTCGCGCGGAGCCTCCGCTTCCTGCTCTGCCGCAAGGCGTCGCCGACAACCGCTCGCGAGGAGCTCCTCGCCCGACGCCCCTCCGTCTCCGCCTCTCCGCCACAGGTCCTCCGTCTCCGCCCTCGCGCCGTGTGTCGGCCGAGGGGCGGCTCCTCCGCCTCGCGCTGCGCCAGCACCGCCGTTCGCGCTCGTCGCGCCTCCGCCCAGGCACCTCCGCCCGCCTCGCTCGTCGGCCGCTCCGCCCCGGCCTTTCAAGCCCCACAGCTACCGTTGGATCAGGGGGCCATCCCTTGATCCAACGGCCAAGAACTTGCCACGCGTCCGAGCCTGAGCCCAGCCTCCAAGCCTGAGGCTCGGGCGCCCAAGCCTCTAGGCCCGGCCCGAACCACAGGCTCGGGTACCCGAACCTCAGGCTCGGTCGTCCGAGCCTCCAGCCCAGTGTCCAAGCCTCCGGGTGCACGTGCGCGGCACGTGCACCTGGGGAAAATTGCATCGGAGCCCCTGGCGTTTTTATAAATTGCTAAAATATCCCCGCCAGGGCAAAATTTCAGAAAGGCCCCTTAAGTTTTCGCTAATTACAGATAAGTCCTCCCAGGGACCTTTTTGCAAAGAAAACTTTATTTTATTTACATTTTAGTCCCTGGAATTTCAATTTAGCATATCTTCTCCATCTGAACTCCAATTTTATCATATAATATGTCGTTTCGAAGCTAATTCCGTGCTCTACAACTTAGCATAGTTTGTGAACAGATCTGAAGTGGTTCATTGTCAATTATTATTTGTGGATCATCACTGACTTTCGTAGGCTTATTTTGACATATTTGTGACACTTTTCCCTTGATATATTTGATGACTTATTTTGCAGGGAGTCGTTGGAGTTAAAATATTATTTGAGGACTTATTTTATACAGGGGTGAAATTAAGAAGATTGAGTATTGACTTGTGGACTGTAACATCTCTTAAGAATATAATTGATTGCAGGAATTCTCCGGGATCTATTCACTCTTATTCGCTTTATGAATTAATTTGACACATATTTCAGGATTAGATATCTTCTGATCTGTGATTTATTATAGAGGAAATTGATCATCATTGTTTGGATTGGAATTCTAGATCACAGATCCTGAGCATAATTTCTGTTTATTTTTGCATAGCATTTTCATCGTTGCATTGTATATTTTTGCAAACACGCAAATTAATCAAGCATTAATTAATTATTTAATTTGATTTTAAAACCACGCAACTAAAAATCACCGTTCCCTGAGTTCGACCTTGGTACACTTACCAAGTAAAAATTACTCCACAACATTCAAAGTTTGTGGTTTTTGATCGACCGATTTTCACCTCCTATGCTACAATTCATCGATATTAAAGAGGTGGATTTCGCGAACATCAATTATCCATAATAATTAAATCATTTAATTATATTGGATTACCATTCTCATGAATCAAAATAATATGAATCAAATTCACATTATTAATGATAATTAAATCACATTTAATTATCTATTTCTCAATGCTTGGATATACATTTTATCTATGGAATTATTCTTGAACTCTTTTGAGATAATGTGCTTTCTCTACGGATACTTGAAGATAAGGACAATGTGATTGTACGTTCCACGTATAGTGACTTGGATATGGAGATCACATCATAAATCCAGGTCTCTGGGAGCTCTCATAGATGCTTGATTAAACCAAGGCCGTAAATCTAATTGTCTCATTGCATCTGAATCACATTCAAATCAATGTCTAACATTTGGACTAAGATCAGATCACTTCCCTACTGAGAGGAGTTACTAAAATCCAGACATGTTTCATCACTCCCTCGGAATGGAAGCGAGATGGTTATACAATCGTTTATGATCACATCACCCTCATGTATTCCTAGTACCTGTACATCATGCATACTGGAAGACCTAGAATAAACTCGAAGATAAAGATCAATTTTGTATTGTCATCTTTAGGGTTTTACCATTAAGTTTCTCATTTGGTCATTGGGAGTTAGTATCGATCATATAATTTCCAAAAGCATATATCATACCTACAAACTCTTGTCATGCTTCCAAAGCAAGACGACCATGCATGGAATTTGATTGATCCCAATACCTCATGAGTGAGCTCATGTCTTCGGTTCACAAGTGACCCTATATAACCCCTTTAAGAGATCGCATTACTCATATGCCCTTGTATGCACACCAGCTCGCTAGTGTGTAGACCTTGATTAGGCCATCAACTTATTGGTCTACCAAATGTACATACTCAGACATATATCAATACATCTGTCTCCGGTCAGATGATGCATGCCTATATTGTGACAGTATACGACATAGGACTTGATTATCTGGATCTCGTTAAGTCAACTCTTCAACCTAACTTATCTAACACCTCCGAATCTCTATTCCTTCCATGACCTTCTAACTCCCCACGACTCGATGTGAAGGAAGATCCTATTAGCTAGAGACAATAGAGCTATTTATAAGGGGTGACGATATCCATACAGAGAAGGTGTAGGAAGATGTACGAAAAAGCCAAAGATATGGATCTTAGATATGCATCCTACAAACCAAATCCAAAGTAGACTCTTTTCTAACTTGCTAACTAGACACTATAGAAAGAAAGCATTCGAAGTCTAGTTTTCTTTTAGGCTAAGAGGTAGGGCTATAAGACAGGGGCACTCTGGCAGGGAAGGACGAAGCCCATTTCCATCCGGTTCTTCTCTCTACCTCTCGCATCGCTGCTGACTGCCTAACTAAAGCTAGCAATCCTTCTTTGTCTTCATCATCTGCTTATGGCAATTGAGCCTGGGGAAGTTTTAAGAGATAGCAACTGATTCCGTGTCTACTACTGATTTGTTTAAAAAAGCGTTTGGCTTTTGGAATATGACCTACATCAAGAGGTCAGTCAGATATAAGCCTATAGAGAAGAATTGTCATCTCCTTTCTCAAGCTGGAGATCATATCTTAATCATCATTTGATAGTGCTTGATGAGCCCTCAATCTAACTCCTTAGATATTCATCCAAGGACCAACCTCTATGATTCAACTATTAAATCAACAGCTTGATGATCATTAAGATGATCATGGTACATAACCCTAATTGTAATAAGGGTATAGTGCATTCATTCATTTAATCTCATAAGTGAGTGAAATAAACCAATAGATTTTATTGATATATCAAACATCACAATAACTTTTATTGTTGTTATGGTTTGCCTCGGGCTCACATGGCTAATAGATGGGAGCACTAAGAGGGAAGTCGGGAAATGTGATTATTGAAGTTTGAAATGAAACAAGTCTCCTGTGTATTAGGAGTATAATAGTTAATCGATGGGTTTCTGATTATGATAATGGATGATTTTAGTGATCGATGCACTGACACATGCCCTATGCCACCGTGGACTCTTTCTTGCAAGTAGTGGACTTTGGTGGTTTATCGATTGGAAATTGGTTAAGCAATTGGGAATATGATTAATCAAGTTAAATACTTGGGATTAATCATGGATTTTTAAGTTGGCATAAGAAGCTAGTGGGCGTGTTGGGAACTTAGTTAGGATGCATAGTACCTCACTGCATGCCTACGGATGCACATCTACCCTAAGGTTACTTGGTGCCTTAGAGTAATAATGTGAGGTCACTTGTGAGCCAAGACCACATGCTATCCATGAAGTTTGGTTATTCATGGTTAATATTAATGATAAAAGTGTTATTGCTCTTTGTGAAGATGGTTTACCCTTCGGTTTCCTTTTTCATACTTTTTTAGTACCTTACTTGTTGTAGTTTTAGCACTATACTTGGCAACTTTGCTCATAATGTATCCTTTACATTGGATCCATAGGTGCACCGGATTAGTCGCAGCAGTGAGTGGCTCTTGCTTGGAGTTACATTTTGTACAACTATGCAACTTTTGTGGAATAGTACTTATAGCTAGCTTTTATTGATTTACTTTATTTGTAGTTTCTTTGAGAGACATGTGATGTAATATATATGCATGTACACCTTTTGATACATACATGATACATGTGAATTTTGTGGACATGGATTATATTAGTAGATATAATGTGGAAAATGAAATGAAATTTTAAATGCTAGTTCTTTTTCCTTTATGTTATATTTTCTCCTGCTTATTATTATGTGTTTCAAATATGGTATGTATGTGTGTGTGATCAGTTTGTTGAGTACTTGGATTCCTTGGGGAACGAGGGTATCACGCATTGTTCTTCTCATTCCATACTTGACCTTTCACGCTCACATCCTTTTGAGTCTCACAACTAAAAACATAGTGGATTAACATGAGATGGCTTTGAAATTAGAGTTGAGGATAGGATCTCTAATCGAGCCTCACATACTTGGATCTTAGGTAAAGCATTGATTAAACATTATTGTTGCAATCAATACTTAAATGGCATACCCTTTAGTTATAGTTTCCATAGGAGAGTCTAAAATCTAGAGATTTTGAGTTTCTTTTAAGAAAATGTTGATTGAGATTCGACTTCGAGTAATTCCTAAATCGAGAGGCTTGATCAATGAGTCTTTACTTTAATTACACCATTAGGAATCTATCCAAAATTTCCTTTTCTTTTTCTCAGTCATTGTTCAAATAAGTATTTTCTAAAGTATTGGCTAAGTTTAAGTACGAATGTGATGAATCTCCGTTTCATTACCTTTATTCTTTCATTTTGTCGTTAAATCCCTAGATAAATGATGTATATATCATTAATTTCTCAAAATGAAGACTCTATAATTTGTACAAAATACTATATAAAAATTATTTATTTATTGCATATAATTTCATAATAAAATAATAAAGGAAGAAAAGAAAAAGAAATGAAACACTATAGGTGTTGAGTGACCCTAGACCCTGAGATCTAGTCATCATGATGATTAGTCGACAAGGAATAAAGTACTAAGCGATAGGGTAGAAGAACTGTACAAAGATACATAGAAAACCATACATAAAAACTTTTTTTGAAGTCGACTATAATTGATTTTTGGGACTTATTTTATTTTATTATTATTACACTTCAAATAATAAAATCCTCAACATGAATTTATAGATAAAATTATATAGAAAAATATAATATTTATTTCACACAAAAATAATGCATATTGTGCTCTCTATACTCCGAATAAAAATCCAAAATCCAAACTTCCGAGACCTATATCTTCCCCATACCGTGTCAAAATAGATCAAAATCACTATAATTGTATATAAACTTTAATAAGCTATTTAATGAAGTGGTTTCATTTAATTTGAAGCTAGGATGCAAAGGTTAGGTTTTGGGCCCATATTATGCAATATACAAATATATTTTAATGAATATATTTATTCTATGTATTTTTCAAATTCTTTTATTTTTAAAAAATTGTAAATATTATTTAAAGCACATATCCATAAATAAAATAAATTAAAAATATCAAAATAAAATAAATATAATTCATATAGTTAAACACATAGATGAAATCTACCTGTATATACCTATAATGTATACAATCATAATTAATTAAGTGTACATACAAACTCAAAAAAAATATAATAATATTATATAATTATATCTAAAATAAATAAAAAAATATACAATATGCATATAAAATAATAAAATATACAATACCAAAAAGGAATAAAATATCACAATACAAGTATTTATACATGTATTTTACTTGTAAATATGAACTTATAATAAATCACCTCATAAAAATAAATAAATGTGTATAAAATACTACATAAAATTAGGAAAAACATTTTATATAAAATACTACATAAAATTAGGAAAAAAACATTTAATCTAAAATTAATTAACAGATCGCTTCAAAAGTTGACCTAAGGTCAACTGTACAATTTCCTCTGACTTCTGTCAGAAGTCACGTGCTGACCCTCCTTTTCCATTTCTGCATGCCTTCATCTCACCACCATATCCATCGAGACTTCCCCCGTGATGTAGCCTCTTCGTCCTACATCCTCGCCCATGCGAGAATCTCCACCAACCACCTTCGATCTACCCGCCTTCTCTTCACCTTTTTAGCCGGAAACCTTCCCTATAAATAAAACATCGTGCCCTTATTTCTTTTTTTGATCTTCCTTTATCCATTGTAACCCCCAGAGGAACCCTCCTTTGAGCTCCTAGTGATAGTAGGATTCGCTCCGGACCCCTGCGGTGAAGATAAAGTGGAGGAGACGTCGATCCAAGTCCGCCACCACTCATCTCCGGTGACCTTCTCCGCTCCAAGCTTTTCCAGCTCGTCGAGCTTTTAGGTTAGTATTCATATGTTGCAATTGATTCCATTAGCATAGTTGTAGGTTTAGTTTCTGTCTTCAATCGCACCTTTAGCATAATTTCAAAAATTAAAATCATCGGAGCTCCAGCTCCGGCACCCAAATCCGTCTTTGTTATTACTGTGTCGACCATATCGACCATCTCATTTCGATCCTAGTCCATTTCTACACGAAACCACCTTGTTTCCCCTTGAATCTTGCAAGGATTCAAGACCCACGAGCTCCATCTGCCACCTCCTCACCAGATCTCCATCCTCATTCCACATCGTGTGCATTTCAGCTTCAAAGACAAGACGATGGAGTAGCTCTCGTTCGTCCCGATTTTTTGGTGCAGGTTTTAGGCCCTAAAAGACCTTTTGGAGCAGATAACCTGGACGAGCCCCAGGTTACCTGGAGCTAAAGGTGCTCCCAGATCCAGGTCTGTGTTGCCTCTTTCCCATCGAAGGCCACTAGCTCCTACGGAGGTGTTGCAGCGACCCATAGCTATCAAATGTGCGTGGAGAAGCCGTCGGAGATGCAGGGAATCACCGATCGAAGCAAGCCCAGGACTTCTTATTGGGTTGTTCATCCACCGCGTCTGCCAACCGTTCGACGAAGAATAGAAGCAAGGTCTAATTTTGGCCGTCAGATCCAGCAGAAGCGTTGCCCGCTATCAGCAACCCGATCCTCCACATGGCAGTGCGAAAGCGGTCTGATCTGAGGTACTAAGTGGGAAAATATCAAATACCCCTCATCCTTTTGTTATTTGCAGCAAGTCCTATAAATATTTTTTAAGTTCAAGAAGTTGTGGACAAATTTCATGTATGCTCTCAAATGTTTTAAATATTACAATTTAGTATCCCACCACATCATGTCACGCGGTGCCCATGTGTGTGGGAAATTCGCATGTATACCCTTTCGAGTTTTATATTTATAATTTAGTCTGCTAAATATGATACCCTATATTACATAAATATGATACCCTATATCGCATAATACACCTATACATAGTTATATATAATTAATATTAATATTAATTACTCTAAATACCTTATGAATAATTTAATTCCCTTAAAAAAATAAAAAGGACTATAGTTTGTACTTACTAGTATTTCCTGATATTTATATGTTTATTATATATTTTATATTATATATCCATATATTATACATATTGCATATATATACATACATATTCATATTATATAATATAATAAAAATAAATTAAAAATCAAAAAATTATAAAAAGAAAATAAACATTATAAAAGTAAAAATTAAAATATATATTTAAAAAACTTAATATTAAAAACCCACAAAATATTAATTGATTAATTAAGTGAATATTGTATAAAATATACCTATATTATTTATTCATTATTTATTTTTAATTAGTATACCTGCTACACCAACTTGTCTCCCTATGTTCGATACCCAAACTATTTGTCCACTGTACACATTTATTTCTGGGTTATAATAAATTTTGTTCCACATCATTCGTTTTTATTACTTTACATTCTATTATTGTGTGGGTTAATTGTTGCTTAGTCCATTGGTCGGTGAGAGCTCTCATCGCAGCGACTTAATGGTCCCGCCTTGTGTGGACCACAAGACAGTTCCCCCGATTATTTGGGCTAAACAGAGTGGTTGATGAATTTGTGATTCATTTACATTATATTAAAATTTTGGCCTTAATCCTTAATAAAAATCACATAAAATCACAAAACAATAAAAAATAATCAACAAATAAAATTGGAATAAATTTACATTATAAATACACAAATAAGGTCAAGAAAGAAATTTAATAAAAATCCAGAAAAATAAGTAGTTTTCACCTATATACACTCATTTATACATGCCATACAATCTTCCTTGATTTATAATAAATTCATACACATTTCAATGATATGACACCAAACTCCATTATGTACATCTCACTAAACTCAATAAATAAAACATAAAAAATACTAACATTTGCATGTGCAAATAAACCCAACCCCTAGTTTAAGTAGACCCGAACTTTAAAATTGATTTTCTACTACATACAACCTCACATGATATCCTACTTACCATTATGATAATGTACACTGAATTATCTATGAAACAAAAATAATTTCGGATGAATCAACGTTAATTTGTAAAACTTGGATTTTGGAGCCACATTAGTTATTATAGAGTTATGAAGTCTTACACCAACTATTTCAAGTGCATATTTCAACCATTTTATTTATTTTATTTTATTTCATTACTTTGTTTTGTATTTTAATTAACTAGAAAGAAATTTTAAATAAAAAGGAGAAAAAGCCCAGAAAGAACGATGTATATATTACTCTATTTACCTCTTTAAAGAACCTTTCTTATTTTTTATTTTCTCAATTATTAAAAATTCAAAAAATAGACTAATGTGTAAATAATAATGTATTATTTCTAAAAATATAGTCTGTTTATATTATTAAAGGGAAAATAAAGGAAAGTATAAAAGAATAAAAATCAGGTATTATATACAAAAAAAATTCTCTATGTATATAACATCTTTTGGTTTCGAGATCTGGGCATGTTGTAAATCTCATCAAGTGTACAATTTAGTTTTGAGCATTATTTATTATGAGTCCATATGCTATTTTATTTTTATTTCTTTTTATTTTCTTGATTTTTATTTCATTCACATGTGTTATCCTCCTTGAGTCAACAACGCCACATGGCCATTAAAAGTCAACCACCCCGTGTCCAAAGTCTCCGACTTCTCCCATTGGTTGGCCACACATCCACATCAGCCAAAACAGTTGACCTCGTGGTCAACTGTTTCCCACTGCTATTGTCTTCCCCCATTCCATCTCCACCGCAACTACCATCTCCAGCTGCTCAACCCTCGTTCGCACACCGCTCCATGACTGTTGCCGCATCCGTTTAATCCCACTTCAAGTGACCCTCCCTCATTGTCCTTAAACCCACATCTCACTCTTTCCTCCACGCGTTCGATCCAAGTACAACTCGTGCCACCATCCACAAACTCCCAGACCCCTCCATAACTGCCCGAAGTATAGGACTCCCGGTGCATATAACTGCCAAAATCGTCTGTCACTTCTCGAGAGAGAGGAAGAGTCATGTTTCAGCTCATGTCTCCATAACAATGTGCTAAAGAGCTTGAGGCAATGATGAGACCTGACAACTCGACATTGGCATGATTCGATGGAGTTATCTCCACGGTTGCAACTGATGCAAATCGTTGTTAGGGTTTCGAAGTCCTTGGCTCCTCGGGCCTCTTGAGGCGAGAAACAACAAGCTCCGATGAGCTCAAAACACCCCAAGTGACCGACCGTAGCCCCAGGTGATCTTCCTTTTCCCTTTGCCTTCTTCTTCCTATGTTCTTCCCTCTTCTTTTTTCTTCTCTGAGTAACCCATCTTCTGATCTTCATTCGTCATTTATGATCTAATCCCAAATATGATGACCCAATCAGCTCTCTCTTCCCATCCTCTTTGTTGCTTCCTCTTCTTCCTCCTCCCATATCTCCCTCATGTTCTCCAACCAACTCCAGCCAGAACTATATGTGAAAGGAGCCCCGGCAGCCCTCTTTTCCTGTCCGACTGACCTTCGACCAAGACTTGTCCCTCAAGATCTGAGCGTTCACCTGCACGTACAACGACGAGTTGGATCAACGTGATCACTGGAGGTCGTCTCAGACGCCTCGCTTGAGACTTCTCTCCGTTAATCTTTGGAGATGGAAGAAAAAGGAGCGGAGGAGGTGTAGAGGCTTGTTGATCTCCCTATCCCTGCCACATCTGTCATCGCTCCAAGAGGAGTTCTCAGCTCTACAATTGAAGCGCCACGTCCCTCATCCACCTTTGAGATTTGTTGCGGGCACCATCATCAATCAGTTCCATCGAAGGCCTAGTAATTGCCTCGTGTTATATCGTGGACCATACGATCGAAGGAGGCAAGCACATCAGATCCGTATGCTCCCGAGAACGAGTCATGTGAGTAGCTCATGCGACTGTGCAAACTACACAGCAGCCCTCGAAGGTCTGAGTAATTACACTTTAGTCTTCAAGCATATGAGTGCATATGGATCAGATTGATTCAGATTTTAGCTTAATCCGTGTCCAATCCAATCTTAACGATTTTTTTTCGATCAAATCTAATCCATTAGATATCTAAATCCGATCCAATCAATCATATTACGGATTGGATCAGATTGGTTCGTTTTTTTACACTTACATTTTCCCTCTCAATAGTCTACTCTCGCACGTTTATACTTTACAGTACACTAGCCCTCGAACATTTGAATAATGACTTAAAAATCGATAATATGAATAGATGTAAAGAAAAGAAAAGAAAAACCACATAATCAAACGAAAGTTGAAGAAATTTCGTTAATACCTTATAAAAAGTTGAAGACCACACAATCAAACTAAAGGATTATATCGAATTTGATATTTAAGTTTTTTAATAAATAGTACATTAGTTTATTTTTAGCAATTGATTTCTACCAAATGATTCAAATAAGAACAATACAAGTTACCAAATAAGGATACAAAGAAAAGTTAGATAAATAAAAAATGTGATCTCTATGATCAGATATTGATGAAATCCATGATTAACTTAGAATGTTAAGCTATACCAAAGCCCAACCACTCGCAAGAACATCCTTCAAAGCTCTAATTAATAAAAATAAAAATCATAGAACATTCATACCGGATTAAGTATGCAAAACAAAACTAACTTAAATGTAGCCCACCATTTATGAATCACTCCTCTCATTTGAAATGGACTTGAAATTAAATTTATTTTTAAGATTATATCTATAGTCAAAATATGTAAATTCCATGAAAAATATAAATAAAAAATATATTCAAATACTTCGCTTGAGATGATCGATGACAATGCGAGGATGGTGGCGGTGGCATTGTGCTAGAAAGGAATAACATTGCGTAGGAGGGAGAGATCATCGAAATAGACTGGGAGGGAATTGGGAGGAATATTAACGATCAATAGTAAAATGAGGAAGAGGGAATTGGGGTCGGGGACCGAACATGGATTATGATTTTACAAGTTATAGCCATACTTTATCATTTTGGAGATTTAACATTTGTCTTTAAGAGAGAAGAAAATGTGGTATCAAGAAGACTTGTGTTCAAGATTGATATAAAAAAATGATATGAATGACATTGATTATGCCCTTACAGGTAATTCAAAATAGGTGCACGTAGATATTATATATGTATATATGTGTATATGTATGTATGTATGTATGTATGTATGTATGTATGTATGTATGTATGTATGTATGTATGTATGTATGTATGTATGTATGTATGTATGTATGTATGTATGTATGTATGTATGTATGTATGTATGTATGTATGTATGTATGCATGTATGTATGGATGTATGTGTGTGTGTTTGTTTTTATGCATATATTTATGTATATATGTATCTACATGCGATTGTGTGTTAACGGATTAACGGATCGGATCGTATTTTGATAAGATCCGATAAAATCCATACTTTTACATATTCTGAAAATTCCAATATGATCCGATCAATTAGAATGATAAAATCAAACCAGTCCAACTCTATATCATCGGATTGGATCGGATTATCTTATTAGTGTGCACCTATATTCAAGCATCTGGCACACTTACACACTCGTGGAAAACTTATATTCATGCACCGTTGGTCATCCCATATTGAAGATAAGCATTCGCTTGCCTTTTTAGTTACTTATGTTGTATTTATAATTTGCAAAAAAGATACGTGTCTTGACGTTTAATTCTGTATTTTTCAATGAATTTTTTATTAGAAAGAATTGGAACTTAATTATGGCAATTCGTTCTGAATATTGGAACTTACATTGCTTCGAGCTTGTAAATTCAAATATCCGTAATGAGTTTGAAAAAAGTATCTAATATAGTTAAATTTATATATTCTCACCATGTTAAAGTAAGGAACTATGGTACATATATATTTGGAACATATTCAGAAAAAAAAACAACGCCCCTAAAAGAAATCTATTTTTAAAAGGGATTTTTACCCGGCAGACCCTGTAATCTTTTGCAATTACCGCTACGACCTTCGAAACATCGTAATTCCTCCCTAGACCCCGTAAACTTGCTCCGTCTTACCCCACGAACCCTGCCGTTAAATTGACATATCTAGAGTTAACTTCCTTGAGTTAAAAACGAGTTAATCTAACCAAGCTACGATCGAACGGCTAAAATTTATCAAGAAGAAAAAAATAATCTATTCTCATTTGAGCTCCCCTATGGACAGCCTCCCTCCCACGGTGCTGGACCTCTGGACCTGAACCAAAGAAAGCAGGTGGGCGACTGGTGGCTTCGTAGGGAGGTAGCGGGATGGAGGTCGCCGGATTGGGGGAGGGGAAGCAATGGGCTGGAGGTCGCCGGGTTGGGGGAGCGGAAGCGCTTCAACGGACGGTGGCTTCGCAGGGGAGGTGTTGGGGAGGCGCAGGGGAGGTGTTGGGAAGGTGCTGGCTTAGGGGGGGCGATGGGGTCCGCAGGGGGGTGGCGATGAGGGCAGGGGGGCGGGCGATGGGGGGCGACGCCGCAGGGGGGCGACGGGGGAAGGGGAGGCGGGGTGGGCGATGAGGTCGGGGGGTGGTGGGGGGATGCCGTCAAGTGTGTGCGATGGGATCGGCAGGGGGCGACGCTGTAGGGGGGCGGGGGCGATGGGGCAGGGGAGGCGGGGTGGGCGATAGGGTCGGGGGTGGTGGGGGGGATGGCGTCGGGGGTGTGCGATGGGTCGGCAGGGGGGCGACGTTGTAGGGGGGCGGGGCGATGGGGTCCGTAGGGGTGGGGCGATGGGGTCGGGGCCTTCGCAGCGGTGGCAGTTGGGGATCGCAGGGGAGGACGGGGTTCAATCGGCGGGCAGTAGGGAGGCTTCGCAGGGGGAGGCGGCGGGTCGGGGGTGGGTCCTTCGATCGGATGGGACGGGACGAGCAGGGGAGGGGCGCAGGGGTAGCTGTCGCAGGGGAGGAGGGTCTTCAACCGGCTGACGGAGGGGCTTCGCAGGAGCGGCGACGGGGGTCGCAGGGGCTCCAACCGGCGGGCAGGGGCTTCGCATGGGTGGCTACGGGTTGTAGGGGAGGAGGAGATTCAACCGACGTGCGACGGGGGGTGGAGGGGCTTCAACGGGGTGGCTGCATAGGTGAGGAGATGGCACCTATAGTAAATTTGATAACTAAAATGGGTATTATGGAAAAATGGAAAAATTACAGGGTCTGCCTGAGGGGGCTCTATTTAAAAAACTCCCTGCTTAGGTATTTTACATGGAAAAATGGAGTCGACCTGAGGGGGCCCTATTTCCAGTCTTTTTTATTTTTTAAAAAATAAAGTCATGCATTTTCATCATTATACCCTTCTAATATGTCATTCCAATTTCGTCAGAAACAGAAACTCATATGTCTTCCATCTAGAATAAGTAATTTTAACGGTCTCAGAATTGATGTAATCAACCTGTTCTAGATGAAGGGCATGTGTTATCTGTTTCTGAATGACATAGTAGGGGAATATAGTGATGAAAATGCGTTTTTATTTTTGAAAAAATTTAAAAAAATACTGAAAATGGGCAGCTCCAACCCCTTTTTACATGGATAGTAAACTTTTGGCACAAGTCTCATTTAAAATTATTATCATTTGTCTTCTGTAAAATTATTTTGTGAATTGTTTGCATGAATTTTGTTAGGAGCATTGTGCAATATCTCATTAAATTAAAAATACACCTAGTTTGCGCCTGACACGTACTACACATCCAGATTTAGAGGGAGTTTTCTAAAGTTGTTTGCTATATTTAAAAAATAAAAAAAGTTCATAGCAATTTCAGTTTTTATAATTTCATCATAATTTAAAAATTTGCCAAAAAAACCAAGTTTGGGTCATATTCACATTGTCCATCCGTTTTTTTAGCATAAAAATTAAAACTTCTAAAAACTAGCAAAAATCATAACGAGACTATAGAAACTCCCGAAAAATCTAGAAAATAATGTTCAGGAAACGCTAAGGAATAATTTTTTTAGCAATTAAAGTTAGGATTTTTTTTTGATGTGAGTTAAAGTTAGGATTTTTAGATCCCATTTGATACAAAAGTCCTATTTTTCGAAGTAAGGCATGATTCCCTTTTGAACCTTTTCAAAATATCATTTTTTTTATTTTTGTTTTAAACATATTCCAATATTTGAAAATATTCAAAAATATTTTAATTGTATTTTCACTCATTTTATCACCTTAAAAAATAATAATTAGGATTTTTTATCGCTCGTATCATTCTTAACTTCTGCAATATCAAATGCCCCTCTCTTTTTTTTGTAATATCAGTTGTGCCCATGACTTCTTACAATAATCACAATTCTATCCTTTTGTAATATCAATTATGCCCCTACTTTACCTAAACGAAATGACATAACTGTGAATTTTGTAAAAAGATAGTAGCACAACTGACATTACAAAAAGGGGAGGGGCATAACTGATATTGCAGAAGTTAAAAAGACACAAGTGATAAAAACCCTAATAATTAAAACATATATTCCATTTACATTTTTATATATAAATAAAATTATTTTATTTTATTTTCCTTTTCACTTTATTTTATTATTAACAAGCAATTTAAAAGTTACAAAATTAAACATTACAAAAAAATAATAAAAATACAAAATATATACACTCTTCACCTAATATAGAGTTTTGTGGATTTTTTGTTAGATGATTTCTACAGATATTACAATTGACACACATATATTAAATTAGGTAGAAAATAGTTTTTAGATGAAGAGTGTGGTATAGGGATGGAGAGTAAGGCTTGAGGAGGGTCTAAAGTAAGAGATGGGGAGCTCTAGTAGGTATAAAACCAAATTCATCATCGATGATGATCGAATTTGTCAGTGATTCTTCATCATCGACGGATATCTCTACTTCGAACGAGAAAATATATTATCTATATTATTGCAGTATATTACAAAATCTTGAGATCAAGTTCTTATAGTAACAAGATTTGAGATATAAAGAGGTCTAAAATACTAGAGTAGATCACTTATCTAGAATATTATCTTATTATACTATGAAATCCCTCAAGAGCCATTCATGGCAACACTTTTTGATGAGCAACTCTTCAATAGCTACATATATGAGAAATTGTATGACGGTAAGACTTCTCCATCAAACCAATTCCAAAGACTAAAAGCTCAATAGAAGTTTATTTTTTTGTGATGTTTTTATAGCGTCCTTGTGTTGTATGAGCTCATGTTCTTATAATTTCTTGCTTGATCCATATTTGTTATGAGCTATGAGCCCATTGTTATGAACTAGGAGTTATGAACAACACCTTGTTACGAACTATGCGGAACTGCGATAAGGTGACCTAGATGTTATGAATAACATATTGCTATAAAATAGATGTTACAAAAGAGGTGTTATAATGATATAACAAGATTACAAAGATGCCACTTTACCAATTACAAATGTATGCATTTCCAACAAACCAATATCATGACAGTAATAAATTTTATTCCTATTGTGCTCATACTTACTATTGAAATCTTAAACTCATATGGTAGCTTCTGAGTATCATCATCATATATTAGTTTTTTCTTTCAAAGAAAGCTTGATGTACATTTAAGGAAGTTTACATTGCTTTCATCAAAAAGAGTTTGAATTGCTTTAAAACTTTCATTTCAATGTTACAACATAAACTATAAAATTTCATTGCACCTAGCCTGTTATTGCCTTACAGTTTCTGAACTTTCAATTTTTAAGGATTTTACTGTTGCTGGAATGCTGATCAGAAAATACTGCTACCTTGTCCAAATTCTAATTACGAATCATATTATAGAAGATGTCCAGAACTGAGGATATGGCATCATCTGGCTTAGTTACCTGCTCGTTTACATACTGAAGTGATTCAAACAACTTCGACAAGCAAGCACATATCCATCTTTGCTTCATCTGTATCGAAGCGCTCTGAAGCAACTTCGAACGTATTTGCGAGAAAATGGTCTTCTGCCTCTGAAGAATCGGCCTTTGAACTTTCCAAATAAATTTCTCCAGACATGAGTGTTTGACTTGGGTCTCAAAATCAAATATTGACGTATCTTCATGGCGAACTCTTTCCATGAAATCATAGCCATCCAACGAACTTGCATGGAACTGACTATTATAAATTATAATTTGGACATTTTAGTGCATAATTTACCATCTCCAATTGTACATTGTCGCCTTCGATGTGAAAGCATACCTCCCTCCTTTGTTTTCTGTAGAAAAGGTCGTGGTCCGAGAACGATTGTGGTAAGGTGAAACCGTTTCAAGAAATCCATGTCATGAATAATGAAATCCGTTGGAAATTTCAGTCCCTCAACCATTTTATAACTTATTTCAAGATATCTCAACCTCTTAATTTATCGATCAACAAACTGAAGGATCGCATGAAGTTTTCTAAGAGATCCAGACTCAATTTTGTCGAGGAACAAGGATAACATTACGTATTGAAGAACCATTATTCATGAGTGTATGGTCAAAGGTTTCTTGAAAAATATCGCAACTAACCAAGCTCTTGATATCCACATATTCCATGGTGGCTCAAAGGACTTCTATCAAACTCAAGAGTGCAGACAACTATATGCTCCAGTCTTGGGATTTCAAGGTGTTCCTCGATGATAAGAGAAAGATATATGTTGCAACAAACCTTTGAAGGAAACAAACAAGGACAATGATTCCTGGCAGGGCGAAAATTATTAGGTCATGTCACGAATGAGCAACAATGTCGAGCCCAACATTGCTGCCAATATCTTGTGCGAGAATGTTGCTAAGGACATGTCGGATGAACTGGCCCAGACGTATTCACAACAGAGTACTAAGTCATGATTTGCGGATATCTACACGCAGATTTGGTACACTTCTTATGGAGATTCCTCGCTCATGGAATACTACCAGTAGCTCATCGACCTATAAGAGGAATTTGTCACCTTCCCGTTGTCATGTCGTGCCAAACAAGTGACAGAGCAACAAGTTCTAAAGAAGTCAGAAGGCTACCTTCTCCAGTCAAGTGTGTAGATGTGCTAGAGTCAATTATCTATGATGGCATTGAGGAAAAAGGAGAGTTGGTTACAATATCTAGGATTGTAGCCATATTCGCAGCATGAGTACTCTCACAAGTATGATAACTCTAGCAGTTACATGAGCCTGGAATTTGTCTTGTTAGCCCTTGATTTAAGGTCATCTCAGTTTTAGATGCATCATAATCGGGTGATGATACTAAATTGGCAAGTGAGGTTTCTCATACTTTGCCCAACACCATCTCAGAGGGGTGATTGGACCTGTGGAAGTGAATACAAGGAGAGTACGTGCGACCACAATCACGGTCTCTGCCTCCTTGAGAACTATAGTGTCCATCCCGTCCAGATGTCCCAAGAAAACCAAAGTTCTATGCGTCCTACATAGGGTTTATCTATCTAGTGGAAGTCTCCAATTGTTACAGTCGATCAAAGATGACATTAATGGAAGGAAGAGTATCAGACATGAGGAACCGTCTTTCATGGTCTCATAACAAGTCTAGTGTAAAGTCGGTTTGCTTAGTAAATTGTCCCCATTCACTAATTAATACCATTGGGACTATGGAGGTTCCTTCTGAATTCAAGCTATCTGGAGTTTTCTCTCCTAATTTTCATTTGAGCCTACTGTTTCTTCATGGATTATTTGTATAGCTGAACTATTGAATGATTTTTTATGAGTGTTGTTATTATTTTCATGAGATCCATATGATGCAGATCTTTGATAGGGGGCATGAGAAGAATGTTTATACCACCTTAGTATCCCAGCAGATTCCATTTTTACATGTGATGTCTATGTTTCTACTAACTCGTTCCTATGACATTTACGCCTTGGTCATCCTTCTACCATAGCTCTCTCAGATGTTTCCTAAACTAAACTCACTGAAGACTTTTAGTCTGAAGCATGCTAGTTTGGAAAACATCAACAAGCTTATTTTCCTTTCAGGGTTATGTCTTGTCGATCCTCGCCTTTTTCTTTGTCCATTGTGGCATTTGGGTATCATGTCTGGTCCGTATTGTGGGATGTTATAAGTACTTTGCTAATTTTCTTGATTATAATAACATATCTTATTGGGTGTATTTAATAAAGTAACATTCATAGATAAATAAAATCCTCAAGTTCTTTTTTGAGTTTATACAAACCTCTTTATCTGGATGAATTAAAGTTTTGAAAATCGGCAATGTTATTGAGTTTGTTCAATATGACTTGACCATTTTCTTTGAACCTCTGGGTACCCTCCACCAGACATAATGTTCATACACCTCGTAGGAAAATGGGGTGCAGAAAGGAAACTCCCTCGACTTGTAGCTCGCACGCTCCTTACTCACATGAAAGTCCCTAAAACCTTATGGGATGATGATGATGTTCTTATTGTCGTATTCCCTCATCAATCAGGTACCTTCTTCATCCTTAATGGGATAAATTCATTCTCCCTTCTGTATAAAGACGATAAACTCTTTCCTCTGCTATTGAGGATTTTTTTGTTGCACCGCCTTTGTTCGTAACTTTCATACTACAGAGAATGTTTTATCGATGCAATCAAGTATATCCTCATTGGGTATTCTCAAACCCAAAAAGAGTATATATGTTTTAACCTTGTCAGTGATCGCTACCATATTTCAGCTGATGTCACCTTTTCGAACGGACTAGTTACTTTACTAGATGTATGTTGGTGATATTTTGTTAGAGTTCCCTTTGCCTCTCCATATCTACAAAAAGAAGTACTCTATATCGCTTGAGTCAGTTCCTTTACGTGTTTCTTTTTTGCAGGATGATGACCTTTCTTTAAGTGGCCCCATCAATGCACATATGGATGCTTCTTCAAAACTTCCTATTGCTCTACAGAAGTCCAAAAAGGCAATGTGCACTATATCCATTATCATATTTTACTTCTATTAATTAGTATATCCATATGTTATTGGAGTTTTGTGGATTCTTTTATAGTGATCAGTGTTCCTTGTGATTATCACAATGCTCTCTAGGGCCATGGTTGGAAAAATGCCATGGATGAAGAGATGGATGCACTTATTTCCAAAGGCACATGGGACATTGAACCATGTATGCCAGGCGTGAGCCATGTTTCCTATGAATGGATCTTTATGACCTGACATTCACTTTATGGTACAATTGTCACATTGAAAGCCAAACTTGTAGCGAAGGATGTCACTCGGACCTATGACATCGAGTATTTTGAGACATTCTCCTTAGTGGAAAGGATGGGATCTATTCGTACAATTTTATCTATCGCAACCAATAAGAATTGGCCCATCCCGCATCCATATACGAAGAATGCTTTCCTCTTGGTGACTTAGAGGATGATGTATACATGACACAGCCACCAAATTATTTCATGGATGGGGGTATGTATGTCGAGTACGTATGACAGCTACGAAAAGCCATCTATGGTCTGAAGCAGAGTCCATGAGCTCGATAAGTCTAGTGGGCAAAATGTTATATCTCATCGTCACTTGCCATATCATATGCTTTGAACAGAGCTAGTAAATAAATGGAGAACCCTCACTACATCCATGGGCAGGATGTTCTTTTAATTCTTCGATACCTGAAGGATTCTCTAGGAAAATGTCTCTTCTATGAGGCAAATGGTCATATTGATATCACCTCCTATGGAGATGCAGACCGTGCTAGCTCTCCTGAGGATAGGCGATCCAATACGGGTTCTAACATTGTCGATGGAAACATTGCTATATGGCTAAGCAAGTCTCTAGATAAAGTGCAGAAGCAGAATATAGAGCGATGGCTCATGTTACATGTGAAATTACTTAACTTGTCTCCTTTCTATAGAAACTTGGGTTCCCTGCTACAAACCATTTCCTCTATTCTTTGATAACAAGTGCGCTATGTACATTGCCATTAGTCATGTCTTTCATGAGTAGATAAAGCATATTTAGGTGGATTACTGCTTCTTTTGAGATGATCTATGAGGAGGGAAGATTATTACACTGTGCATTTCCACAGAATTCCAACTTGCCGATATATATATATATATATATATATATATATATATATATATATATATAGGGAAATTATCCAATGAGCCCTGTGCCCATTTGAGATGAGATGAGCCCACTCATTTTTTACTATTATTTCCTATCTTTTTGAGCTTAATAGGTATTTGTTTACAAGTGTTATATCATATTCTTACTACTAGTAACTATTTTCAGGAAAAAAAACCTTAAAAGTAATACAAAATGATTGTATTATTATTTGTATTACTAGTCTCATTTTTATTCTTACTAATGACCATTTCTTGTGAATCTAAGATTTTCTTTATACGAAAATAGTTACGAATAGTAAGAATATGATATAACAACAGTAAATAAATAAGCATTGAACTCAAAATGATGAAAAATATTAGTAAAATATAAGTGGGCTCATCTCATCTCAAATGGGCACAGGGCCCATTGGATAAGCCCCCTATATATATATATATATATATATATATATATATATATATATATATATATCAAAGCACTTCCAAAGAAACACATATCATTGTTGACTTCCAAGTTGTCTGTAATGAAAAGGCCTTTTTATCTTCCCTTTTACGCTTACGTCGGAGTAAAAATATTCTCGAAGGATGCAGGACTTGGTACTCCCATAAGTTATATGCAAGATGAGTCTACTGGAGTGCCAATCAACCAAGCCACCAGGTTTGAGAATAAGGTGGGATCCCTTAATGTAGGGGATGGTAAATCACTGATTAAAGAGCGAACAACTATCAGATATCATTCTTTTTTTTTATCCTTGGAGACTGGCTATTATAATATCCGTCTTCCATAAAATATCTATTTTTCCACACTTGGATAGAACTAAAGAAGATTTGGCAAACGAACAAAAAGATCAAAGGCTTGATCCTTGATAAAATTAAATGAGGTTACTCAATAGCAATTGTATGTTTCATTACTTTTCTTCCATTCCATTCTCTAAAAAAAAGGCTCTAGCTTGAGGGGGAGTGTTGACGTGGTAAATATGGCTGCTGGCGTGGTTTCAATTTTAGTTTATTTCCAAGTTCTCAATTTCTATTTGTAACCCTTTAGAGACTGCTATGTAATTGCAACTAGACCTGGCCAAAGTGCGTATCGGGCAGGGTCATGGGCTAGAGTTTTAAAACCCGTCCAAGGCTCGAGCCGGGTCAACCCACAGACCATGCTTCGAGGTCCAAGCCCGACCTAAGTCTGGGTTGGGTCGGGCCGACCCCATGGGCTGAATGTAAGGTATATTTTTTCTTATTTTTAATCTAATTCATAGAGATAAATAAAAATTCCAAGCGTCATCTTAACTTTCTAAATCTAACCATAATATGTGTTACTTGAAATGTAAACTACAAAATGCGACGTAACATTGATAATGTAAAATAAAAACTTGAAGTATATTATATAAAATCTATGTGCAATATAATTTATAAATAGATATTTTTAAATTTGTAAGCTGAATTTTGTGACACATGACCACAACCCACACATTTGACGGGCAGACCAAAGAGCATGCTGGGACTAGTTGACCCATTCATGAAATTTCTTGGTCCAAGTCCGAGCCATGAGTGGACTAGGCGGGCGAGCTCCCTGCCCACTGACCAGGTCTAATTGCTACCCAATGGACCCTAGGATTTCATGCTATATAAGAAATCCTACCACTTGAATAAAATGCATTCCATTGCATTCTATTTTTTTCTCCAAGATATAAAACAAACAGAGAAGAGAGCAAAAGATCGAGGAAACAATATGAGTTGTACTTGTTTTTCGTCCAATTGATTTGTCTTCTTTGATGAGCATAAGAAGTAAGCAAACACCTTTATAAAATTATCTTTTTCTTCGTGTGCTTCCATAATAATCAATGTGTTTCCATAGTAATCGATTGCCCCAACAGGATAATGCTACCCTTGACAAAAATAAAGTAAGATGCTAAATGCTAATTAAAATATTGTGCCATGGTAAATAAAACATAGTTGATTTAGACATCTTGAGATATCCTAATCATGTTAGGATTCTTTGTTTGCTCCTATGAAACTCGACCACTCCATGCACACATATTAGAATCCTTCTAATTAGAGGGTGGAAACCCCGCAAGTCGAACTTCAATAAAAAAGATCCCATTTTTTTTTTGTAAATAGCTTGATGGTATTACTTATTGATTACTTTGATCTTCATTTCGCTACTACTTCAAGTGAATCAGCTCTGGAGAAAGATGTCTAGAACAATATTGGTGTGTTACAACTTCCCTTATATTTTGTGATAACATCATCACATAATATCATAGCGCATCCTTTAGTAATGGAAACAATGTTCTAAGAGGTTCGATCATTTCAACAAAGAGTAAGGATGTGGCCCATATCGTCGAATATAACTGAGATATGTTATAATAACACCCACGATAGCTTCACATTAAAAAAATACTCGTAAAATGTGCGAATGTATTATAAGAGACGAACTACAATTTGCGTGGTTAAGCATGATTTCATGGCCTACTTCCCTAGCTAACAATTTAAAAATCTAGACCGGATTGATTAGAAAGTTATTTTCACAACAAACTTTTTTGCTGACGATGGTTTGCCTTCTCCTCTAGCTCCTAATCTAAGTTTCTCCGAAGTGAAATTGTTATCCAGAAGGATGTTTCAAACATGAATGACATATTTAGTAGTTATGATTATACAAGGAAATACATATTTAAACTTGTTAAGAAAAAATAAATTTTCACAACAGAATCTTATAATATCCCATCTTCAAAAGGGATAGATATTAAATTCTCAGACGTGCGCAAATCCCCAACACCCTGCATAAATTTGCAGAGCCCTACTCGTGTGTGTTATGTACAACTCTATTTCCATGGCCTGCCGCGAAGGAACGTTTGAACATTAACATAGACTTAGAAATCATATGTAAATTGCCACCTACTTCTCCAGTTTGGTCCATTTTACCGAGTATCGAGTGAGATTGCTGTCAAGTTTTTGCTTTCACCGAGGGGGGGATAGGAGCGCGATGATTTCCTCCAATATGTCAATAGTGTCACTGCAACATCTCTGCATCGATGGTTTGCTTCGGCTTTTCACAGCACAACTAAGCTGCAACATCAGCATGTTAATGAGCAGTAGATGTTGAGACAACTTAGTATAGTAGACGTATGATCAAAGTTCACAAACCAAAACTAGAAACTGATAAAATAGTTACTCCAACAGTCACCAAAATCTAACTAACCATTCTTATTCATGCACTGACATGATGGGAAAAATAAAATCCAGCATTGTCCATGTAAAACAAGAATGATACTGTAATATTAATTCTCTAAAAAAATTTCAAGTAAAAAATCATTGAAATTATGAGCATGCCTTCTCTAGACATACTAGTAAATTTCAACACAGATTAGAACTGCGATGTCAGAGAAAAGAGCTGAAAAGAGTAGGTTTCTTTAAAAAAATAATCTAGTCCATTTTTCATCATATATGTCAGCCATTTACATCTTTCTTTTCAAAAACATTGTGTGTATTCCTTCGGATCATTGGACAATTTTGGTGTTGGGAACTATCTTTAACAACCTCTGGTTGCAATTTCAGAGAACCTTAATTTGGACACCCTGAACTAATTTTGTAAAATTCAATCACTTCATTAGCATTGTTACTGAGACAGATCTCGTCCATCACTCAATAGAAAAGAGAAAAAAAGAACCAATTTATAGCAAACTCACCTCTTCCATTAGCAGAAGCAACTGGTTTGCAAGAACTGTGAGAGTCTGTTTCAGTTGCTCATCGTGGATTGTCTCGATGACATGATTAAAATCAAAGAAAAGGAAGGTGGACTTGAGACGAAGACTCTCTCCCGTCACCTCCCAAGATGCCTCATCGAAGATCTCGTCTTCGTTGATGAGATCCTCCTCTAGCTGCATGAGATCAAAACCACATTGCTTGATCCTGAACATGCTGCCATTCATCTCTGTGCCCTCCATTTCTATGGGCTGTTTTGATGCTCCCTATGGATCTAATAGAAAAAATATAAAGAAAAGTCTTAGCTGGTCAGGAAGAAGTTTGTTAGCTATCACATTGATGCAGATGGTCTGATCTGTTAATAACTACAGTGCAACTCAGCGAAAATGATTACAGCAAAATGATGCATTACCATGTTTTTTTAAACTTAATAATCATCGGGGGGTTACTACGTCGTCGCATAAATTTCTTGTAAGAAATCAAGCAAGCAATCATAAAGATTCAGAGCTTTGTACTATAAGCCAACAAGAAAACACAAAACAAGCAATGAAAATTGGCACTGCTCCCAAACAATTTGGACAGAACTAATACTTGTGAAGTTGCCAAATCAAGCAAGCATAGACAGATCTTACACGGGTGGCCCAACTTAGCCTAACTTGTGTTGGGACGGATGTGGACTGAAACCTGAGCACGAATTCGTTGTGGAGGCATCATCGATACATTCTTCAAGCAAACATGTGACAAGCACACAAATTCATGCGGCTTGCTCTTCACAAGATTCAAGTCCACATGAAGGAGATGAGGAAGGGAGTATGCTATGTGACATAATTCATGTACCCTTCCCGTGTATTGACAACCTGTAGTCTCTTTACATCAAACCCCATCCTCTTCAAATCTGACTTCATGTTCTTTCACTTGTATGGATACTAGTTATGACAATTAGAAAGTAAATGCTGCCAGCAACTTGGTATATCAAGAAATGCAACCTCACACCTTTGTCTTTTGGAAATTTTGTCTTTCAAATCAATCACTGGATCATATTTGACTATCATCATCTTAAAAGACCAAAATCCTTGAAAAGTTATAGTAAACCTTCGAACTGGCAGTAGATATTACAGGACAAACTGTTTTAATATATATTTGAAAGAATCCAAATTTAATTAAACGATATCATTTAATAATTCATGGACAACTGTTGTGGGTCCGATTCTCCACCTTGAGACCAATCAAGCATTTTGCTTCGAGATAGAAAATTTTCATTAAAGCTATAGAGGACCAACCACTTAAAAGCAATAAGAGAACTTGCGGATGTTGACAGCTAAAAAACGACCATAAAGTTGCGTAGACACCAAAAAAAATATACAAAAACATATTGCAATTATAAACATCGGATAACTTGCGATATGGACATTGATGTTATCCCAGTTAGTTTCACCGAACAAAAAAATGAGTAAATTTTCTGAGATTCCTAAGACAGGTTTGTGCTCCACAATAGAATTGAGGATCCCAACACAGAAGGGCCTACTTATAACCATAAGAAAATTCATAACAAGAACAAATAAGAATAAGTGAGTGGCTTGTGGAAATAGGAAATATTCCTTTTTTTGCTTATTACTTGTTTTAAAGGAGAAGAAAAGTAAAAATCGTCAGAAAGACAACCAACCAAACGTGTTTGCAACAAGTAATTCCTTGTTCTAACATTATTCTTCTTACGAATCTGAGGTCAGAAAATCACCAATCCAGAAAAGGTAATCACGCCATCATGATTGCAATTTGCAACAAACGTAAAAAGAAGAAAACTTTCACATCTGAAACAGCTCCAGACTTTTAGATGATCCGATCCATCAAAAACCCATCTCGCACAAATCCATAAAAATGCGAGAGCTCACAGAAAGAAGAAGAAAATAAAGCAAAAGAACAAAAAAAGGAACATCCAAATCAGATCTTTCAGCAAACCAACCAAACTAAAGATCCAAATGCAAAAACAAGTTGGACCCACTTCGAATCTGTTCACCGGTGATGCAAAGAGGAGTCAATCTCCCTATATTACTGCAACAATTTCCTGTTCTTTTTCGTTGCTTCTTCTGGGTGATACTGTTTGGCGTCGTCCACCGAAGAACAGAGGAACGTAACAAAAACAGTAGCGAGGAGGAGACGGATGGGGAGCGTACCTTTTGGGTCCGGGGAGGGGATCAAAGAAAAAACGAGAGGAATTGGGATGTGTGCAAAAGCAGCGCAATACAGAAAAAAAAAAACCAACAAACTGTTGTAGTCGATGTGTATATGTGCCGTTCATGTACGTATGTATGCATCTATATACCTATGGATTTAGGGCACTGCCCTGCCTTCCGGGTTCTGCTTTTTCTAGCACCGTAGAAAATTCCTGGGCCTGTGATTTGTTGATGGAGGGGGCTATTAAGACCCTAAACGGCTTTTGTTTTGCCTGCTGGAGATCCTGTGGCTGTTTAGAGCTTGTGAGAGTCGCTTCGATTCGAGCTGCCTGTTTTTCTGGGTGTGGCTTTATTAATCCAACGGCCCACGTGGAACCATAATTTTCCATGTTGGGCTATTGGTTGGATCTACGAAGATGGTTCTGGCATGAGAAAACGTGTTATGTGACTCCTTCCTATGGAAGTGGAACTATGTTTTCCTCTTCTTGTCTTTGGATTCTTGATGGGGGTGTTCGGTTGCGGGATTGGGGCTCTGAATCCCGTCCAATCCCGCAACCTTGCTATCATGGGATCGAGTTGGTGGAATGGAGCATGTGGTGCCACGTGCGGGCTTGAGAGGGTTCGGGTGGAGCTTCCCAATCCCTCTTATCCTCTTTCCCTCATTCTCGCCGCCCCCGCCATTGGAAACCTCCTCCATCAATCGAACGCCCCCTCTGCACTGCAGCTCCGACCGACGATGCCCTCCGCAGGTCTTGTCTTTCTCATTGTGTTCTTCTATCGGTTGTGATGCGTTGTCATGGCGATGTGTACCCAACCATCCCTCCCTCCTCACACACACACATGTTGTCCCTCCCATGAGCATACTGTGCAGTGGTCGCAGCAGGGGACGACCCTACCCTTGCCTTCTTGTGTCATCTTGGGGCATCTTGACAGGGTTATGCTTGACAGGTTGCTAGGTCTTTATTGTTTTGATGATGCTTTATGATTTTGGTGCTGCTTCGACTCAATCCCCTCAACTATTCAATGCTTTCTCTTAAAAAGTTGAATGGTTACATATATATGCCCTCCTCTTGTGGATGTGATTGCCATTATCTTACGTCTGACCTCCTCCCCCTAGTGTTCTTCACTGTCATGGCTTCATATCTTTGTTCCAGGATTTCCACTCGACGTTCTACGGCTCAGTTTGAAGCTTGTTAGATTACACTTGAATGAGTTCCATTTATATGCTCTTTTCATTGGCATAGACCAATTAACATCTAATTCTCTAGTCGGGTTGTCAGCTTGTTTTTGCTCCATAATCACCGCTATTGCTATGTTATCTTGTTATGCTAGTTGCTTGTTATACTATCTTCTTTTAGTAACATTTCCATAGTCGATATGGGTGTCATATTATGCATTGAACTTGTTAATCTACACAATGCATTGATGAACATATTATGCATTGTTGCTCTTGTTATGTTCATGTTATATGATTGTTGATCAAAATGCGGTCATGTTAATCTTCATGCATTTTAAATAGTATGCATCATTCACGATATTTTGTTGAGATTGTAATAAGCATGACAGTGACACTGCTCTCCTGAAATTTACTTTATGCTGCTTGGTTGATATATTGATTCTACATATGCTAATCCAATGATGATTGGGGACAACATCTAATCTACTGAATGTTACTACTGAACTGATGGCATTATTGTTTCATTCATTTACCCATTCGTTCATTCATGCTTTATTGTTACTATTGAATCTACCTCTTGCCATGATATGTTGTTATGCTAACTTGTTAAGCTATCATATGAAACTGATAATTAAATGATCTTCTACTACTGAATGGTAGATTTTGAACAGCATGCATTTTGAATAGTGGTGACTAATGTGTCTTCTACTGTTGAACATATGTCTTCTAGTGTTGAATGGTTGATTTTTTCATTTTACTAAATCGTTCATAAGCTCAGGGAGTTCCTTAGACTTACTAATTCATTTGGCCTAAAGAGTTGGTGTTAATTAACGCATTCTACTTACACATTCCACTGCTGATAATCCCATTTTGCTTACGCATTCCACCGATGATTGGTTGATTGATTCATTTCACTTATGCATTATGTTGCTGATTGGTTGATTATCTCATTCTAGTTATGAATCATAATGTTGTTTGGTTGAAACATTCATTCTAATGAAATGCGCTACAGATGAATCTCCATTTCATCACCTTTATTCTATCATTTTGACCTTAAAAACCCTAGCTAATGCATGTAAATAGCATTAAATACATTAGCATACATTATTTATTACATTTATTATGTAAATAAAATTTTCTTTAATGCCAAAATTATAGAATAAAGAAAATAAAAGAAAAGGAATAAAATATCAAAGGTATTTTATGACCCTAAATCCTGAGACCAAGTCAAGAATTGAATTGGTCGACAAGGAATAAAGTAGGGGGAGATAAGGGCCAGAAATGAAATAAAAATCCAATTCATTTATTCCTTCAATAATTCATTTTTTAATATCCATTTTATTCTTTATTATTTATTATTTATACATCAAATAAAGAAACTTTGTATAAAAAAGTTATAGATAATAATGTAAACAAAAATATATAATGAGTTTATATAAAAATAACACAGAGAGTACTTTTTTACACATAAAATAAAAGGCTAAACTCCCAATTTCACAAACCCATATCTCCCAAATAAAAACTCGAAATGTATCAAAATTACCTTTAATTGTATATAACTTTTAATAAGTTATTTAATGAAGGTGGTTTCATATTTTTTGGAGTTAAGGTGTGAAAGTTGGATTTTGAGCCCTCATTGTATAGTATACTCGAATAAAATATTCAACCTATTCATTCGTTATTATGTTTACATTTTTATATTTTTATAATTTTAAATATTATTTATAATATATGTGCAAATTGAAACCAAAATAAAGTCATCAATAAAACATTAAAATAAATGAAGCCTATAAATACATAAGCAAAATACCTTTGTTAATACTTGCACATAAATAAAAGTGAAATTTATTCTTTATTCTTTTATTCTTTTATATTTTATACTCTTGTAAATATTATTTATCTTCTACTAAAAATATAAAGCTAAAATAAAACCCAAGAAAATACATTAAAATACAATTATGTATATAATACATAGATGAAATACCTATAAGTATACATATATAATATATACCGCTATTTATTTAAGCATACAAATAACATCACAAAAATATAATAAAAATATATTTACACACTTAAAAATAAGTTAAAGATATAGAAAATAAGGGAATAAAATAATAAAATAAGATATACAAAATAAAAATAAAATATTCAAAATATAGATGAATATACCTATGAATATAACCATAAAAGTTAACTACTAACAAATAACCTTAAAAAATAAATAAAAATCATAATAAAATACTATATAAAATAATAAATATTTTTTTATACTCAAAAATTAATAAAATCATTTACTATTTTTAGTTTACTATTTTTGAATAAATAGGCAGTTTTTTTTCCTATAGCGGGCTTGCGTGGACAAATCATCGCGCGCCCTTTGTTGACCGCCAGTCAACTCAACCTCCAAGGTGACCAGCTCATGTCACATGTCTCTCCCCGTGATTTCCCCCCGATTTCCTGGGTGCATCATCACTCGCTTCGATCTGATCTTTCTCCAAAATAATCCTTGATCAACCCTAATCCATGCATAGGCATTAGATCCTCTGTACATAGCTTGTAATTCTCTCATTTAACCAGTGAATAAGGGTGCATGTCATGTCTTTTAACAACAACCTTTATTTCTCCTTCAATTTTGGTCACTCATCCGAGTCTTGGAGCCTTGATTATTCATCTAAGGAATATCCTCGTGACAAGGGGCGCTTCCCGACGATTTGGATCAGCTCCAGGAGGACGGAGGTGCACCCAGGCGGTGCTCCAACTCTGCTCCTTGTCCTCACCGGCAGGTAAGAGCTACGTGTTTTTCCATTTTTTAGTTATCTTTTAATTCATGTTTGTTGATTATGCAATTAGCTTAGCCCTTAGATCTTAGATAGCTTTTAATTCATGTTTGTTGATTATGCAATTAGCTTAGCCCTTAGATCTTAGCATTAGTCGTAAATGTTCGATTCGTAGCTCGTCGGAGCTCCGCTCCGATGAACCCTATCCATTGTGCTCCAAAGTCTATCAACCTGTAAAATCACCTCCACGTATTTCCCTTGCCGCTTCTCCACATCCCGGGCATTTCATCTCACCCAGATCCACCATGGATCTGGAGATCAAATCTCCTCCGCCACCGCTTTGCCAAGGGAGTCCATCTCACCCTTCTTTCTCACATTCCCCCTTATAACAAGACGAGGCAGTTTGCCCCCATCCCTAGTCTTGTCATATGCAGGTTTGAAGCGTAACGAGGCACCTGGAGGCGACTTTGCAGTTCGTTGGATATACCTAGAGCACAAACTCTACTCCGACCTCGTGGTGGCGCTCCGGTGACCCTCCACTCCTTCTGAAGCCCCCGGCTTATAGAGAATCCTCGCAGGAACCTTTTGGACTATTGTGGAGCATTAAAGAACGATGGAGGAGGGTGATTGGGTCTGAGGAAGCTCACATCGCAGTGAGTTTTTCCCTATTCCTCCTCATCCTCCTCCACCGTTGGATTAGGAACAAGCGTCCAGCCATTGGATCGTGCCCCGTCTTCACCATCAAATCAACCCCGTCGATCTAATCCGGGCCAGTCATCACTGAAGTGTCATCGTCCTCCCTCACGTCACCACGTAGATTAGTGAAGGAAGGGGAGTTGTTTGATCGCGTGCATAAAGGGGTAATTTGCAAAACCATTCCCCAGCTTTTTGTATTTATTATTTAGTCATGTAAATAAAATGTTAAGTTTAAAATAAAATGGGGAAATTGCATGTAGGCCCTTGGACTTCTTGAATATCATATGTAGGTCCATGTCAGGTCACCTCACGTGTCGTCCCACGTGAGGTGACCATTTTGCAACCATACCCCTGGAAAACTTTGTATTTTTGTTTAGTTCAGAAAAATGTAAAGCACATTATATATTTTTAGTTAAATTACACAGAGGTCCCTGGAGATTATTTTATTTACATGTATGCCCCTATCAGCAATTGGATTTTTTGTGTTTGATTGATTGATTTAATATATCTATTGTGGTCCAAAAATCATGAAAAAATTGGTGTAGGTTCATGATTACTTGCAATCTCGTGCCATGATTTTTATTTGCAATTTTAGACTTTTTTATATTTATTAAAAATCATCTAGAGCACATATAGTCCCTGCCTAGTGTATAAAATGCCAAAAAAATATTAAAACATCCCTGAAAAATCCCAAAAAAACATGTATAGCGTATTTATGCATTTTTAGTTCAGAATGAAAATCACTAGAAATAGAAAAAGAAAAAGGCAAAAAACTAAAAACCCCAAAAACCTCCATAAAAATCTAAAAATTCCTTTTTAAAATCCAAAAATATGCGTTTCTGTTTCTTAGTTTTTTGTATACACTTATCTATATATTAAAATTGATTTGGATTATTTTGGACCTTATTTATTATTTTTAAAATTTAAATCAATTTCGAATATTTATTAAATCACTAATTTGGGATGTTTTCAGCTTTAAAAATCCATAAAAAATTAGCAAAAATTCCAAAAAATTAAAAAATATTAGAAAAATATAAAAAAGGTTTATTTGCTGCATTTTATCTATACTAACTAATATTTATATGTCTATTACTCTATATTATATATAGCCTTATATATAGCTATATTAGATTTATACCTTAAAAGAAAAAGAAAATACAAAATCTAAAAATACAAAAAGAAAATAATATATATATATATAATTATTAAAAACCCACAAAAAGATATATGTATATACATGATAAAAGACATGGTTGTATATAAACACTTTATTCACAAATAACCATGGGCTACCTATATTGCTCTCTATGGTTCGACCTCTACGTACTTACTTGCTATGCATCTTGTAGTAGAGAATAATAAATTTTAACTCACTTTGTACTATCCATTGCTTTTACTTATTTTGTGGGTTATTTGCTGATTAATCAGGTTTTTTTGAGTGGTCAACACATCGACTATGATTTTGCTTTGTGAAATCGTTCGACCCTCGAATTTCCTTGGTTATCAGATAGCGCCATTGCCAGGGAGCAATGAACGTAGCCTATTTTTGTCATTTATTTTGTATAGTCATTTGTCTTATTCATTGATTTATTAATGTAAATAATAATTGAATTATTTTGCATATAGTCATTCACATTCTTTGTACATAACTTATTTTGATTATATGTGCTAATATTATTTCTTTGTGACTTTGTTGCGAGGACCCGTCATGCGAGGACGGCTTCTTAGGAGGCCGATGCAGCCAAGTTTGGTGGAGTTGGTTTTCATCCCTTGACCAGTTGGAGAGGCTACAAAGGAAGTAGAAAAGGGGAGTTTAGCATAGAGATATCTTAGTTTCAACTATGTATTTATTGGTGAGAGAGACATTTAGAAATTTGTAATAATTGAAGACTTGGACTCCACTCTCCACAACGAGGTCCAGTGCCCTGGTGTCTGTCACCTGAGGGCCTCGTCACAGTTTTACGTGTTTTCCTGCCTTCTTTTCATTTGCTTCCTGCTATTTTGAGTTTTCTGCCTTATTCCATTTTGTTTTGTGTGCATTGAGCCCCTAGCTTTAGGATGCTTGCCTCAGTAATTAGGTCCAAACCCTAAAAAGAATGTGTGTTCTTATAGTCTCTTACATTTAGATCTAGTCAAATTAATAACTGTTAGTTGTTTGAATTTGGGACCGCGTGCTGAGAGAGGTCGTATACAGCGCTTGCAGGACCCGTTGTGACGGGAACCTATCGGCATCGAAGATCGGACATTGGTCTCATTTCTGAATAACTAACAATTGGTTCTTCACGATTAATACAGCTAATGTTTAGGGTGATTTTATCGCATGCACATCGTCATGTAGATAGGTTTAAAAATTCTGCTTTGCATACCACATGGAGAGAGCTGGGAAGCATTGTACGTCCTATTACTCAACATGCATCATTAGCTTCTATAGTGAGATTTCCATCATCGAATCAACTTGCATGACTTTTTCGCTATCTCCCTCTGATTTTGAGCACCTAGGACTTAAATGAAAAACTACAGAAATGGTAGGTGCTTGTTTGCAAACAGATCCAAAAAAGTGAAAACCCAAAAATAAAACAAGGGGACTGCTAAATAAACTTTGACCTTAATTAAAATTCGTAATGGACTTTCATTATCTTGAGTTCATAAAGCCCTCATTGTTTTCAGGTACACTAGGAGGGGACCAAAACCCCTCCCATGAGCGAGGCATGACCCGCTAAGGACTAGATCCCAAAATCCAGTCTGTAACTACCTTGTGTATCACCTGGATTTCTGGAGTAATGGCGCTTCTATCGTACGTGACTGAGTAGGGCCTTGTCAACGATGGTGTTCCTGCCTTATGTGGAGCATCGACATGTCTGAAGTACCGAGCTTAGGTCACACCTTCACGGGGGTGTTTGTCTCATCGGTTTGCATCTGAGTAGGTTCTTGCACACTCACAGGTGATTCCGTTGCGAGCAAGGATCGAAGTAGCGGTTTCGCCTATCGACTTCGTCTCTCTATTTATTTGGCTGAGTAGGGATCCAGGAAGGGTTACAAGAACCTCAAAAAGTGCAGACTACATGTTACAATGCAGGACGAGGAGGACAAGTACGGTATACTTTTTTGGCAATACTCTCTTTAGGGTTAGCGTGCTAAGGACTTGTTACAAGATATGCCTGAAAATAACAACTCTAAAACTAAAAAGATAATAAATAGTCGAACCTTCACGGCTTCACATGGCGTGAGTTGGTGAACCTAAGTTTGTATTGTGTTTGTATGGATCTAGATTAAGGTTCAAAGATTAAAGTCCCACGCATTTGCGCAAATTTTGTCATATATGTCTTCCTTTTGTCCCCCGCTCAGTTCGATCCTTTCTACTATTTTACACTCTATTTTATTCCTCGTTGACCATTGTATCTTTCCTCCTACATCGATCTCCCTCTTGCTTCGCCATGTTGACCCATGGATGGTTCAATCGGGACTTCGTCGATGATTACATCGATTCCATATACTCAACTTCGTCAATAATTCGAGGCGATTCTCGAAAATCCGATCTGGACTTTGCGGGTTGATCTCCAGACTCCTCATCTTCTATCTGACCTTTTTGACCACCCAATAAACCAGGACCACCCTTGTCCCACCTTCATCATTGTGAATGAGAGTCGATTACAGTCCACTTTTTAATCATTCACAACACTCTGGGATTGACCCCGATTCCATATTCATCTTGTCAGTTGGGATTCAATTGCAAGTGGTCTTATTGGGAATTTTTCACATTTTAGATAGAAGCCAGCCCCAATCCTAGATCCCAACACAGAATTCATCTCTTCAGACTCAGACTTAGAAATGGCTCCTCAAGGAAATGGCAAGGGTCAGCAGCCACCTTCCCAGCTTGAGTAAGGACAGATGTCGGATCAGAATTAGGTGAACGCTTAGTTGTTGGCATCTATCCAGGCCATTCAGCAGCCACCTTCCCAGTATGACCAAGGACAGATGTCGGATCATAATCAAGTGAATGCTCAGTTGTTGGCATCTATCCAGGCCATTCAGTAGCAGCTGATAGAGCATGCCCTAGCACAACCTGCGTTACAGGACATGTTGAATGATGTAATGAACAGACAAGTAGGAGGAGGAGACAGACCAGTAGGAGGAAGAGGTGATGGACCCGGTGATGATCCTGACGAGGAAGAGCCAGAACAAGGGAGGCAGAAACCCATGCTGAAAGAGATATATAATCTTGGAGACAGCCAGATGACCGAGTGGATCATCAATCCATCGGTGCATGCTCACTTTGAGCTCAAGCCCCAATTCCTTGTCTTCTCCCATCATTTCACGAGAACACCAGCGAAGAACCTTATAGTCACCTGCGGCAGTTCTCACGCATCTGTCGTACTACCCACTACCCTAATGTTCCTTTGGACACAGTGAAGATGATGGTGTTCCCCTTCAGTTTACATGACAACGCCCTTTATGGTCAATCATTTGGGAAAGATTATCACGACGTGGGAGGAATTGAAATCATCCTTCCTGCATAAATTCTACCCTCTCGGCCGGCTCAACCAGATGCGAGACAGAATCAACAACTTTTTCTAGGGAGCCCATGAGACCTTTCATGAAGGTTGGGAGAGATTCAAAGACCTACAGGAGAAGTGTCTCTATCATGAAATTTCGAGGACCAGCTTTGTCCAGCACTTCTTTGGGGGGCTGGATGTAGAGAGCCAAAGGCTCGTCGACGTAGCCTGTGGTCGCTATCAGCAGTCCTCTCAACCTCCCTTAGTATCACCAGCCTCCGCAGTACCAAAATCAATGGAGGTATAACCAACAGTATGCACAGTCATAGTACTTCCCGTCACAGTCGTATGACCAATACGCGGTTGTACCACATCAATAGTATCCTCATCCCTCCTACCACCAGTACCAGCTTCCTCCACCTCCTAAACCACATCAGCAGTCACTGCCTCAACCACACAACACTCAGCCACAGCGTCGTTTGCACACCGGACCTTCAAAGGTGAGTCCAATGAACTCAACCCTTGATTTCTTGGCCCAACTTGTAAAAGGCCTAGTAGATATGATGAAAAAGCTCGATGACTAGACTGCCACCAAAACATCCACTCCTGCACAGGTAGAAGCAAACCCAAATAGCTTCAAAGAAAAGAGTAGGTAGAATGTGATGCCCACTCTGCACCCATAGAGCCAGATAGTTGTAATATTGCTTTATCTAATGTTGTCACTCTCATGAGCGGTAGGATTCTACTTCCATCTGTTGCAAGTCATGGGGACAATAAAGCTTTGCAAGTGAATCGTCATCTTCTGCATCAGTCGTGCCAGGCACAGGGACGGGTGAGGAAGAAGAAGGAGGAGTCGTGCCAGTTGTCATTCACCTCCACCATCATTAGCAAAAATACCAAAAAAATCAAAAAGCTCAAAAGACTAAAAAGATGTTCACCGTCGACGTGAAGCCTGGACAGCCACGGAGGAACCGCCAGCAGCAGCTGATCCTATGCCAACCGATTGAGCTGAGACTGTACCTTTTGCTTGTCCACCAGCACCAGCATCTCAATCGCCAGCATGTACTCCTTTTGTGAACCGGATGTACAGAATATTGTAGATAGGTATTTTATTGTAAATAAGAATGTTGTTTCTGATTTCAATATTGTAAATATGCCTTTTCCCGAAGCAATAGAAAATTCTAAAAAAATTGCAAAAAGAAAAGTGTAATATCTGATCCTGAAGTTGTGGATATCATCAATAATTTGACTGTTAACATTCCTTTAATAAAGGCCATGGAATACATGCCCGCTGTGAAGAAAGGTTTGAAAGAGGCATGTACAAACAAGCGCCGACTAGCACGTAACAACAGACACCAACAGGTTGAGAAGCATATTCCCACTATGGACACGATTGCAGCCATCAACAATCTCCCACAGAAAAAGCAAGAAAAAGGAGCGCCTTTGATCAGTTGCGAGATTTTCGATCAAGTCTTTGAGCGAACATTTCTTGATAGCGGTTCTTCCATTAACCTCCTGCCCTCTTCATTCTTGCAAGAATTTGGGCTAGGTCCTCTCAAGCATATATGAATGATCCTTCAGTTTGTTGATCGGTCCATTAAGCGAAATCGAGGTCTTTTGGAAGACATTGTGGTAAGGGTACGGGACATGCAGTTTCCAGTTGATTTTGTAGTCCTTGATATGAACTCCCCCACCCCCTTATTTCAGACTCCTATCATCCTAGGTCGGTCATTCTTGCACACTTCAAAAGCCATGATTGATTATGGATCTGGAAAGATCACCTTCAGCTCGGGCAACTACAGAATTACTATAGGCATGATTAACGAGCCCAAAGTTGTAACCGGTGAGGGTCATGCAGCACCATCTGAAGCAGACTGTGACTTAATTGTAGAGATCAGAGATACATGGCTCCCTTTGAACAATCCATGGACACAGGAAATCCTCTCTCTAGAGGAGGACCTAGAAAGCACAGATGACGCAAGGTCCAAGGACATTTGGGAGACAGAGTTCAATTTGCTGATGCATCCTTTTGATTCCGATGATTCACTCCAGCCCGAACACAATGAGTCCATTGTAGATATGTTCAGCACATTGTCAAAACATCAGCAAAAAGCTAAGGTCTGCATTACCTTCAAAGATTAGGCAGAGCATCCTCCAACCAGCATCGTTTCAGAAGTGACCGAGAAGCCGGCCAGATCAAAATCGGAACTAAAGCCACTTCCAGCATGCTTGAAGTATGTTTTCCTTACAGGTGCAGAAAACATGTAACCGATCCTCAGCAGCAGCAGGCTGACCCCAGAGCAAGAATCTCGACTCCTCGAGATTCTAGAGAAGAACAGCAATGCACTTGGTTGGCATGTTTTAGATCTCCGTGGGATAAATCCTGCACTGTGCTCACACCATATCTATCTAGAAGAAGATTCCATGTCGCCCCGTGAATTTCAAAGAAGATTGAATCCGAATTTGAGGGACGTCGTCATGAAGGAAATCACAAAATGGTGTGATGCAGACTTCATTTATCCCATCTCTAACTTCAAATGGTGAGCCCCCTGCACGTAGTTCTAAAGAAGTTAGGGCTTACTGTGGTTACAAATGACAGAGGAGAGCAGATACCTATCTGGGTGCCGACATCCTGGCGTGTATGTGTTGACTACTATCGTTTGAACGCAACAACTAAGAAGGACCACTTTCCCTTGCCGTTCATTGATAGAGTATTGAAAAGACTAGTTGGCAAGGAGTTCTTCTGCTTTTTGGATGGGTACTATGGGTACAATCAAGTGGTAATCACCCATGAAGACCAAGAGAAAATGACCTTCACTTGCTCGTTCGGCACCTATGCTTTCAGGGAATGCCCTTTGGACTGTGCAACGCACCAGCGACATTTCAAAGATGCATGCTTGTCTTGAGCACCCTGGACAGAGTACTTCAGAAGTGTCGTGAAGTTAATCCGGCACTATCATGGGAAAAGAGCCACTTTATGGTCACCGAGGGGATTGTGCTGGGTCACGTCATTTCCAAACGTGGCATGGAAGTCGACCTGGAAAAGGTAGATGTGATTGCCAACCTCGGGCCACCTCAGACAGTCAAGAATGTGAGGTCAATTCTGAACCATGTGGGATTCTATAGAAGATTCATCCGTGATTTCAGTCGTATCGCCCGACCTCTGACAGAGTTACTATGCAAGGAGACTGAGTTCAATGTTGATCAGCAGGTCCTCCTTTCATTTAATAAGCTGAAGGAGCTAATCACTCAATATCCATTCCTACAGCCGCTAGATTGGTCTCTTTCTTTTGAGATCATGACGGATGCGTCAGATTTTGCAGTCGGGGGTGTTCTAGGACAAAGGAAAGATAAAGCGTCCTATGCCATTCATTACGCCAGCAAAACATTAGATGAAGCTCAGAGAAATTGCACTGTAATGGAGAAAGAATTGTTGGTTGTGGTATTCGTCCTGAGAAGTTCAGATCCTATTTGTTTGGATCAAAAGTCATGATTTACACTGACCACTATCAGATACTTACAATAGAAGAAGGATGCCAAGCCCAGACTAATCAGATGGATCTTTCTCCTCCAGGAGTTCGATTTGGAAATCAAGGACAAGCCTAGAATTCAGAATGTGGTAGCAGATCACCTCTCCAGAATAGAGCCGCAGGATCCTCTACTGAGTAGTGCACCCATCACAGACACCTTTCCTAACGAGTCAATTCTAGCAGTGGATTCATTCCCTTAGTATGTTGATATTATCAACTACCTTGTCTCAGGCATAGTTCCACGGGAATGGAGGAAGATTCGGAAGGACAAATTCTTATCAACGGTCCACTTCTACTAATGGGAAGATCCTCTATTATTCAGGGAAGGTGCAGATTGTATTTGACGCAGGTGCATTCCCCAGGCGGAGCAACACAGTGTCCTCAATCATTGTCACTCGCTCGAATCTGGTGGACACCATTCTGGAGATAGAACAGTAGAAAAAATATTGCAGTATGGCCTCAAGTGGACCTACACTATTTAAGGATGCAGCAGCATTTGTTAAACGATGCACTTACTTTCAGTGATTGAAAGGTACCCTTACAGCTAAAGATTCCATGCCCTTGAAGATCATTCAGATTGCTGACATATTCGATGCCTGGGGGATCGATTTCATGGGACCTTTCCCAAACAGTCAGGGATACGAGCACATCCTTCTTGCCATTGATTATGTGAGTCGTTGGGTTGCAGCTATCCCCGCTTGAGCCGCAAACAGCTGTACAGTATACCGCTTTATGAAAGAAAATAGCATATCATGGTTCAGTATTCCGAAGATACTGATATCAGATGGGGGTAGTCACTTCATAAACAGAGAGGTCAAGAAACTAATGAAGTAGTACGGCATCGAGCACCGTGTCGCATCTCATTACCATCCTCAGACCAATGGTATGGCAGAATTATCTAACAGAGAGATCAATACGATACTTCAGAAGCTTGTCAAGCCAGACAGGAAAAATTGGTCCCGGCATTTAGACTCAGTCCTTTAGGCATATCGAACCGCTTACAAGTCTCCATTGGATTGTACATAGCATTTGCATAGCATTAGCATTTTTCGGATTAAGTTTGGTAATTTAACTAGTCTAAGTAAAATTCGAAGATTGGAGCTTGGTTGAACCTTAAATCTACCTAACAACAGGAACCTTATATGAGCTGGATTGAGGTACTTCAGGTCTAGTAGACTTAATTCTTTGAGTACCACGAGACTTGGTTTCAATGAATTCTTGATTGCGTAAGTAGAGTGTTTCGAAGCACACGCACGGCTCTTGTCGATAATGACCTAATTTGGACACATGCACCTTTCACTTGGCTCAACTAAGTTGGGGTGGTGAGGAGATTGGATTTTCCGGTATGATACGCACACAAGTGGAAACATTTGTCCTCGTCTAAGGAGGAAAGTGCACCCCAACCCATCCAGTGGCAGTGATGTCTAAAGACAGGAGAGTGTGGGTTGCAATAATGCTTCAAAAAAAGGATACTCTTTTGGCTCAAGAGGGAAAACTCCTTATGTAAATATTGTTGTATATAGTATTTTCAAAAAAGAAGAAGAAGAAGAAGAAAAGAGTCCAAAAAAATGGATAGGCTTGATTGAAAATAAAATGCCTGACGGAGTAAGTATATATTTTGTATAGCCAAGAAGCAAGCTTGAGCTTCAAAGTCATACATGTGAGCCTACAGCTGGATGACTTGACTACACTGGTCATACATACTCGGATAGGTAGCTACACTGGCTACCGTCCTATATTCTCTTCACCCCCTCCTCTTGAGTTGGATGCCGCTTGAACATAGAAGGGAATACCCCGCTCCTCGAGGAAAGAGTTGTTGGATTGGGGAACCATTGGATTATCATTCTGGAAAAGTCGGTCTCTTTGTCATTTCAATTGGGGGAGCCTCTATCACATACACTGTACAAGTCATATTAATAGTCATAAGGGTTTGCGTATGAGTTGAAATATTCTTACCTGGATATTGAGGGGACTTGAGCAGAGTTTTGGGATTCTTGAAGGCTGTTGGATTTCCAAATCCAAATTCCAATAAGGTTCCGTCTGCACTAAAAATTGCAAAGGTCCGACTGGAGCTCTAAACTTTGATTTTGTAAAGACAAGTTTGAAAATTAAATTTAATCCATCTTTCTTTCTTTTTCATTTCTTTGTTCTTCATTTTCTGCACTTATTGCACAACTGTTTGCTAGGGACTAACAAATGTAAGTATAAGAGGGTGATGAATCTCTATTTCATCGCTTTTATTATATCATTTTGGCCTTAAAAACCCTAGCTTATACATGTAAATAGCATTAAATTGCACATATTAGCATTCATTATTTATTGTAATTATTGTGTAAATAACATTTTCTTTAATGCTAAAATTATAGAATAAAGAAAAGAAAAGAAAAAGAAAAAAATACCAAAGGTATTTTATGACCCTAAACCCGAGACCAAGTCAAGAATTGAATTGGTCAACAAGGAATAAAGTAGGGGAGATAAGTGCCAGAAACACAATAAAAACCCAATTCATTTATTCCTTCAATAATTCATTTTTGACACCTATTTTATTCTTTATTATTTATACATAAAGAAACTTTGTACATGAAAGTTATAGATAATAATGTAAACAAAAATACAAAATTGAGTTTATATAAAAATAACACAGTATATTTTTTATACATAAAATAGAAAGCCAAAATCCTAAATTCGCAAATCCATATCTCCCAAAAAATCAAATTATATCAAAATCATCTTTAATTATATATAACTTTTAATAAGTAATTTAGTGAAGGTGGTTTCATATTTTGTGGAGTCAAGGTGTGAAAGTTAGATTTTGAGCCCTCATTGTAGAGTATACCCGAATAAAATATTCAACTTATTCATTCTATATTATGTTTACATTTTTATATTTTATAATTTTATAAACATTATTTATAATATATGTACATATTGAAATCAAAATAAAGTCGCCAATAAAACATTAAAATAAAAGAAGCCTATAAATACATAGGCAAAATACATATGTTAATACTTGCACATAAAGAAAAGTGAAATCTATTCTTTATGCTTTTATTCTTTTATATTTTTGTTCTCTTGGAAATATTATTTATCTTATATTAAAAATATAAAGCTAAAATAAAACCCAAGAAAATACACTAAAATACAAAAATATATAACATACATAGATGAAATACCTATAAGTATACCTATATAATATATACCCCCATTTATTTAAGCATATAAATAACATCACAAAAATATAATAAAAATATATTTATACTTCTAAAAATAAGTTAAAGATATATAAAATAAGATAATAAAATATATAAAAATAAAAATAAAATATTCATAATATGGATGAATATACCTATGAATATACCCATAAAATTAAATACTAAAAAATAACCTCAAAAAATAAATAAAAATCATAATAAAAACTATATGAAATAATAAACATTTTTATTTTATATTCAAAAATTAATAAAATCATTTACAACTTCTAAATAATTATTTTCAAATAAATAGACAGTTTTGTCCTATAGCGGGCTTGCGTGGACCAATCACCGCGCGCCTTTGTTGACCGCCAGTCAACTCAACCTCTATGTGACTGGCTCCTGTCACATGTCTCTTCATGTGATTTCTCCCTGATTTCCATGGTGTGTCATCACTCGCTTCGATATGATCTTTCTCCAAAATAATCCTTGATCAACCCTAATCCACGCCTAGGCCTTAGATCCTCTATACATAGCGTGTAATTCTCTCATTTAGCCGGTGAATAAGGGTGCATGTCTTGTCTTTAAATAATAATCTCCGTTCTCTCCTTCAATTTTGGTCACTCATCCAAGTTTAGATCCTCGATTCTTCATCCAAGGAATATCCTCGTTAAGGGGGCGCTTCTGGCGGTTTGGATCAGCTCCAGGAGGATGGAGGTGCACCCAAGCGGCGCTCTAGCCACCTCTTCTCCCTGCCCTCGCCGGCAGGTAAGAGCTGCATGTTTTTCCATTTTTTTAGTTAGCTTTTAATTCCTGTTTTTTGATTATGCAATTAGCTTAGTCCTCATATCTTAGCATAAGCCGTAAATGTTCAATTTGTAGTTCGCCGGAGCTCCGCTCTGGCAAACCCTATTCATCGTGCTCCAAAGTCTATCGACCTGCCAAATCGCCTCCACATCTTTCCATTGTCGCTTCTCCACGTCCCAGGCATTTCATCTTACCCACATTCACCGTGGATCTGGAGATCAAATCTCCTCCGCCACCGCTTCGCCATAGAGAGTCCATCTCGCCCTTCTTTCGCCCATTCCCCCTTCTAACGGGACGAGGTCGTTTGTCCTCATCCCTGGTCTTGTCTGTGCAGGTTTGAAGCGCAACGAGATGCCTGGAGGCAACTTTGCAGTTCGTCGGAGATACCTGGAGCACCACCTCTACTGCAACCTCGTGGTGGCGCTCCGGTGACCCTCCACTCCTTCTGAAGCCCCCATCTTATAAAGAATCCACGCAGGAACCTTTTGTACTATTGTGGAGCATTGAAGAACGATGGAGGAGGGTAATTGGGTCGGAGGAAGCTCGCATCGCCGTGAGATCTTCCATGTTCCTCCTTATCCTCCCCCCACCATTGGATTAAGAACAAGCGTCCATATAGCAATAGGACCATTGGATCGCACCTTGTCTTCACCGTCAGATCAACCTCGCCGATACAATGTGGGCCTGTCATCGCCAAAGCGTCATCGTCCCTCCCTCGTGCCACCACATGGATTAGTGAAGGAAGGGGAGTCATTTGATCGCGTGTATAAAGGGGTAATTTGCAAAACCATTCCCTGCCTTTTTTGTATTTATTATTTAGCCATGTAAATAAAATGTTAAGTTTAAAATAAAATGGAAAAATTGCATTTAGGCCCTTGGACTTCCTAGATATTATACATAGGTCCATGCCAGGTCACCTCACGTGTCATCCCACGTGAGGTGACCATTTTGCAAGCATGCCCCAGGAAAACTTTATATTTATGTTTAGTCAAGAAAAATGAAAATCATGTTATATATTTTAGGTTAAATTACATAGAGGTCCCCGGAGTATATTTTATTTACATGTACGCCCCTGCTAGCAATTGGATTTTTGTATATTTAATTGATTTATTTAATATGTATATTGTGCTCAAAAAATCATGATAAAATAGGTGTAGGTTCCTGATTGCTTTTATTCTGATGCCATGATTTTTATTTGCAATTTTGGACCGTTTTGGTATTTATTAAAAATCGTCTAGAGCACATATAGTCCATGCCTAGTGTATAAAATGCTAAAAAAATATTAAAACGTCTTTGAATAATCCCAAAAAAATATATGTGGCGTATTTATGTGTTTTTTCCTTCCCAAAAATCACTAAAAATAGAAAAAGAAAAAGGCCTAAAAATTGAAAACCCCCAAAAACCTTCATGAAAATCTAAAAATTCCTTAAAAATCCAAAAATATGTTTTCCTGATTCTTAATTTCTTTATACTCTTTTCTATATATTAAAATTGATTAAGATAATTTTAGACCTTATTTGATATTTTTAAAATTCAAATCAATTTCAGATATTAATTAAATCCCTAATTTGGGATGTTTTCAGCTTTAAAAATCCATAAAAATTAGCAAAATTTCCAAAAAATACTAAAATATTAGAAAATTATAAAAAAACAAAAACAGTTTATTTTTTGTATTTTATTTATATTAACTAGTATTTATAAGTATATTACTCTATATTTTATATAAAGCCTTATATATATAGCTATATTATATTTATACCTTAAAAGAAAAAGAAAATACAAAATCTAAAAATACAAAAAGAAAATAATATATATATGAATTATTAAAAACCCATAAAAAGACATATTTATATACATGATAAAAGACATGGTTGTATATAAACACTTTGTTCACAAATATCCATGGGCTACCTATATTGCTCTATGTGGTTCGACCTCTACGTACTTACTTGATATGCATCTTGTAGTAGAGAATAATAAATTTTAACTCACTTTGTGCTATTCATTTCTTTTACTTATTTTGTGGGTTATTTGCTGATTAATCAGGTTTTTTGAGCGGTCAATACATCGACTGCAGTTTAGCTTTGTGAAACCGTACGAGCCTCGAATTTCCTTGGTTATCAACTACCCATTCAGTCCACTGATGTTTCGTTCATTTTCTTGTTCATTCATTCGTAATGGTTAGTACTAGTTACTTCATTCTTCTCATGCACTTGACTTGTGATTTGAAGATTAACTCATTCTACCTATGCATTGTAATGTTACTTGGTTGATAAATTCATTCTACTGTTTATCGTTGATTAGGAACTCAATTGATTATGTTTGCATGACATGAAAGCTTCATCTGTGCTTGTTGAATCTCTATTTCACCACCTTTATTCTTTCATTTTGATCTTAAATCCATAACAAAATGCATGTATATTCATTAATTTGTACAAAATAACACTCAGGAATTGATCTGTATATATTGTGTAAAATAATGTATTTAATATCAAAATAAAAAATAAAGAAAAGAAAATAAAAATAGTGAAGTGTCAGAGACAATGAGTGATCCTAGACCCGAGACCCAGTCATCATGTTGGCTTCATCGATGAGGAAAAAAGTAGGGGGAGATAGGGTAAATCAAGTATACAGAAAACAGACTAAAAACCCTAATTCTTTTTATCAATATACTACAATTTGGGACCTATTTTATTTTCTTATTTTTATACCCCAAAGAATGAAATCATCTATATAAAAGTTGTACATAAAAATACAAAGAAAAATACAAAATTGATTTCATTCCAAAATAATGCACAATGTGCCCGGGACACACATAATAAAAAGCTGCATATAAAAATTTACAAACATGTATCTTCTCCATACTGACTCAAAATTAACCAAACTCACATTTATTGTTCATAAAATTAAAGGGTTTTTATCAGTTGGTCCCCTTTGAGATATTACAATTACTCCCTTTTTGGATTATTAGTTATGCCCCGATCTTCTTGCAAAATTCATAGTTCTGTCCTTCTGTTAAGATAAAGTACGGGAATAACTGATATTACAAAAGGGCAGAACTGTGAATTTTACAAGAAGGAAGGGGCACAACTGATATTTCAAAAAAGGGAGGGACATAACTGATATTGCAATATCTCAGAAGGGTACAACTGATAAAAACCCAAAATTAAATTATCTATTTAATGAAGATGAATTCATTTAATTTAGAGTTAAGATGCAAAAGTTGGCTTTTGAGCCTTCATTGTGCAATATACTTGTATATAATATTCAATATATTTATTATTCATATATTTCATTTTTCTTATATTTTTTATATTTATAAATATTATTCAAAATACATGTAAATAATAAAAATAAAATAAAAACAATAAAAATATATTAAAATAAATAATATACTTTAATATATATATATATGTAAACTATACCTATCATATATATAGAGAGGAGTGATCATGTGAGAGCAATAAACTGTGAGAGCATGAGAGCAGTGATTCTGGACCACTAGATTCTATCTTCTCTCTCATGGTCTTCTCTCTCCTAGTTGAATCTAGTGGTCCAGAATCACTGCTCTCATACACTCACAGGTTTTGGCTCTCATAAGATCGACCCTCTACATATATAATATATATACATAATTACCTAAGTAAATAAAAAATTTCAAAAAAATATAATAAATAGGTAAATAATTATTTAAATAAGTTATAAATATAAAAATATGTATATAAAATAATAAAGTATATAATAAAAAGAAAAATAAATACTATAAATACATGTATCTACACCTATGTATATACATGTAAATATGAGCACCTAATAAATTAACGTGTATAAAAAATAAAAAATCAGATAAAATAGTTCATAAAATTGAAAATATTTTTTTATGTTTTGATTAAAAAATTAAATAATTTATTTATTTTTTTAATATATTTTATAAGGGATTTTTTAATCCCATTTTTCTGGTTGGTCCACGTGGACCAACCAAAGGCGCCCGACTCTTGACCTCCGGTCAACAGTCCTTTCTTCTTTCTGACTTTTGTCCGAAGTCACAAGGAGGCCAACTTCTCCCCATTTCCATGCCTCTATCTCCCTCGAGTAGCTCACTGATGAATCTACGATTCTCAATCTTTATTCTTTTATTTTAGCTCCTCTTTTAGCAAAACCATCTATAAATACCTGTAAATACAATAACTTAGCACCGTGCATGTCATTGTTAATATCTCATAATTAACACATATTTTGCAAAAATAAAAGAATAAAGGGAAAAGAAAAAAAAGGATGTATTTAGAATAAATACAGAGTAACCCAAACCCTAAGAGAAGGTCAAATTTGACATGGTCATAAAGAAAATAAGTAGAGAGAGATAAGGGTACACTATGTATTGTACATACTACCTATATTTGTACAATATATATATATATATTGATAAATATAAATATTTTATTAATACACTTGTATATAGCCACAGAAATAATATAAAAATAAAATAAAATTCATAAAAGCAAAATAAAAAAAATAAAATCATCAACTCCATGTACAAAAGACACATGTATATAATACAATGCCTATTTATTTTACAGCCTTAACTAATTCAAAAAAATCAAATAAAAATCATTTTGTATTCCTAAATTATCATGTAAATAAATAAAATATAAAATATAAAGAATTTTTGTCAAAATAATAAAATAAAAATATGTGTACATAATATATAGGTATAATATACACGTACATAACACTTAATACTGTATATACCCTATTCATATTTTTCATAAAATTAAAAATCAAGAAGAATAGCTTATAAAATAATAAACATTTTTTTATTTTATACACTTTTTAATTTAAAATTATTTTCAATTTTTTATTTAATTCCTTTTATTTTTGAAAATTTCAGTTTCAAATTGGGCCACGTAGGAACGTTGACCCCGGTCAACGTCTCCTTCCAGCCGGGTCGGGTCTGGATTCACTTCGTCGAGCTTCTTCTCCAATTTCTAGCACCCGACTCCGATCCCCTTTTACCTCGATTCCACCATCTGATCTCTCTCCTAGGATATGTGATCCTTGCAGATCCCTAGGGAGGATCGGATCTTCCTAGGGTTTCGCTCCACGCTCCGATCTTTCTAGACCCTGAGGCATCCTATAAATTCTTCTCTCCACCTCCTACCCTCGGTAGCTTGTACCTCGCCACCCCTCTGCCCCCTAGCCACCTCCAGATGAGTGACAGCTACCTAGAGCGACCTTCGAAGTGCAGATTGGTGCTACATCGTCGACGCTCAAGCTACGTGGACAGAGCTCCACCGCGTTTAGCCTCCTTGGCCAGTCGCAGCCCAGTTGAGACCACAACCTCTCCCTCTGCTTCGCATGGAGTTATTGAGTTCGTCATACCTGATGAATCTCCATTTCATCACCTTTATTCTATCATTTTGGCCTTAAAACCCCTAGCTAATTGATAAAACCGTGAAATCGACCCTTTAAGAGAGCTAAATTAGCACTTCAACATGTCGTAGCAGTCGGGCCGATTTTGGTCATAAAAAAGACCATCTCATTGATATATATCAAATAAGAATGCGATGGTCATGAAATTTTTTTACTTGGTAAGAAACCAAGGTCGAACTCAGGGACACGAGCCTCTCTCGTATTAATCGGATTTCTATTTATTTAACTAAGCGTTGAGTTACAGGCATATAGGTCAAATTATGCAGAAGGGACACACAAGGCAATAACAATGCATTAAAATCAAACATGCATTTTTTATCCATTTTATAATGCAAGTAAATGGATGTAATGCGATGCAATGGAAGTATACCCTAGATTAAAAGGATGAGCCAACTAAACCACAAGAACAAATATGCCATTAAAAAGTACGTTAAACAAGCATTAAAATGAAACTGAAATCATCTCAATCGGAGTTATGAGGCTCTAAATATGCATGAAAGAAACCAAGGGCATAAACGAGAGAAAACATGAAAAGATAATTACAACCAGGTCCCTGGGAGGGACTAAAAGGCAATAAAAATAAAGACGAGTCCTTCCCTGTAAATAAACCATACGTGCTGGGACCTATCTGCAATTATTGAAAACTGCAGGGGCATGTATGCAAATATCCCCAGGCGCGCAGATGTTGCACGTGCGTCAGGACCTGGATGCAAAATGGAGAAGATGGCAGGGCATCTCTGCAAATAGCCCAGAGGACACGTGCCAGGCATGTGCTACCCAGGCTCGGTGGTTGGCTCGGTCTCGGCAGAGGTTCGGTATAGCTTCGGATGGCTCGGACTCGTTGTAGGCTCGGGGAAGGTTCGGACGTCCCAAGCCTGGAGGCTCGGAGGCTGAGGCTCGGTGAAGACACGTGGCTGAATATGAGCCATCAGATCAACATGATCCGATGGCTTGGATGAGCTCCGCTGTAGGCGACGTGGCCGCATCGTGGCTGTTGGATGAACTCCGGGGCGGAGCATCTAACGGTCACTGCTCCTCCTTCTTCGGCCGAAGGCGGGCGGCGGGTTCAGGTCTCCGGCGACGGTACTTCTCCTCCGCTGCTCGTCCTCAACTGCTAGCAGCCTCCCCACAGCTCCCTAAGTTATCGTCGAGGAAGCCCGGAGCTCGGGGAAGGTCCAGAAGCACCTGGTGTCGCTCGTCGGAGCTCGGATGGGAACTGCGAAGTCGATGAAGTCTGCTCCGACTGGGCTCCGGCCATTGACGCTCACGAAGACCTGCAGCGTTAGACACATAGCCGAAGCCTGAAAAGTGGGTGCGTGAGGTGAAGTCTATAACCCTGATGGCTAAGGCTGGTTAACCTAAAAATCTCAAAGACCTCAAAAAGCTAAGTCTCCTTGATCATTTCAGATTCTGAGTGAAAGTGTATGTGTAGAGGATAATCCAACTTCTTCATTCAAAAACAAGAGATTTTTTTTTGAAACTTCAAGAGATATTAGAACTTCCTAAACTCAATTGAGCATCTGCAATTCAGCCAGTATGGATGTAAGTACAGGCCGGAGCCCGTTGCTTGAGGACGGGGCCTTACGCGATGTCCTCTAAACCACCCAATCTGCTAAGGGCGAACCCTCACTGAATGTGGCTTACTTAATTGAGCTTAGTAGTCACTAACGGCTCCTAAAGGGTTTTGCGTTTTTCTCATTTTTATGGATTTTAATAAAGGTTAAAACACAAGTTAAACTCAACTTTCCTTGAAAAGACTTTCAAAACCACGTCACGCAAATAAGAAATTTTCAAAACATTTTCAAAAGAATTTTTCAAGACAAGGAAAAATCATTTTCGAAAATATTTTTATAAAAATAGCGTAACATAATATCGAAAAGCCGTGAAATCATTTCAGTTCTCTTAGTCCAATGAATTTTACCTTAGCCAAAAAGTTTTAAATTTTTTCAAATTTTTCAGATTATAGCTAAAGTAAATATACGATAAATACGGTATACCCCCCTATACTTAAACTTTGTTATGTCCTCATAGCACTAGATGTTACAAGTACATAGGTCCATTTAAGTATAGCAAAATATACGGGAGCTAAGAGGGGCTCCCCCTATACTTAGGTTAGAAATAACCTAAGTATAAAGGCAAGAAAAGAAGAGTAGAGAAAATCACGGGGACTTGGGTCCCCCCTATACTTAGGCTGAGATTAGCCTAAGTATAAAGATGGAAATGGATGTTGGAAGGGACCCAAGGTGAACGAAGAAGATGGATGGATGTACAGATGAGCGGATGAATCTTCGGAGATGAATGGAGTAACTAAGGTTCTGGGGTGTGCATCGAATCAAACAAGGCTCAATCAAGCAAGCAAGACCCTCAATTTCACCAACTCATACATGAAACCAACCGAAGTTGGTTTATTATCTTGTCGGTTTTATTGGTGATAAAACATTAGGTGTTTACGCGAAGAAAAAATGTGAAGTGAAAAGCAATGCGTAAGCGAGGGTATTGCTCTCCCAAAACCGAATTTTACTCCATTTTTGCAATTAACAGTCCCAATTTTATTTTAGGTTATCACTGAATTATGTTAGCACAAAATCAAGAAATCATCGTCTATCGTTCATTCCCATTTTCCGTTTATCCTAGGAGATCAAGCTAGGAAGAGAAAGCCGAGAAAAACATGTATTCGATAAAAACCGTGATCTAGGCTAAGCGATAAATCATGCAGTGATTTGACAAAAACACGTGAAAAGTTGGGCTGTTTTGAAAACCAAAATCAATGTATGCGAGACGAATAAAACCGCACCTAATCATGCATCTATTAGCGGTGAATGATATCCATTAAGTTTGGCTAAGTGAGACGAGATTATGTGCGTCTATAATTTAGTGTGTCCTACCTACGATCAAGCACATAAAAATATGAAAAACTAAAATGAGCTCAGAAAGCCGCGTGCCTAGTCCTTGGTCGACACTCAAGTGGGGACGATCCCCACACAACCACATTCGTTCGATTACACACGCGAGTCTTCGATCGAAGACCGTTGTAAAAGACGAGTTTATTACAAGTTCATGCATGAAAATTAAAATGCAAGACAAATTTTTTTTCTCGATGTACTCCAAGCGGTTCCTGCAGTTCCTCTCAGCGGGAGACACCAGCTCCTCGCCTCCTTGATCTATCAAGGGCCCTGCCACAAAATCAATGGTTAGAGATCAATCGAAAAGAAAATGCAAAATAAATGAACAAAAATGGCCTATAAAATGAACACTTAATAAAATAAACAGAATTCCAAATACTATGAGAAATGAGTCGTGTCCCCGGCAACGGTGCCATTTGATAAAACCGCAAAATCGGCCCTTTAAGAGAGCTAAATTAGCACTTCAACATGTCGTAGCAGTCGGGCCGATTTTGGTCATCAAAAAGACCATCTTATTGATATATGTCAAATAAGAATGCGATGGTCATGAAATTTTTTTACTTGGTAAGAAACCAAGGTCGAACTCAGGGACACGAGCCTCTCTCGTATTAATCAGATTTCTATTTATTTAACTAAGCGTTGAGTTACAGGCATATAGGTCAAATTATGCAGAAGGGACACACAAGGCAATAACAATGCACTAAAATCAAACATGCATTTTTTATCCATTTTATAATGCAAGTAAATGGATGTAATGCGATGCAATGGAAGTATACCCTAGATTAAAAGGATGAGCCAACTAAACTACAAGTTAATATCAGATTTAAATGAAGCAACAACTCATTTGACGTAATTTGCAAAGTTAGTTAGAAAGGCATAAAAGACACTCGAGTTGTTTAAAGAAATACGTTGAGATCACAGTGTCAAAACAAGAGAACAAAGATGACATTAAAAAGTACGTTAAACAAGCATTAAAATGAAACTGAAATCATCTCAATCGGAGTTACGAGGCTCTAAATATGCATGAAAGAAACCAGGGGCATAAACGAAAGAAAATATGAAAAGATAATTACAACCAGGTCCCTGGGAGGGACTAAAAGGCAATAAAAATAAAGACAAGTCCTTCCCTGTAAATAAACCATACGCGCTAGGACCTATCTGCAATTATTGAAAACTGCAGGGGCATGTATGCAAATATCCCCAGGCGCGCAGGTGTTGCACGTGCGTCAGGACCTGGATGCAAAATGGAGAAGATGGCAGGGCGTCTCTGCAAATAGCCCAGAGGACACGTGCCAGGCACGTGCTACCCAGGCTCGGTGGTTGGCTCGGTCTCGGCAGAGGTTCGGTATAGCTTCGGTTAGGCTCGGACTCGCTGCAGGCTCGGGGAAGGTTCGGACGTCCCAAGCCTGGAGGCTCGGAGGCTGAGGCTCGGTGAAGACACGTGGCTGAATATGAGCCATCAGATCAACATGATCCGATGGCTTGGATGAGCTCCGCTGTAGGCGACGTGGCCGCATCGTGGCCGTTGGATGAACTCTGGGGCGGAGCATCCAACGGTCACTGCTCCTCCTTCTTCGGCCGAAGGCGGGCGGCGGGTTCAGGTCTCCGGCGACGGCACTTCTCCTCCGCCTCTCATCCTCGGCTGCTAGCAGCCTCCCCACAGCTCCCTAAGTTATCGTCGAGGAAGCCCGGAGCTCGGGGAAGGTCCAGAAGCACCTGGTGCCGCTCGTCGGAGCTCGGATGGGAACTGCGAAGTCGATGAAGTCTGCTCCGACTGGGATCCGGCCATTGACGCTCATAAAGACCTGCAGCGTTAGACACATAGCCGAAGCCTGAAAAGTGCGTGCGTGAGGTGAAGTGAGAGCTCAGGTGGGCGAAGGAAGCGGGGAGCTCGGAGCTCCTCCGCCGCGAGGGCGGAGGAGGTGGGTCGGAGGCGATGGGAGGTATGGAAGAAGGAGACAATGAGCGGAGGGTGTCGCGTGAATGGGGGAACGATGGTGGAGCTAAAGGGTTAGTCAATGGAGATCGAGGGTGGATGAAGAAGCCGAGAAAATCAAAGGAAAATAAGAAAAAAATGCAAGAGAGGAGGAAGAAGACTTACCGGAAGTTTGGCGGAGCGGAGGCTTGGGCTGGGGCTCGAATTGAGCCCCGGGTCTTCGCTGGACGTCGCCAGCTGGTCGACGCAGCTCGAGCGGGCTGAAGAGCGCCGTAGCACCGCCACTAACGGCGGAGGGTCGACATCGGAGAGGGCGGTCGTCATCGCTCAATCCCCTCGCCTCTCTCTATCACAGAGAGGCGGAGGAGGGCTGGGCCTCCTCCCACGTAAAGGTGGACAGCTTGGAATGGAGGGGGAGGCGAGGTTTTTAAAGGGGAAGCCGGTGGTGCAGGTGGTGTTGGTTGTGGGTTTCGAGGGCGAAATGGGACGACTGGAGGAAAGTCAAGGGTAGTGGAGTGATGCGCGGGGTAGAGGGATGATGGGGGAAGACCAGGAGGTGGTTGGCGAGAGGCGAGGTCGTCGGATATGGCAGGAGAAATGGGTGGACGGGTTGCGCGAGGTGGAAATCGTGGGGAAGAGGAGGTTCTGGAGGTTGACGACGGTCTTTTGACCGTTGGATCTGGAGATCCAACGGTGGAGAGTATTGCGCAAAGGAGCGGTGTGGATCAGATCTGAGGCGGCATGATCGGAGGCTTAAGATTCGGCCACGTGTCGAGCTGCGGAATGAGCGCTGGCGGACGGTCGTGATGAAATTCAGGGCTCGATCTGAAGGTTAATATTTAAGTGATTGTAGACGGTGGGGATCAAGAGACTAAGGCGTGACCGGACGGACCTCAAAGTGCCACATGGCAGGCTCTGCGAAGGGCGCTGATGGAGGGTGGTGATGGGATGCTGGAGTTGATCAAGCGGCTATGAACAAAGGGCGGATTGAGCGGCTCAGATCAGAAGATCCATGATATGATCAAGCGAACCATAATGTGCCACGTGGCGTGCTCAGCTTGAGGCGCGAACGAGCGGTTTAGATGGGAGATGGGTGAAGATCGGACAGCTGAGGACAATGGGCGTGCGTGGAGAAGACTTAGCCGTTGGATCAAGAGATGATCCAACGGTCCTGGTCAAGGGCGGATAGGACAAAGGGAGCCGGGCCACGTGGCGCCCCCAGAATGGGCCACGTGGCCCAAATCAGATTATTGCGAAATCGATTTTGATTTTTGAAGGTTGAAATGGCCGAATTTAAGAAAACTCAAAACATGAAAGTTGTAGATCTTGATGAGATCTACAAGTTTTATGTTGGCCAAAACTGGAGATGAAGTCAAATAAAGGTCTGAAATATTTTTGAGAGTATTTTTAGGTCTAAAAATACCACGAATTTTTATTTTGCCATTTTTTTTTGTGGTTTTTAAATTATTTAGGACTTTGTTAATTACAAGATTTTAACTGGGTTTTATTGACATATTTTTAAGCAAGGGGGTTAATAAATGGAAATAAAGATGATGAAATCGAGTTTCATCATCCCCCTATACTTAAACTATGCTCGTCCTCGAGCATCAAAAAGAATGACTGAGTTGGATTAACCCCCTTGTGCATGTGAATACAGGATCTAATCTGATCAAGTTGACTCGACTTTAGAGATCTAAAATTTTAGAATTCAACCCAGCCTTAATCAAGAGGCATCCAATTCCTCTACTTCTCCAGACTCTCTCTGATGTACATATAAACTAAAGGATATGACATTTTAGTGTTGACTGCGATTCTGAGAGTAGAGTCAAATCTTCACCCAAAGTCTTAGTCTGAGAAAATCTCCTAAGGACCCAATCCTCAACATTAGGGAATAAATCCAATCTTGCAATCGATCCACCGTCTCTTTAGTTGTCAGACTTAGAAAATGTAGATGGCAGGCCAGAAATGGAGGGCATGGGATTGTGTCAATTCTTCTCTCCCTCTCATTGGAACAAGGATTCTCTCTAGTGCCTTTTATGCAACGCATTTTTTTGGTATTGATCAGTGCGTCCGTCAAGAGAAGTTAGAGCCGTCTGCACTTGTTTTCCTGGGAGTACACCGGGGTGTGTCTTTTTTGAGTACCTATTGTACCTTCTACACCCAGACTTGTAGCATTTACGATGTAGAGCCCTTTTTTGGTGCAAGCCCGACTCCTGATCCTAATAGCGGTGGTCCAAGTGGACACTTTGAAAAGTTTGGGAGCGCTCACCTTTGGTGGAAGCTCTTTGATATTTGACTTTGTGGAATGAGAGATTTTCTTTGAATTTCATTGACTTGTATAATTTTTGGCTAGCTCCACTTCTTTTACCAAGTGATCAACATTTTTTATTTATTTCACACCCTGGCACTTAGGTCAATGTCAAGAGATTAATATAAAAACCAAGTTCTCATATTGGCTAATATTGTTGACACTCAGGTTTCATGAAGCCTCCAAAGATTTTATCCCATCCTCGAGCATCATTAGATCAAATCCAAACTTGACTTCCTCATCCCAATCCCTCTGGTGAAAAAAATCAACTCATCTCATCAAAAACCGCAGTCGTGCATGTGATGTGCTGATCATATTCTTTTGTCTGAGACTAAGCATGGAATATAGCATGCAAATCTAGAAAACTAGGGGAATGTGGATAATTAAGTCTATGACCCTGATGGCTAAGGCTGGTTAACCTAAAAATCTCAAAGACCTCAAAAAGCTAAGTCTCCTTGATCATTTCAGATTCTGAGTGAAAGTGTATGTGTAGAGGATTAAACCAACTTCTTCATTCAAAAACAAGAGATTTTTTTTGAAACTTCAAGAGATATTAGAACTGCCTAAACTCAATTGAGCATCTGCAATTCAGCCAGTATGGATGTAAGTACAGGCCGGAGCCCATTGCTTGAGGATGGGGCCTTACGCGATGTCCTCTAAACCACCCAATCTGCTAAGGGTGAACCCTCACTGAATGCGGCTTACTTAATTGAGCTTAGTAGTCACTAACGGCTCCTAAAGGGTTTTGCGTTTTTCTCATTTTTATGGGTTTTAATAAAGGTTAAAACACAAGTTAAACTCAACTTTCCTTGAAAAGACTTTCAAAACCACGTCACGCAAATAAGAAATTTTCAAAACATTTTCAAAAGAATTTTTCAAGACAAGGAAAAATCATTTTCAAAAATATTTTTATAAAAATAGCGTAACATAATATCGAAAAGCCGTGAAATCATTTGAGTTCTCTTAGTCCAATGAATTTTACCTTAACCAAAAAGTTTAAAAATTTTTCAAATTTTTCAGATTATAGCTAAAGTAAATATACGATAAATACGGTATACCCTCCTATACTTAAACTTTGCTATGTCCTCATAGCACTAGATGTTACAAGTACATAGGTCCATTTAAGTATAACGAAATATACGGGAGCTAAGAGGGGCTCCCCCTATACTTAGGTTAGAAATAACCTAAGTATAAAGGCAAGAAAAGAAGAGTAGAGAAAATCACGGGGACTTGGGTCCCCCCTATACTTAGACTGAGATTAGCCTAAGTATAAAGATGGAAATGGATGTTGGAAGGGACCCAAGGTGAACGAAGAAGATGGATGGATGTACAGATGAGCGGATGAATCTTCGGAGATGAATGGAGTAACTAAGGTTCTGGGGTGTGCATCGAATCAAACAAGGCTCAATCAAGCAAGCAAGACCCTCAATTTCACCAACTCACACATGAAACCAACCGAAGTTGGTTTATTATCTTGTCGGTTTTATTGGTGATAAAACATTAGGTGTTTACGCGAAGAAAAAATGTGAAGTGAAAAGCAATGCGTAAGCGAGGGTATTGCTCTCCCAAAACCGAATTTTACTCCATTTTTGGTTGACTTGCAATTAACAGTCCCAATTTTATTTTAGGTTATCACTGAATTATGTTAGCACAAAATCAAGAAATCATCGTCTACTGTTCATTCCCATTTTCCGTTTATCCTAGGTGATCAAGCTAGGAAGAGAAAGCTGAGAAAAACATGTATTCGATAAAAACCGCGATCTAGGCTAAGCGATAAATCATGCAGTGATTTGACAAAAACACGTGAAAACTTGGGCTGTTTTGAAAACCAAAATCAATGTATGCAAGTCGAATAAAACCGCACCTAATCATGCATCTATTAGCGGTGAATGATATCCATTAAGTTTGGCTAAGTGAGACGAGATTATGTGCGTCTATAATTTAGTGTGTCCTACCTACGATCAAGCACATAAAAATATGAAAAAATAAAATGAGCTCGGAGAGCCGCGTGCCTAGTCCTTGGTCGACACTCAAGTGGGGACGATCCCCACACAACCACATTCGTTCGATTACACACGCGAGTCTTCGATCGAAGACCGCTGTAAAAGACGAGTTTATTACAAGTTCATGCATGAAAATTAAAATGCAAGACAATTTTTTTTCTCGATGTACTCCAAGCGGTTCCTGCGGTTCCTCTCAGCGGGAGACACCAGCTCCTCGCCTCCTTGATCTATCAAGGGCCCTGCCACAGAAACAATGGTTAGAGATCAATCGAAAAGAAAATGCAAAATAAATGAACAAAAATGACCTATAAAATGAACACTTAATAAAATAAACAAAATTCCAAATAATATGAGAAATGAGCTGTGTCCCCAGCAATGGCGCCATTTGATAAAACTGCGAAATCGGCCCTTCAAGAGAGCTAAATTTGCACTTCAACATGTCGTAGCATTCGGGCCAATTTTGGTCATCAAAAAGACCATCTCATTGATATATGTCAAATAAGAATGCGATGGTCATGAAATTTTTTTACTTTGTAAGAAACCAAGGTCGAACTCAGGGACACGAGCCTCTCTCATATTAATCGGATTTCTATTTATTTAACTAAGCGTTGAGTTACATGTATATAGGTCAAATTATGCAGAAGGGACACACAAGGCAATAACAATGCATTAAAATCAAACATGCATTTTTTATCCATTTTATAATGCAAGTAAATGGATGTAATGCGATGCAATGGAAGTATACCCTAGATTAAAAGGATGAGCCAACTAAACCACAAGTTAGTTTCAGATTTAAATGAAGCAATGACTCATTTGACGTAATTTGCAAAGTTAGTCAGAAAGGCATAAAAGACACTCGAGTTGTTTAAAGAAATATGTTGAGATCACAGTGTCAAAACAAGAGAACAAAGATGCCATTAAAAAGTACGTTAAACAAGCATTAAAATGAAACTAAAATCATCTCAATCGGAGTTACGAGGCTCTAAATATGCATGAAAGAAACCAGGGGCATAAACGAAAGAAAACATGAAAAGATAATTACAACAAGGTCCCTGGGAGGGACTAAAAGGCAATAAAAATAAAGACGAGTCCTTCCCTGTAAATAAACCATACGCGTTGGGACCTATCTGCAATTATTGAAAACTGCAGGGGCATGTATGCAAATATCCCCAGGCGCGCAGGTATTGCACGTGTGTCAGGACCTGGATGCAAAATGGAGAAGATGGCAGGGCATCTCTGCAAATAGCCCAGAGGACACGTGCCAGGCACGTGCTACCCAGACTCGGTGGTTGGCTCGGTCTCGGCAGAGGTTCGGTATAGCTTCGGTTAGGCTCGGAGTCGCTGCAGGCTCGGGGAAGGTTCGGACGTCCCAAGCCTGGAGGCTCGGAGGCTGAGGCTCGGTTAAGACACGTGGCTGAATATGAGCCATCAGATCAACATGATCCGATGGCTTGGATGAGCTCCGTTGTAGACGACGTGGTCGCATCGTGGCCGTTGGATGAATTCTGGGGTGGAGCATCCAACGGTCACTGCTCCTCCTTCTTCGGTCGAAGGCGGGCGGCGGGTTCAGGTCTCCAGCGACGGCACTTCTCCTCCGCCTCTCGTCCTTGGCTGCTAGCAGCCTCCCCACAGCTCCCTAAGTTATCGTTGAGGAAGCCCGGAGCTCGGGGAAGGTCCAGAAGCACCTGGTGTCGCTCGTCGGAGCTCGGATGGGAACTGCGAAGTCGATGAAGTCTGCTCCGACTGGGCTCCGGCCATTGACGCTCACGAAGACCTGCAGTGTTAGACACATAGCCGAAGCCTGAAAAGTGTGTGCATGAGGTGAAGTGAGAGCTCAGGTGGGCGAAGGAAGTGGGGAGCTCGGAGCTCCTCCGCCGCGAGGGCGGAGGAGGTGGGTCGGAGGCGATGGGAGGTATGGAAGAAGGAGACAATGAGCGGAGGGTGTCGCGTGAATGGGGGAGCGATGGTGGAGCTAAAGGGTTGGTCAATGGAGATCGAGGGTGGATGAAGAAGCCGAGAAAATCAAAGGAAATTAAGAAAAAAAATGCAAGAGAGGAGGAAGAAGACTTACCGAAAGATTGGCGGAGCGGAGGCTTGGGTTGGGGCTCGAATTGAGCCCCGGGTCTTCGCTGGACGTCGCCAGCCGGTCGACGCAGCTCGAGCGGGCTGAAGAGCGCCGCAGCACCGCCACTAACGGTGGAGGGTCGACACCGGAGAGGGCGGTCGTCATCGCTCAATCCCCTCGCCTCTCTCTGTCACAGAGAGGCGGAGGAGGGCTGGGCCTCCTCCCACGTAAAGGTGGACAGCTTGGAATGGAGGGGGAGGCGAGGTTTTTAAAGGGGAAGTCGGCGGTGCAGGTGGTGATGGTCGTGGGTTTCGAGGGCGAAATGGGACGACTGGAGGAAAGTCAAGGGTAGTGGAGTGATGCGCGGGGTAGAGGGATGATGGGGGAAGACCAGGAGGTGGTTGGCGAGAGGCGAAGTCGTCGGATATGGCAGGAGAAATGGGAAGGGTGGACGGGTTGCGCGAGGTGGAAATCGTGGGGAAGAGGAGGTTCTGGAGGTTGACGACGGTCTTTTGACTGTTGGATCTGGAGATCCAACGGTGGAGAGTATTGCGCAAAGGAGCGGTGTGGATCAGAGTTGAGGCGGCATGATTGGAGGCCCAAGATTCGGCCACGTGTCGAGCTGCGAAATGAGCGTTGGCGGACGGTCGTGATGAAATTCAGGGCTCGATCTGAAGGTTAATATTTAAGTGATTGTAGACGGTGGGGATCAAGAGATTAAGGCGTGATCGGACGGACCTCAAAGTGCCACGTGGCAGGCTCTGCGAAGGGCGCTGATGGAGGGTGGTGATGGGATGCTGGAGTTGATCGAGCGGCTATGAACAGAGGGAGGATTGAGCAGCTCAGATCAGAAGATCCATGATATGATCAAGCGGACCATAATGTGCCACGTGGCGCGCTCAGCTTGAGGCGCGAACGAGCGGTTTAGATGGGAGATGGGTGAAGATCGGACGGCTGAGGACAATGGGCGTGCGTGGAGAAGACTTAGCCGTTGGAACAAGAGATGATCCAACGGTCCTGGTCAAGGGCGGACGGGACAAAGGGAGCCGGGCCACGTGGCGCCCCCAGAATGGGCCACGTGGCCCAATCAGATTATTACGAAATTGATTTTGATTTTTGAAGGTTGAAATGGCGAATTTGAGAAAACTCAAAACATGAAAGTTGTAGATCTTGATGAGATCTACAAGTTTCATGTTGGCCAAAACTGGAGATGAAGTCAAACAAAGGTCCGGAATATTTTTTAGGGTATTTTTAGGTCTAAAAATACCACGAATTTTTATTTTGCCATTTTTTTGTGGTTTTTAAATTATTTAGGACTCTGTTAATTACAAGATTTTAACTGGGTTTTATTGACACATTTTTAAGCAAGGGGGTTAATAAATGGAAATAAAGATGATGAAATCGAGTTTCATCACTAATGCATGTAAATAGCATCAATTTATCTATAATAGCATTCATTATTTATTGTATTTATTGTACATAAAATAAGGTTTTTAATGCCAAAATTATAGAATAAAGAGAAGAAAAGAAAAAGGAATAAAATATTGCAAATATTTTATGACCCTAACCCCGAGACCAAGGCCAGAAGGGAATTGGTCGACAAGGAATAAAGTAGGGGGGGATAAGGGCCAATAATACAATAAATACCTCATTTATTTATTCATTCATTTATGTATTTTTGACATCTATTTTGTATTTAATTATTCATTTATCAAATAAAGAAAAATTTACATAAAAGTTGTAGGCAATAATGTAAATAAAAATACAAAATAAAGTTTGTACAAAAAGAATACACAGTGTACATTTTATACACAGAATAAAAAGCCAGAGTCTTAACTTCATAGACCCATATCTTGCAAATAAAAACTCAGAATCACCCAAACCACTTTACTTGTATATAGCTTTCCAAGAACTATTTAATAAAATTGGTTTCATAATTTATGGAGTTCATCTGTGACAGTTAGGTTTTTGGCCCTTATTGTACAGTCTACCTGATTAAAATATTCAATTTATTCTTCATTCATCATTTTTATAAATTTATATTTTTAGAATTTTGTAAATAATATATGTAATACATGTACATATTGAAATTAGAATAAAACCAAAAAGAATTTGTAAAATAAAATAAGTCTATGCAATATATATGCAAAATACTTAGGTTATATATGTACATAAATAAAAAGGGAATACATTCTTTAATTACTTTATTCTTTCATATTTTTATAATATTGTAAATATTATTCATAATATATCCAAATAAAAACCAATAAAATACATTAAAATAAATAAAGTGTATATAAAATATAGGTAAAATACCTATAAGTATACCTACATAGTATACATACCTATTTATTTAAAAATGTAAATAAACTTATAAAAATTAAATAAATATATATATATATATACTCACAAAAATAATTTATAAATATATAAAATAAGAAAATAAAATAATAAAATAAAAATATACAAAATAAAAATAAATACATATAAATATACTTATAAATACATATTTAAAATAAACCCATAATAAAATACATCAAAAAATTAAATAAAAATCATAAATAAATACTACATTAATTAATACACATTTTTATTTTATAAGCAAAGTGTAATAAAATCATTTATGGGGTTAATTTAATGAGTCAATAATCGAACTAACGTGGACCAATCAGAAGCCAGGGAATGTTGACCCCCGGTCAACTCCCCATGCGCCTCTGACTCCCGTCAGAACTATCTTTTCCCCGATATTCCTCCATTTTTCCCGCATGATCCGTAGATCAATCACCCTCGATCCCTTCACGGAAATTGCTCCTAGGACAATCATGATCCACGCCAGATCTTGTGACACATTTACATAGATCCGATTCTTTGATTTGAGCCGATCAATAAGAGTGCCCCCTCTTGTTTATAAATAACTCCATCTCCCTCCTTCGCCATTTTGGTCATTTCCCTAACCCTAGAGTCCCCACCTTCGGCCTAGCGTGCATCCAGGTGATAGTTGGAGGTCCCCTGAAGGTTGTGGAAGCTCGCGGAAGAAGGAGATGCGCCCACGGCGGCGCTCCGGCGACCGTCCTGCTCCCTGGAGGCCCCCAGGTATAAGAGCTGTGCATTTACTCTTTTTAAGTAGATTTCATTCATGTAGTTTTATTTATGCATTTAGATTAGTTCTTCGCACCTTAGTTTAGCTTAGTTTAGCCCCTTCGTAGTTCGCCGGAGCTCCGCTCCGGCGAACCCATTCGTTGTATTCCCGACCTTTCCCGACTCACTTTCACCTTCATCCTATTCCCCATCGCCTTCTCCACCTCCAAGCCACCTAAACCCAACCAGATCTTCCCTAGATCTGCGAATCGATGCTCACTTCCTCCACTTCGCCGGAGCATCGCCGCCCCCCTTCATTTTTATGCTAACAGCTTCTATTTTTGGCTAAGGAGCACCGCCTCGAGCCGTGCTGTCTTCCTGAGCATGTTAGGTGCGCTACCAAGCACCAGGGGATGCATTCAAGAGTCGTCGGAGGCACCTGGAACCCACGAGCTCTTCCGACCTCGTGGGGGATCTCCAGTGCGTCTCCGCCCGATCCAAGACCTCCAGCAGATAGGGCTACCTGCCAGGAACCTTCTGAGACCCTAAGGAGCAACAAGGACCGTCGGGGAGGAGAGATCTCGCCGGGAGAAACTCGCCAGCGGCGAGTTCTTCCCCTGTTCTTCCAGCACCTCTCCTTACTGGCGGATGAAGATCAAGGTTCCAGTTCGAGCGCCAGCCGTCCGATGAAGCGAAGCCACGACCGTCAGATCACCCATGAGATCAAATCTCGTGCGCTCATCGGCGAAGCGGCATCGACAAACGTGGAGGCGACGCTTGTCAAGTGGACGAAGCTCAACCGTCAGATCGCGCGCCTTTGGGGGTAAACTTCACATATACCTCCACCTTTTTGTGTATTTAATATTTAATTTTGTAAAATAAATAGTTAGTGTAAATAAAATTGTAATTTTTGCATGAGGGCCCCCGTAGTTCCACTATTTACACTTGGGTCCCTCCGCGCCTCACGAGCAGCCCCACGTGAGGCACGTGAATTTTGCAATGTAGCCCTGACGATTTTTGTAAATTGTAAATTAGTTCCAAAAATTGAAATAAATGTTTATTTCAGTAGGTATTTTTGCATAGAGCCCCCTGTAGTTATTTTTATTTGCAAAAATACCCCTGCCAGGCTATTTACTTTTATGTCTTTTATGTATTTATTAAAAATATCTATGTAGCTCCTAAAAATCCACAAAAATTAGGTTAGATGCTTCATGCAATGTACTTTCATGCCACATGTTCATTTTGCATTTTTTGCATTTAACCTAGTTATAAAAAATGAAAAAGGGTCATTTTTGTACTGTCTAATTTATAAAAAACCAAAAAAATATAAAATGTTTTTGAAAATTTCCAAAAATATATATATGGTCTATTTATATATATTGAGTCCATAAAATAAAAACCCCTAAAAATAAGAAAAAGAAAAAGAAAAAAATCATAAAGCTCCAAAATCCTACAAAAATAGAAAAAACCTAGAAAAATACCAAAAAGATATTTTTCTCTTTTATAATTATCTGTATATTATTATTTACATATTAAAATTAATTTGGGTAATTTTTTGTCTTATTTTATATTTTAAAACCCAAATTAATTTTAGCTTATTTAATTAGTCCATATTAGGGACATTTTTGAAATTAAAAATACATAAAAATTAGAAAAAATTCCAGAAAAATAACAAAAAATATAAAAATATAAAAAGCCAAAAAAATATTATATGTAATATATTTTGAATATTCATATATTAATATATATCCATATATTATATTACTTCTCTCTCTTCTCGTATATATATCTCTTTATATATATGTATTTATATATATCTATATTAAATAATTAAAAATATAAAAAGAAACTAAAAATATATATATAATATAAAAAAATTAAAAACATTAAAATTAAAAAATTAAAAAATTATAAAATCAAAAATCCACCAAAACAATAAAGAAATGGACATGATCATTGAATTGAATAATCGCACAACTAATTTTCACCACATCACCATTCGCCTCCCAGTGTTCGACCTCTACTCATGCTTACACCTATACACCTTTGCATGTAGAGTTATAATAAATTTTAACTCCACACTTTTGATTTTAATCGCATATATTTCATTGTGGGTTACTTGTTGATTGATTTGGGAATTTTGGAGCGGTCGACTCAGCGACTGGATCTCTCGCCTTGTGAGATTTCTGGACCCTCTGAGAACCTCGTTCATCAAATGGCGCCGTTGCCGGGGAGGCAACGGATTTTGTATGAATTTTGTGTGGTTTTTAATTCATTTATTTAATTCTTTGCTCATGTCCATTATTCATTTCTTTATTTGTTTTTTTATTGAGATTATTGATTGCCTGTTCTGACCCATCTCTTTTATTTATCTTCGATGCGAGGGACCGCCAAGCGAAGGAGGACCTCCTAGGAGGACCTATGCACCCAAGCAAGGTGGAGTTGGCTCTTCTACGCCAGTCAATAGGAGAGAGCATCAAGGGTAGAGGAAGAAGAATTTTTGAAGACAGACTCTATTTTTATGCACTTTATTTTATTTTATTTTATTATGTATATTTATGTGAGAGAGTGACACTTAGAATTTTGTAATAATTCATGACTCTCACAGGTACACTCCGACTCCGAGGTCCATTGCCCGAGGGACTGTTCCCTTGGGGGCCTCGATGGTTTTGACGCTTTTTCCTTTTTTAGTTTAATTTTATTATTTTGTGTGAATGAGCCCTTAGCTATAGGAGTTGCTTGCTCGTAGAGTTTAGGTCCAAACACCCTAATATATTTGCATATACCTATAGTTCGCTTTGGACCTAGATCAAACTCTAAACAGTCGCCTCATCATCTTCGAGCCTACGCGCCGCGAGCTCACCCTGCTAAGCGCTTCTCCTGAACTCGATGTGTCGAGAGGAGGAGGGGTGAGCCTAAACCGGACTCCTGGATTGAAGATCGGTGAGCGACTTGTGGTTCTTCACGATAATAGCAGTTACTATCCTAGGGCGATTTCTTCGGCTTGCATTTTCATATAGCATAGGTTTCAAATTCTGTTCTGCATCCCGCATGGAGAGAGATGGAGGCACTATAAGTCTTCTCACTTAGCATGCATCATCGATTTCCGACTTACACGGCTTTTCCGATCTTCTCCCTCTATTTTTGCCAATCTAGGATGCTTAATGGAAATTAGAACCTCGATAGGCACGTGCGTTGAAAAATACCCAAAAAAAGTGATAACCTGAATAAAATTGGAACTGTTAACTCTATTGGACTTAAAAATAATATGTAATGGATTCCTTGTCTTGGGGAGTGCAACCCCCTCATTGTATGCATTTTAAATTGCTTACGTACACACTAAGGAGTAGATCCCAAATCCCATCAAGCCTCCTAAGTGTTTGTACAACTTTGTGATTCTCACCTCACTCTAAAACTGAAAAGATAAATGACCGTCACCTGATGGTCTCCACTGTGTTGAGTAGGTGAATCAGAGGTTTGCCTTTTGTATTGATTGTCACTTGGAGTTTGTTGTGTTTTCATTCATCATTAGAGTGGCCGGTCCCATCCGTGTGAGTCATGCATTTTTCATCTTTGAGTCTCTCTACCTCTCTTATACATACATCTCTGCATCTGCATCTAGTCGTGATATTGGCGCTTGAGATCAATCATTTCTTCGCCAAGTCCTTTGTTTCCCTCTTCTTCACCATCTTCCTCGTATCCACCGTACTATCCCCATCTTCTCAGGTTCGAGGAGAGCATGCTCTTCGGACCACCATTTTGACGGTGTTCCCGCCTTGTGTGGAACACCCAATTTCGCCTATGTCCCGATCTTCTCGCCCGCCCTCCTCGTCCCCTCTATGTCACTCTTCTACCACCTGTGATATTGGCGCATAAGCTCAATCATCTTCTCCATTCCATTGTGTTACCCTTCTGATCCACCTTCCTTGTGTCCCCCATATCATCTCTTCTTTTACCTGGGATTGTTGTGCTTTTAGCAATAGCCCGCATCGAGGATTCGTCACTTATATTGATTATTGGAGTAAGTCGGGCATGATGTTGAGGATGCTGAGGTTGATTTGGTGGATTTGTCTTTCATACGTGCATAGGAGCTCATTGAGGACTTTGTATGATGCACGAGGATTAGGTGTGATTCTTTATTGAGGATTTAGATCTCGCACACCGAATTGAGGATGTGATGTATTTTGATGCTTCGATGAGGAATTCATGTGATCTGATTGACTGATCTACCCATTCGGTTCGGCCCGTCTGGATTCATATTTTGGACTGCCTATCTTGATATATGCTTCATGGTGACGGTGCCTCGAACCCCCCATGAACCTTCTCATCTTCTTGAATGACCCATCCTTGATCTCCTGATTCTTTGATCCACCTATGGCACTTTGAGGACTTATGATTATCTTTTGTGCCATATCAGCCAGATTGGATTGACCCGAGGGATGTTTTATGATTTACCTGATTATTTGCTCCCTCATATGATCTTATGCCCTCCGGATGATCGAATGCTTGAATGCTTTTGAGGACCTGAGATTCTATGCCAGCATTCCCTTGACCTACATTGATCTAGCTCACATTCCTCCCCGAGGACTATCTGCGGGAGAATGCGATAATTTCTCGGACTACGGTTTCATTCTCTTTTTGGGTCGCCATTGTGGTGGGACCCGGAATCGAGTCAGATGATATGTTTGATTGGCCTTCCCCTGTGATTGTGTACCCGACTTGTCGGTACATGAGGCCAAAGGTCTGATTGCTCTCCTTGATGGCCCTCGCAAGGACGAGCCTGATATTCCTATTGCTCACTGCCTAGTTCATAGCTCTCTGAGGGTTATCTGCGAGAGCCTATGACACATTTCAGCTCTCTTGGTCTCTTCTGCTGGTGGACGGTCTACCGAGGCCACATTTTCTGTAGATCCGTCTGATGGATCCGGCTCCTTTGAGCCTCTTTCTCTCCTTGACGACCCTCGCAAGGTCGAGTCTTTTTCTGATTATTCCTTGACTAGCTCGTAGCTCCCCGAGGGTTATCTGTGGGAGACTACGACATATTTCCGATCTGATTGGTCTCTTCTGATGGTAGCCGATTTGTCAACTACTGAGACCACTATGTGGGTCCGTCTAATGGACCCGGCTCTTTCGAGCCCTTCTCTCTCCTTGATGACCCTCGCAAGGTAGAGACACATTCTGACTATTCCTTGCCTAGATCGCATTACTCCCCGAGGACTATCTACGGGAGAATGCGACACTCTCTTTACGCTCGGTTCCCCCTTCTGACTGTGTCTCCGATCTGCGGAGCATGGAGTCGAGTCATTTGATATATATGATTTTGGTCCCATCCTGAGTTGCATATCCGATCTACATATCATGGGACCCATCTGATTAGACTCCTTGGAGTCTGCTCGCCTTGACGGTCCTCGCAAGGTTGAGCTCCTGATATCTGCTATTTTCATGCCTAGCTGGCAGTACGTTCCCCGAGGGTTGTCTGTGGGACGCTGCCACATTCTTTAGACTTTCTGGTCTCTTTTGCTGGTAGCTGATATGTCGCCTACCGAGACCGTACCTGATGATCCGTCTGATGAATCACTGACGCCTTTGCGTCCACTCGCCTTGACGACCCTCGCAAGGTCGAGTCTTTTTCTGATTATTCATTGACTAGTATGTACCACTCCCCGAGGGTTATCTGCGGGAGTGTACATCATTTTCTACGTACTCGGCTTCATTTCTGGTGTCTCCTATTTGTTGGAGCACGAAGCCGGGTCTTCTGACTTGTGTACTCAGTCTCCTACCGGGTTGTGTCTCCTCTCTGTTGGAGCATGGAGCCGAGTCTTCTGATTATTCTCTGATTCTGCTCACCTTGACAACCCTCGCAGGGTTGAGCCATGACTTACGGTATTCGGTGTGTCTCATGTGATCTTCCGACCTCATGACCATCGAATGCCATGGTGTCTCCTATCTCTATCTTCCATATCTTTCTGAGACTCTGATTGACCGGAGATATCTGTACTGATCCTTCTTCCTTCCGGTCTTATAGTATCGGCTATGTTTCCTCATGCTGACCCTACGAGCCGATTGACTGCTTCATGCTACCGGTCCCCGCTTTACTTTCTGATCTGTTTGTCCCCGGTAGCCGACACCCACCTGACTGTATATCAGGGTGTCTTTTCACCTTCTGGCTGCGTCCTCATTCTCACAGGGAGACGATGGCGCAAGTACGGTATTCACCTGTCAGATACCGTCCTGTACTCCATCAGTTTTTGTTACCACTTGTATATATGTGTGCCTTGTTCATTCCTTCTCCCGTATGTTATGTGTGCCCTAGATCTATCGCCATATCTTTGTGTCTACGCTTAGGATGTACCTTGTCCTAAGTATAGGGGGGTACACACCACGTTGTTCTTTCTTCGTTCAGTTTTGTCACTCCTGTTATTACCTATACTTAGGGATATCTCACCCTAAGTATAGGGGGAGTGGTGTGTATATTCTCCACGATCTTTTCGTCTATCTATATATATCTCTCTTTTCTTCTTTTCTTCTTTTCTTCTTTTCTTCTTTTCCTTTTCTATCTGTTGTATCTAAATAAAAGGTGTCGGCCCTTTGTGTCAGTTTTCTGTACTTAGGGCATACTTTGTCCTAAGTATAGGGGGGTGCACCCCTGATTTGTTAATTCTTTGATCTGTTTATTCCCACCCTTGACCCTCCCTGCTTTGTGTACAGTCTGCTTTACCTAGGATTACTTGATCCTAAGTATAGGGGGGACGGTCAACTTCTCATTCATCCATTTCTTATTCTTTAGACTTTTCTATACTCGGTGGAGTTATGTCTTCTCTTTCTCTTTTCTGATCTATGAGGTCATAGCTCAACCTAAGTATAGGGGGGTCGTATATACTCTGTATATACTTCAGCCATAACTCGTACTTTCAATAATTATGGCTAATAATTCTTTAAATTTATTAAAACCTAATAAAAGATGTGATTATCCCTCATATTCTTTTTGCATTTACTGATTAATAAATCAGGTGAAATATTTTTTTTGCAAAATGCTTGAAAAATAGTTTGAAAATCTTTGTGAAAATCTTTTGAAAACTATTTTAATAAAATGTTTTGTTACATGTTTTCAACCTTTGTAAAAATATTTTGGTTTGTAAAGTTTATTTTCTTTGTGTGAAATAAAATGTTTGAAAAATTATTTGCAAACGGTTTGAAAAATGGTTGCAAAAATATTTTGAAAAATATATATATATACTGTTTGAAAAACCTTTGCAAAATGATTTTCAAATGTGTGTACAGGTTTGTAAAATGCTTGTAAAAATTATTTTGTACTCTAGTTTTTCAAAATTGTTTGTAAAATGATTTTCGAATAAATTTGAGGAATAAAAGCATCAGTATATATATATATATGTATATGTATAAATCAAAAATAAAATACATAAAATTCTTTATCAATTGTATATACACCTAAAATAAATCACTTTGTTAAAACCTGTAAATTCTTTAAGTCCTGTAAAAATAAAGCGCCACGCCCGTGTAAATAGTTGTACATATTTTATTCTTTTATTTGCAAAAAAATTCTTTGTGCAAATTTTTTTCTCTTTGTTTTCAGATTATTTGAAAAATTGCATTATTCTTTGCATATTTGTAAATAGCATTTGCATAGCATTCATATTCTTTCATTGAGCTTGATGATTGAACTAGTCCAATAAAGTCGAAGATTGGAGCTTGGTTGGACCTTACTGCACCTAATTGCACTGGAACCTTATGGGAACTAGGTTTAAGGTACTTCAGGTCTATACAGACTTAATTCTTTGAGAAATAAGGGCTAGGTTCAAGTCACCTCAGTGGACTAACTAGAACTTTTCGAGACACACGCACGACTCTTGTCGGCCGTGACCTAACTTGGACACTTGCACCTTTCACTTGGCTCAACTCAGTTGGAGTGGTGAGGGGGTTGGATTTGCCAGTCTGAGACGCACACAGGTGGAAACATTCGTCCTCGTCTAGGGAGGGAAGTGCACCCCAACCTGGTCCAGTTTCAATGAAGTCGAATGACAGGAGAGTGTGGGTTGCGATAAAGCTTCAAAAGAGGGATAGTCTTCTGGTTCAAGAGGAAAAAGTCCTTATGTAAATGCTGTTGTAAATAGTATGTTTAATTGAGTAATAAATATAGTCTTATGTAACATAAAGAATTAAGCCAACGTGACCTGAAATATCTCCACTTCCAGTCCTCAATTGGTTCCTCTGAAGTTTAGTGTATTAAGGTTTATTCCAAGCTTTAATATTCAGACTTTATTTGGACTTGTTCAATTGTCTATGTTATTCCAAAAAATGTGAATGCTATGTACAATGCAAGAAAATATTTTTCTGAAGTAGTTTTCTGATTTTGAACTTTTTTATTGATTTTTGAAAAAGTTTTACGAATTTTTATGCAATTTTGAAAAAGATTTTTGCAAATATTTTTGGGATTTTTAGTTTTGCAATTTTTTAGGGATTTCTCAAAACAAATTTTACAGAAGAGCATAAAACTGACTGCCACCGATCTGAAATCTAATATTAGATTTGGGTATTTTTTCATCAATAAATAAAATTATATAGAAGAGCAGAAAATAGGTTGAACATCAGACTGTAATACAATTCATTGAATTTGGATATTCTTCATAAAATCAAAGCCCCCCTTAATATATAAGAGCAGAAACATAATTTTAAATGATCTTTTTTCAGTAAAAGGATATCATGTATTAAAAATTTGAAGCATGAATCGGAAACAAAAAAATATCCAATTTCTTAGCAAGAGGACATGCTTATCTCAACTAGGGGGGACTTTCTTTCCTGAGAAATTCCCAGGCTAATACAAAACGAAAGAACGAGACGAATAAGTAGTAGTGCGAGCACATGTAGCTCCTGGTGCTCCTCCTCCATTTTGAGGTGACGTGAACAGAACTCTAACGAGATGCCCTGAGCTCCTCCACTTTCGTCTGCAAGCATTGATGGTCCGAGAATACTCCTGGATGGATGGTGAAGAAGCTCTGGTGGAGAAGGAAGAGCGCAACCCTCTGGAAATAGATGACAATGTTTGCTCATCAGAGGCATAGCTCTAGAACGGAGTCTCGCCTAACATCCGGCCATTGAAGGAGAAACATGCAAGATGGGTTAGTAAATAGCCAAAAAGGTGTGAGCGTGACAATTGTGAGTGGGATGGAGACCTGGAGAGGTGGAGAACATGGAGGTTCGATGGGTTCCTCCATCATGGCGGTAGAGGAAAGGGAACAGGGTCGTCAGGTGTGTAGGAAGGAAGAGGTGACAAGGTAGACCCGCCGCAAGGATCAAGGACCATCGGGGAAGGTTGAGAGCCGATCAACTCAAGGTGAAGGTGGTTGTGCGGTGCTAGAATATTAGGAGAATATCAACACAAATCAAATAAAAGATTACCAAAAACATTTGAAGATCAGCATTGGGAGAAGGGGGTGACTTGGGTTGCGGTTCTAAGGAACCTAAAGACATCGCTTGACCTGTGCAGATGCTCTGGGAAGCTCGAATGGCTATGGAGGCGGTCGTGGCATGGCTGACCTAGCCGTGGGTCCCACTGGAGTTAAACTCCATGCTCACGAATCAATTGTATCTCCCCCTGTCACGGGGAGGGAAAGAGTGCTAGGGGATAACTCTCGTGAAGGTGGAACGGTGTCAATGGTGCAGGAGATGGTGGTTTTGGGAATCTGGATGGGGTTACAAGAAGATGGGGAGCGAAGTTGACCAATGTCCATTGTCCTAGTAAATAGGTTGTGGGGCATTAAGGGAAGCGCGAGATAGGTGGAGATTAGGGCTTCTTCAAGGAGTGGTTAGCGAGGGAGGAGAACGTGGGAGGCATTGGGAGAAATCGGGAGAAGGAAGAGGTGTAGTGAGGAGTGACGTAGGTGTGGGCAGTTATGGGAGGTAGGAGATGAGTCAGGGGTTGGATCATGCGATCCAATGGTCTAAAGCCTGGTACTAAGGGAGCGCTCCGATCAGATCAGAGGATCAGATCCAAGGGTGGAGAGCAGTAGGGTGCATGACGGGCTTAGGAGCATATGATCAAAGTGATCGGGCGACTCCTGTGATGCGGAAAGGGATAAAAAGGTCGGGCCACAAGACTCAACCAGAGGGAGCCACGTGAACTAATAAGAAAAAGAAAAAAATAAAGAAAAATCTAAAACAAATATGTAAAAGCTTCAAATGAAATAGTGTAAAACATGAAAGTTGTAGATCGTCTTGATATCTACAAGTTTTATATCAAATCAAAAGTCAAAATAGGTCATATGCACATAGATATAATTTTGTAAGTGTTTTTAAAAGGATTAAAAAACATGTTTTAATTTCTTTTGAGCTTTTTGTATTTTAAAATTGAAATTAATGTCAAAACAAATATGTACAATATTTACCTGATTTTTATGAGATTTTTTTAAATAATAAAACACATAAAAAGGGGTACATTAATATAATTCTTTATATATAATAATTAGGGTGAATTATAAATAAAGGCTAAAATGTTAATGTTAGCAAACTAACTGTACATCTTATTGAATAGTTTAAGAAAGGAGGATAATAAATAGGAGTGGTGATGATAAGTCATGATTTTATCACATATATATACACACCAAGATATTTTTACATGCAAACATAAATACATGCATACATTCATATATATGATACATATTTGCGTACATTATCAATTTTTTGTAAGGCCAAAATCAATGCTATTCATCTTTTTTTCCATATCAAATCTTGGATACAAGTCCCCTTGTTGCCACCTTCTCTTCTCTCTTGAGAGCCAACTGCTAAATTTTCAAAAAAAAAATAAAATATGATTGTAACTTGTAAAGTTGTGTTCCTTACAGTTTCTCCTTCCTATCATTTCACTCTTGAGCATCAATATTCCTCCCAGTTCCCTCTCCATCTCAATCAATTTAGTCATCGCCCCCTTCTGCACAATGTTGTCCCTCTCCAGCACTGCGCCACTACCTCTCCCTCGCAATGCCCCTGCACATCTCATACAATGTCGTCTCACTCACACAATACCATTTGTCCTCGACATGATGCCACTCATCTAACCTTCGTTAAAAGAAAATAGATTTAGGATAGTTATCTGGCAAGTTCGTTTGTTATTCTTGACCCTTTTGCTTTTACTTTTTCATTATTATAGTTTACAGCTTTATCCCAAGGATGAACTACATAATTAAATGTATCAAACTCATCTAAAAATAAATAAGCATTACTTGAATTCCTTTCTTTTAAAAATTGATATGCAATTTTGATTAATATTTTTCTAAAAAACATTTTTGACTATATGTATAAATTCAATTTGAAGTCCATTTTAAATGAGAGGCATGTTGCCCAACTGGAGGGCAATATTTAAGTTAGTTTTTTTTTTATACTCAATCGAGTATGAATTTTCTATAATTCTTGTCTGTTAATGATATATTGTAGGAACTTGAAGGGTGCAATAAGAAGTGGTTTGGTTCGACATAGCTTAACAATCTAAATTAATCATGGACTTCATCAATATCCAACCACACATGTCATATTTTAAATCTAACTTGTCTATGTATCCTTATTTGGTGGCTATATTTGAATCACTTGTATACACATACACACACACACACCCAAGAATCCTATATAAAAAGAAATTTAAATTCAAAATTCCATATAATCCTTTAATTTGATTGTGTGGTCTTCAACTTTTTATAATAGATTATAGAGTTGATCAGCTATAATTTGACTGCACAATCTCCAAATATTCTTTATTTATATCTATTCTTATTATCAATTGATGATCCATAAATCAAATATTGAGAGTAGTATGCTATAAAGTACAAATATGAGAGAGTAGACTATTGGACAAAAGGATGTAAGTGTAAATCAAGGAGTCGCCTCTTACTGACTTTGCTTGACCTATCCCCCCTGCTCTCTCTCTATCTCTCTCTCTCTCCACACACCAAGCAAAAAGCTCGTAGCGAAATCAACTCTTTCATTTATGACTTCCCTTGACAAGTCAAAGTTCCAATGACTCCGCTAAGGTTGGCTTACTTTCCCTCGGAGTTAAAGCGAGGTTGTGAAAAAATCGATCCAATTCGTAATCCAAAGGACTGCGTTGTATTTAAATATGTGATGGATTGGATCGGATTCGAGAAAGTTAAAATATGTTAAGGTTGGATTGGACACAAATTAAACTCAAATCCGATCGAATCCGATCATTGTGCACCTCTAATAAGGTGTGATGATATAATACTTTTTAAATAAATAGAGAAAGGTCATACTAATGAAGATTTAATTGAAAGTAGTAGTAGATGGAGGTCGAGGATTTAAATTAAGAAGAGAGAGAACAGAGAGACAATTTACAGGATCCATGAGTGGGGGTAAAGTTGCAAAGCACCACTACTTTATATTACTTTCTTCCTACATCAATACAAACACTTTAATATATATCAACAAATCCCTTCATCATATTCTAATCATTTACCCAAAAGAACTTTTTATTCATCATATTATTAACCGTCATGCCTACAGGGTTTGATGGGGCTGCCCTACACTATTTTTTCCGCATTTTTTTATTATTTTTTTTGAAAAATTTCACCATGTAATTCATCTATATATCCCTCCTATATGCCACTCAAATTTCGTCAGAAACAGAAACTCGTACTGCCTCCATCCTGATAGGGACAATTTAAAAAATCCTACGACCATTAAAAAATGACTATCTGGATGAAGGTCGTAAGAGTCTTTGTTTCTGACGAAATTCGAATGAGATATAGGAGGATATAGAGATGAATATATATGGTGATATTTTTCCAAAAATGAAAAAAATTACGGAAAAATAGAGCGGGGCAGCTATGTTGTGTAATTGGTCAATTATATTATATTTATTCTTACATAAATTATTACTATCCGCGAATTCTGCCAGCTATATACAAATATTAAAGGACATGGTCATATTTATACTTGTCACTAAAATACGGCCATAAAAAATAGGACATAAAAACAACTAAGACCACAAAAAAGGTCTGATCCCATGATAAGTTCATTCCAATATGGGTAGGAATTCAACACTTGTTCCTCAAATAATCAACTGAATGGATAAACATCACCTAAGGAGCCCTCATCCAAACAGAGCCACAACTCGTTCCCACAATAAATATCACTTGTCACAGGATAACCAGAATCACCCGACAACCAAACAAAGAATAAAGAATAACTAACTCTTGAGCTTCTCATGTATCAATCTAATCGATCCATACCTTCCACCCTCGCACCAAGCGAAAAACAAATGCTACCATGAGTAGAATTCGAGAGCACAAATCAGAAACTGCCACTTGGATGACTCGACAAGTGAACACTAACAGATCAACAATCTAGCTGGAATTTAATTTCTAACATGGCTTTTACAGCTGTCCCTTTGAGATTCTGTAATTATGATTATGATCCTGACCTTTACAATATCGATTGTACCCCGACCTTCTTGGAGGCAATAACAGTTGAACTCCTCGAGTTAGTTGTTTTAACAGTCGTTAAAATCAAGGGTACACATAAATAGATATAGAAACATGGGTTACAAGTGATATTAGCAGTCATCCTCTGACATTATCTTTATCTTCTTACTTCAATGGATGTGCACTGAGATCGTGGACAAAAGGCCTTGCGGTCCACAATTCGTAGCCTGTGGAATCAACTTTGGAGTTAGGTTCATCAAGCCTATTGGGTTCTCAGTGTTTCGAGCTCCCTCCTGGGAGATGGGGCCTTTGGCAATGGGAGTAGGCTCCGGATGCCGAAGGGAAGGAGGGGGGATGCCGAGGAAGGGCAAGCAAATAGGAGGCGGAGGGGCGATGGATGCGATGGCTCATGGGGCAAAGGAGGGGGGATGGATGTGGCAAGGCAGTGGCGGAGCAGGTTTGGACAGGGGCTCGACGGCAGAAGAGGTCGAGCCATGGCTCCATGAAGGAGGCGGTGGGGAGGGAGCATAGCTCATGTCTCCTAACAACGACGACTTACTCTCCTCTCATAGGACTGACACCACCTCGACTCCTTCCATTTGTGAAAGTCTTGGTCACAATTTCTTGAACTTGTAGCTTGTTCCCGCCGCTCTGCCAACAATGTGAGCGACAAACTCCTCCCTCCACATGGCTCTCAACCGTTCCATCATGAGCTTCCGCCAAGAAACCCCTTCCCTCCACCACTGTCACCCCCCCCCAAAACCTCGATCTTAGACCTCGAAGTGGATTACTAAAACCCACCACCATGAGATATGAGAACTTGTACACGTCTCCAAGAAATTTGAAGAGCCTTGCCACAATGACTTCCTTCCTCAACCCTTCCACCTCTGCGAAATGACCCTCCTTCGACCCCAACCACCTCGTCCATGAGCCCCTCCCATCCAACATCTCCTCCCCCTCCCAAGAATATCTCCTGCTCCTAAAATTGAAATGTCACAAGTGTAGGAAAATATTGCTTAGCAAGACCTTAGTTTGTACAAAGCATGGTTGGCTTACTCACTGACAGTAATACTGATGGAAAGACACCAGCCTTAACACTGAAAGAAGATAAGGAACAAGTTATAATGCAAAAAAAAAGTTAGAAGCATAACTGTAATTAGAGAATCTCAGATGGGCACAACTGCAAAAAAAACATTTTAACATTGCCAAACATCTGCATTATGAATAAGATCCAACCATTTTAATTCAGACTAAGCGAACGATATAGTGATTGCAGATAGGAATTGCGGGGTAGTTATACGCTTATACCAGAACAAGAGACATTGAAAAGGAGTATATCTACCGAACAAGAAAGGTACATTGAAATACAGATTGTTGATACGCTGAAAAGGAATATGACAATCTCATAACCGTCATTAAAAGAATTCAATTTGGCTACAACCATCAACTAAATGATTCAGGATTAAACAGAAACATCCAAAGACTAAGACAAGACAATTTCTAAGCTTTAATGGCATACTTCCTCAACGGAAAATACTTCTCCCTCTTCGTTTCACGTTCGGTTTTAAGTGACAGCTGCAAAGAAAACAGAAGACATTAAAGATCAGAAAGCTTGAAACGTAGAGAGAGAGAGAGAACATGTAGTCTCATTATGATATCACGACTCTGGAAGTTACGTTTTGTAAGGAGGGAAACTATTATTAAAGTTTTATTCCATGATATGTCAGAATTACACATAAAGATTAAACAATTTCAATCATAGTAAGTCCTATCGTGATATATCGACGATATATTTGTATCACAGGTGACCGATATATCGTCGGCCGATATTTGTCCTTCCAAAGCTATTTTCTTCGCAAAATTGATCAGATATTGGCGATAGAGTGCCGATATATCAGCGAAATGGTGTCGATATATCGACGGTATATTGTATCAACACGACTGATACCAATACCGATATTACCTACAGTGATGTCAATCAGGAGCTATGCGAATAAGACGGGTGCTCCCCGCAATATAAAACTACTCTGAAACTTTCCATGGGGGAGAAATGTTGCAATATTCAGCAAATTTACCGAATATGTGGTTTGGGGGTAATCAAATAGAATATAGCTAGGACCAAATATTCAGCCGATTATTGCAAATGTTGTTTTTTATAGGTTCCCATTTATCCCGGTATCACCACAAATTTTAAGCTCCATATAGATAACTTGTTAATTGGTACTTTTATCTTGTATTCATGTTGATTGACGACCATATATATAAATATATAAGAATAAATATCAAACATAATTCTTATATTTAAAGTAATTAAAAAATGCAAAACTGAGTAGTTCTGAATATTGAATATTCTATATTAATACTGACTTCTGCAACACTGGGGAGGAGTGTGGTCATCAAAACTAGACCAGCTACATCTGAACCTTTTTCCAAGAAAAGTCAGACATTTACTTTTAGAAAATTACGTCTAGATGTGACCTACTACAAGTGTAAAACGGCATGTCAAGGTCAATTTTAATTTTATTATGTTTAGAGCCATACACAGTAATTTTTGAATTGCCGCGTTTGGTTGGAGGTAGCATCGTTTGGTATCGTTTTATCACGGAATAAAAGAACTTTATCTCAACATATCTCATGGTAAGTGGTTGCTTCATGATTGATTCATCCATCGTATCTCTGTCTACATACTTATCCCTTCTTTACCCTAAACATATCTTTTTTTTTTACGCTTACCCTAAACATATCTCATGGTAAGTGGTTGCTTCATGATTGATTTACCCATCGTATCTCAATTCGAACCAACAGAATATAAATAAGGAATGAACCGCATTTATCCATATCCCATCTTATTTATTGTCCTTAATTGGAGTCATGGTGTCTAGTATTTTACTTTATTTCGTATTGTAAGCTCCTACCACCTAAACTCTCGGTTTAACCGTGTCCATAGTAATAATTCCTAAAATAGGCATGGGGAAAAATAATTTCCAATCTAGATAAGAATTCGGTGAATTGTTCGATGTTCGATGAACAGTTTGCCTAAACAGCAAAATATTCACCAAATCGATAAATGATTCACCTCAAAAAGGCATCTAGACGGTGCATGGTCATCAAAGATGCGGACATCACGACATGTTGTCTTCGAGGATATGATGTGTAGTAAATTCTGACATTTCACCAATTATTTTTTTGGAAGGAAAAAGGGTGATACACCGATTAGGTGAACGACCAAAACTTGACTAATGCACAAGGTTACAAGTGCATGCTATTATAAAAAATTACAAAGACCAAGCAGTAGCCAAAAAGTTCACATGTTCAACCACGTTATCAACATAAAATCTATCATGTCTAAATATTATCATGTTCCTTGCTAACCAAATGGCACATAACACGACCACGATACTGATTCTAACCATCTCAGATCCCACCTTGAGCCCGGAGAGCCCCAGGAATCTGGAGGAAGAATCAGATGCAGCACATCACTTTCTCAAATGGCCCTGGAGCTCTCGCAATGGAAGAAGGGATAAATATCCTCGTCCAACATCGAACAAGCACAATTCGTGGTTATTCTCTGGAAGAACAGTGAAATGCTCCAATGCAGTCATCACCCTTCCGCACCTCAGCAACCATATAAAAACCTTCATTCTTGTCGTCACTTTCCACGTCTAGATTCTCTTACAATCTGCACCCTGGGGATCAAAAGGCATGGTCCCTAGCATACTCTTGCACTGACTAGTCGAGTCGGGAGGAGGGTTAGCCGACTCAACTAAGCCTAGTCGGTCAACCCGACTAATCGGCCAACTTTTACATAAAGATTTTTATTTTTTTACTTTTTTAAAAGCAAACATATTCTAATATGCTTAATGTCATATTCAAAGTTAATTACTACTTTTGTTTCATTATGATTATAGAAAATATACAAATCTATGCAAATATATAAGAATATATGTATAATAATGATTTATATATTTAAAAATAATTAAAAAAATTCAAAACCAACTAATGACTGACTAAATCCGATTGGTCGCCTGACTACTAATTAAACATTAGTCAGTGACCTCACTAACCGGGTATCAACTACCAATTTCTGCAACTTGTACTCTCGTAAGCATCCTTAATATAAAAGATGTGCCGACACAACCCAACACCAATGATCGCGCTCACAAGATGGGCTCTCCAATCCATCCAAAGACTCCAACTCCATAAGGTCGGCCACTCTCCGATCCGTCAATTAAAAGTGAAAATACGATAAAAAGGAACCGTCATCCCAAGTGGCAGCTACAATCACCTTAAGTTCAGATGCAAAAGAAAACAGTGTAGCAAACCTCTCTTCAAGCACACTATCCTCAGTCTAGTCATCGCATCAAAGGCGGAAGCCTCAAACATCATCCATAATAGGTTGCGATCACAACCGTACATCAAGCAATATCACACAAATCCCTCTCCAAAGTATGATGATCTAACACCTTCTCTAGGATCCGGGAAATGAACTGAGATCCCAAAAATACATCTCACCAATCTGCAAAGTCATCACTATCGCCCCAGATGTGGATTATCCACGTAGATAGAAACTCTTTGTTCATTTCTTTCAAGCTGAGAACACCAAATATTCGCCGCTTAGATGAAAGCATCCACGAGCATAGTGAAGGCTTTGAATACCTGTGCTAAATGGCAATAAATAGGCTTTACTAGGAAGAATGATGACCACCACAATTTCCACACTACAATACGTCGATGATGTCATTGATCGTGTCAATGGTTGACGTAACTATGCTTTTTGCAATTAGATCACTCTTAGACATCTTAAGAGAGACCTCAAGTTTACTGAGTGAACTGCCACAAAATCAAGCTTCGTAAGAACTCGTAACCAGACTAAAAAAACTTAATGGAGGGATTGCCTAAATTATACACCTCTTCTTCCTTCAAAATCATGCTCTTGACTGAAGGACAATTTTTTCTCTGAATTTTGTTGAGTTGTTGCTTCGTTTTTCACAAGACCAACCACCGGAGCAGCAACATGGGACACCAACCCCCTGACCCCCGTTCGCACCCCTCGTACAAAGATCCCACCGCTTGGTCCCATGCGCAGGGGAAGAGAGTAGACAGCGCTAACTTCGACGCCACTGGCATTGGCCACCTGTGTGCCACCTCCGTTGGTCACGATGCCGCCTCCGCTCAATCTCGAGCTCCCATTGCCGCATCACGCACGCCAAGCGTGGTCCTCACCACGCGAGCTTCAGGAATTGCAGCCACCATCACCTCTATTCCCAACGCCCTCATCACCGCCTCGCATTCCTTAGATCATCACGCCATCGTCGCCCTATTTGTGAACAAACCCTAGCAGCCAATGAGAAGGGTTTCCATTGGTGGAGATCCGTATTCCCCAAAATTAGGGATACGTGGTTAATTTGGGAATTGTGCAGAAAATTACCTCCACCCAAAACCTTTTATTTAAAGTTTAAAGTTGGTGGGAACTTAAGTGGAATTATTTTAGTTGAAAGGGTAGAACATTTGCAGCCATAAACATAACATTGAAAAGGAGCAAAATTGGGGAGATTTGATCAGCCAATCTAAATGGGATTCTCCCTCAACAAACAGAAGATCAAGCAATTCGTCGGGAGATGAATTTTTCAAGTGGAGGAATATTGATGTGGCGCGAGACAAATAAATATAGCTTTATTTTTAGTTCGTTAATTAAATTTAGGTCGAGTAAATTTACTAAGTCCATCGTAATTTTATTTTAAATAAAGAGATCGCATGTGATCTCAATTTAATTAATTAATCGATTAGATTAGATTGTTAGTCGGTTTGAGTCAATTAGGATAAGTTAGATTTGAATTTTGTAGAGATATTTCCAGTCTTTATGTTACTCTCAGTTATATTTTATTTCTTTCTTCCGTCTTATGTAATTTACCCATAGGCCTTCTCCAAGCGTGCAAAAATCGGCCGACTAGTCGGTCCGACTAATCAAGTCGAGGGGGTAGCCGACTCGACTAGGCCTAGTCGGCCATTAGTCGGTTAGCCCGACTAGTTGGCCTAGTCGGCCGACTAATCGGCCAATTTTTACATCAAGCTTTTATAATTTTTTTTGTTTTTTTTTTGTTTTTTTAACAATAAACTTATTCTAATATGCTTACTGTTACATCTAATGTCAATTACTTCTTTTGTTTCATTATGTAAGTATAGAAAATGTGCAAATCTATGCTAATACATAAGCAAACTTATTCTAATATGCAATAATGTTATATTTAAAGTCAATTACTTCTTTTATTTTATTATGAAAGTATAGAAAATGTACAAATCTATGTATAAAAATGATTTATATATTTAAAATAATTAAAAAATTCAAAACCGACTAATGGCCGACTAAATCAGATTAGTCGTCCGACTGTCGAGTAATCCCGCCGACCGAGTATCGAGTATCGCTTTCTGCAACCTTGAACTCCTCTGTATAAGAGAGCCTAGGGTTCTTTGGAATAAACAATTAACGCATTTCCTCCAACATGGTATTAGAGTCACCACCCAAACCCAAACCCTAGCCGCGCCTCGATCTCCTGTTGCCGGTCTCCCCTTCTCTCTCCACCGCCAGCGCCACCGCCCCTCGTCTTCTCCTCTCCATTGCCGACACCACTCCACAGCCGACACCTCTCCATCACCGACACCACTCCACTGCCGACACCTCAGCACCACCACCGCCGCCTCCCTCCACCTTCTCATTGTCGATGCCATCTCTCTATGGATTTGAGTGCATAAGTCTACATATGCACTCAAATCCTCAGATGTTTATGTAGACATTCGATTCTTAGTCTACAAACCCTAGTTCTTCGTCTCCGACAACCATGTCAGAAAACAATGTCGACATGCCCTCTATAGGCGCATTTAAAGGTCCAGCGCCCATTGTCTAGATCGATGGGATGAACTACGAGCTCTGGGCTATGCAGTTCATGAGTCTCATGAAGTTAAATGGTAAGAAGCACATTCTTACCGAATATGAACCCACAGCGAAAACTGGGGTTTATGCCTCATGGGAGGCTGATGATTCGTATGCCAAGGTTTAGCTTTCAGACACCCTGTCGATGGAGATTGCTAATGGCATGCTCCATCAGTCCACTGCTAAGGCAATGTGGGACATTCTTGCAGCGACATACTCGCAATCGCGAAATGAGACTAAGATTCTTCAACTCCAGCATGATATATTTACGTTGAGGAAGAATGGTTGGCCTCTACATTCTCTCTATACATCCTTGCGAGGGATGTTTGAGAAGCTCTACAGTATCATTCCTCTGACAGCAACTCCCGAGCAGCAGAAGACGTTTCGGGATGCTACCATGGTAGGGGTGTTACTTGCAGCACTTGACCCTGAATATGATGCTGCTCGCTCGCAGATTCTTGCAGATGCCATTATTCCTCCAGTGGAGGAAGTGTACCGCAGGCTCAGCAGAGTTCCAGTCCCATGTTCTGCTCCTACTCAGCCTCATTCGGCGATGGCAGCTTCCAGAGACAGAGGAGCCCCTTCTTCCTTTCGTGGTTGTGGACCTCGTGGTCGAGGTGGTCGCATTCGTCAACCTTGTACATTTTGTCATCGTCCAAGGCATACATAGGAGACATGCTATTCTAAGCATGGGTTTCCGACATCGGCACGGGTAGCCGAGCATATTACATCTTCACAGCCATCTATTTCAGACCAGCGATTTAATGATCTTGTTGCCAGGCTAAGAGATATCATGCCTCCTGCATCTATTGATTCTTCAGGAGGCTCCTCGGATGTAGCTGCGTCAACCTCTGCTAGTACATCGGCCATCGCTAGAACCTCAGGTAGTGCTTATGCCCCTACTTCATGTCATGGATCCGATGTTTCATAATGGATTAGGGACTCCGACGCGATATACCATCTTTGTCGAGACAAAGATAAGCTTACATCCTACAGAGAGGTTCCACCGGGGCGATCTGTAGTCATAGCAGATGGGACTCATTTGCCTATTGTTGGGCAGGGGGAGATCAGTCTGACACCCTCTATGCGACTCCAGAATGTCTTGCATGTTCCAGATTTTTCGATGAATTTATTATATATCAGACATATTACGAAGGATTTGCATTGTCAAGCTATTTTTGACCCATCGTCTCTTGTTGTTCAGGACATTCTTACAGGCAAGGTGATAAGATATGGCTGTGAGCAGAATGGTCTCTAACGTTTGGTCGAACTCCCTAAGCGGGTGTCTTGTCTCAGTCAAGTGGTCCAATTTCTCCATTCACATGGCATCTAAGATTTGGTCATCTCATATTCATAAGATGCGTCATATCCTGCCCCAGATTCCACCGGGTTTCTTCTTCTTTCCAGTGTGAAGCATGTCAATTGGGAAAGCATCACAGATCTACTTTCCCTAATCGTCAGTCTCGGAGCAGTAGCTCCCAATTTTGAATTGTTTCATGTTTGGGGTCCGAGTCGTGTCCCTGGTCACCAGAGAGTCAGAGACACAGGTTTTATCTAGTTGGGGTTGATGACTTTTCTCGTGTGTCTTGGGTGTTTTTTGTTGAAGAATAAATCTGAAGTAGTGGATGTTATCAAAAATCTTATAAATGAAGTGCAGAATGTTTTTTCATCTACCGTGAAAATTATACGAACGGATAATGCTTTGGAATTATGTACTCGTTCTCTTTCTCATTTTTTCTTGTCTAGAGGCATTATCCATCAAACAACATGTGCTTACACGTCCCAACAAAATGGCGTTGCATAAAGAAAGCATCGCCATCTCCTTGATATAACTCAGACTCTTCTTATTCAGAGTTGTGCACACATTTCCTATTGGGGTGATGGTGCTTATTGCATGTTATCTAGTGAATTGTATGCCATCCTCTGTCTTAGGTGAGAAAGTTCCTCTTTCACTCGTCTTCCATGATAAGGAATTATTCTCGCTTACTCCTCGTGTCTTTGGTTCGGTTGCTTTTGTCCCTCAACTCTCTTTAGGACTTGACAAGCTCTCACCTAGGGCTGTCAAGTGTGTCTTTGTTGGATACTCTCGTACGCAAAAGGGTTACTGATGCTATGATCCTTTGAACATGACATATTATGTCATTGCTGGTGTCACATTCTTTGAGTCTGTGATGTATTTTTTCCCTGCAGATGACAGGTTGACTTCCTCCACTACTGATGATGAGATTTATGTGCCACGTCCTCCTATTCGTCCATCCGTTCCCATACAAGTTCATGTTGTTCCATCACCATCACCACCACCACCTCCACATTCATTTGCACCACCTTTACCACGATTCTATACCCGACGTCATGTCCCTGCTCATGGAACTCGTCAATCATCCACCACGCCTTAGGATTGTCCAGCTAATATTATTAACGATGGGTCTGACGATGTGCAGGTGCAGGGATCTATGCAGGAGGATAGCATACCGACGAGTATGATTGTTGATGATTTGAATATACCTATTGCCTTACGAAAGCAGAAGCATACATGTGCATCCTCTCCACTTGCTTCACATGTTTCTTTCCATCGCCTCACTGGAGATTTTCAGCGGTTTGATATGGCCTTATCTACCGTAGAAATACCACGGAATTATCAGGTTGCATTGAAAGAGAGCTATTGGTGTTCTGCCATGGAAGAAGAAATGGTTGCTTTCAAGTTGCGGGGTACATTGAGCTTGGTTTCTGCTCCTCCAGGCGCCCATGTTGTCAGTTATAAGTAGGTATTTACAGTCAAATATCATGCAGATGGTAGCCTTGATCGTTACAAAGCAAGGCTAGTGGCATGTGGGTTTACTCAAACCTACGGCGTGGATTATATGGACACATTTTCTCCGGTTGCATGTCACTCCACTCTACGTGTCCTTTCAGTTGTTGTGATACGTGATTGGCCCTTATATCAGCTTGACGTTAAAAATGCATTTTTGTATGGGGATCTGCAGGAAGAAGTCTACATGCAGCAACCTCTAGGGGTTGCTGCTGAGGGGGAGAGTCAAATGGTGTGTAGACTTCACAAGGTAATATATGGCCTTAAACAAAGCTCGTTGGCATGATTTTAGAAACTTTCTAACCTAAGACTCTCAGATGTATTGTTGTTATCATGGTTTATGTTGATGATATACTTCTTACGGGAGATGATATGCAGGGAAAAAAGATGACAAAAGTATTTCTAGGCCATCAGTTCGTTACCAAGGATCTTGGTACCCTACGATATTTTCTGGGGTTGGAATTTGCTAGGAATGCGCAGGGTCTCGTGATGACCTAAAGGAAGTATATCACAGACATCCTTGTTGAGACAGGCACATTTGGCTGTCGACCCTCGACTATTCCCATGGATCCTAGCATGAAGTTATATGATAATGATACAGATGAGGTTGACAGTAGGAGATATAGAGAGATGGTGGGAAAACTTCTCTATACGACTATCACCATACTTGACATTGCTTTTGCAGTGAGTCGGGTGAGTCGGTTCATGGAACATCCCAGACAGATAGACATGGATGCCATATACATGATTCTGAGATACCTAAAGTCGACTACAGGTGCAGGACTATTGTTCAGAAAAGAAACAAATGTCTCAGTTAATGTGTGTACTGATGCGGATTATGCAGGATGCCCTAAGGATCGGAAGTCTACTTCAGATTTTTGTAGTATTTGTTGGCAGTTCTTTGGTTTCTTGGAAAAGCAAGAAACAAACAGTGGTGGCTAGATCTAGTGTTGAATCTGAATACAGGGTCATGGCACAAGCAAGTACAAAGATGATGTGGGTTCGAGTTGTGTTAGAAGGTCTGCATATAGATGTACCTCTACCCATGCAGTTACAGTGTGACAATCAAGCAACACTATTCATTGCTAATAATCCTGCATTTCGAGAAAGGACAAAGCATATTGACGTAGATTGCCACTACACTACATATATGATTCGAAAGAGTTTGATTTCTACCTCTCATGTCAGTTCAGGAGAGTAGACTGCAGACATCTTTACCAAACCATTGCTCAGAGGGCCATTTCAGAAGTGTTCTTCCAAGCTGAGCATGATTGATATCTATGCTCCAACTTGAGATGGAGTGTAGAGATATTTCTAGTCTTTATGTACTCTTCAGTTATATTTTATTCTTTCTTCCATCTTATGTAATTTACCCATAAGCCTTCTCTATATAAGAGAGCCTAGGGTTCATTGGAATAAACAATTATCTCATTTCCTCCAACAAACTTGATTTTATTTCTATTTTTGTAATCTCGTCCCTATTATATAAAGGAGATATTGGTCTTTTGCTTAAGCCATTCAAGAAAAGTTAATTAATTTGAAATTTATCTCATCCCTCTCCCCCTTTCTCTTCTCTCTCCACGCGATTTTCATGATTCTTCCACAAATATCGCACAACCGACACGCTTTCTCTACTCCCTCCCTCCATTTCTTCCAATAAAAATTTCCACTGCTAAAAAATATTTTTTCCACCGTTGAAAAATCTATTTGCATTAGCTTTTAACGTTAAAAAATGAAAACAAGGCAAATTGCAAGGATCGTTTTTTTAAAAGTTTGCATGGATCGTGATCAGATTATGAAGATTACAAGAGTTAACAAGTAATTACAGTAGTCATGATGCGATGACACGTTTTTGTGATTAGAATGATTATAGTGGCATGGATGTAAAAATCTCTCTAGCATTTTAAAAGCATAAACAAAAGCCCCGTGAGTTATATTTCACGATGCGAAAATCCCTTTGGTATTTCCTAACTACGTTTGATATAATTCTCCATAAAGAAAAAGTATATGCATGCGTGTATACGTACGCCAGCAAATCAAATACTACGAATCATTTGTACTGATAGCCGTGCCCGACCGTCAGCATCCTTATATCCAACTACTCGGGCAAAGCAGAAGGCAATCGCAATGCATTTGGAGTACGAAAAATAAACAAAGAGAAAAATAAAGGGGAAAAAACGTACCTGGTGCTTGGTGAGCCGGCGCCTAATAGCGCGGGTCTTCTTGGGCCTGAGATCAAGAGGCAGAAACTTCTTCTTCTTGTAGACCTCCCTAAGCGCCGCCTTCTGCGTCTGCGAGATGACCGTCAGCACCTGCGCTATCGACTTCCGCACCACCTTTCTGTCACGACCCGCGGAAACAAAGATAAAAAACCTGGAGAAAAAAAGGCGAAACTTTCGAAGAGGTTTGGGGGTGCGCACATCTTGGAGAGCTTGTTGGGGGCGCCACCGGTGACCTTGGCGACGCGGAGGGAAGCGAGCTCCGCCTTGAGGTCCTTGAGCTGGGACTCGAGCTCGGCCTTGGGCTTGCCGCGGAGCTCGTGGACCTTGATCCTCGCTGCAGGATCGGAGAGGGAGGGGTCAATGGAGACGCAGAGATCGTGAGGGGGATCCAAGAGTAGAGAACGTACCCATTTCTGCTGCTACTCGTCACGGTGAATGCCGCCGCCGCCGCCGCCTCGCGTCGTCCTTCGAGATCCCTCGGGTTATCTAACTTATCTAAACCCTAATAAGCGATTTTTTGTGCTGCGGATAGTGGTGGGGGGATTTTGCGAAACAGTCCTGATATTTTTTTAGCTGGTGTGCCTAAGGCCATGTTTGGTTGGAGAATAGGCCATGGAATAAGGGGTTAATTTTCCTTCCGACACGGTTCCCAGTGGTACGACTATTCCCGATTATCCCATCTTATTTCACTTTTATTCATATCTTTATCCCACCTTACCTACCTTTATTTCACCTTATTCTCCTTATTCCTATCCTCCAGCCGAACGGAGAATAGACCCTTATTCCCCTTATTCTCCATCATTATTCTTGCTTATTCTCCTACCGAACGGGCCCTAATTGTTTGTGTTGTGAAGGACTGTAAATGAAAATGAAAATGAAAATAAAGGAAGCTGAAATTTATATCTTTACTCAATTTATTTATCAGAAAGCAAGTACCACAAAAAATTACATCATAACTGTGGATTTTGAAAGAATATAAGAGACAGAGCTAATATTTCAAAAAAGAAATGTGCATAACCAATATTGCATAAATTAAGAACGGCACAACTATGAATTCTTACGAAGAGTTCAATCCTGGCTCAGGATGAACGCTGGCACCAGAAGTGATAAAAATCCATGAATATGTTCCTTTGAGGGCGTGGGTCCACAAAATATATCTCGTCGTGATATGGTAAAGAAATAATTTTCAAAAAGGATATATCAATAAATGGTCTACCTGGTGAGTATATATCATAATAAGACTATGTTCTCATTATATTCAATTTCGTGTTAAGTAAACCATGTTGAAGGTGTTGATCATCAAAGTGTGTAGCACGTGCATGTGTAATATCAAAAGAGAGAAGAAAGAGGAACAAAAGAGTAATTCATGGAGAAAAGAGGAGAAAAGGAGAAAAAGATAAATCGGGAAAAAGAAACAAGAGAGAAATGTCAAATTGGTTGGAGAATAGGCCCTATAATAAGGGGTCAATTCTCCTCCCGACACGATTCCCAGTGGTATGACTATTCCTCATTATTCCATTTTATTTCACTCTTATTCATGTCTTTATCTTACCTAACATACCTTTATTTCACCTTATTCTCCTTATTCTTATCCTCCAGCCGAATGGAAAATAGACCCTTATTCCCCTTAGTCTCCATCCTTATTCCTGCTTATTCTCCTACTGAAAGGATCATGAAACGATGAAGAAGAGAGAGAGAAATAAGATAAAAATAGACGATAAAAATGGTTGACTACTCTCATCGAGTATACTATTTAGGATGCATTTAGTTGTTAAATGATGGAAAAAGTAACGTGAGAATGCCCTAAAAAGTGAAACTTCAAAAAGTGGGAAAAAATATGTGTGCTATAGGATGAATTCTGATTTAGAAACGGATAAAAAACGTAATAAATATGAATTGATAAATATCATTGGCTCATGTCTTTGATGATGGTGCACTAAGTCAACATATTGCACAAGTGAAGTAGTGGTGGTTAACCCCTAAATTACTTCAACTGAAGTTCGAATTAGTGGATGATAGAATCATATTGCAATTTTTCAAGAACATGATTTTGACAAATATTTTTTCGGATGCTCCAAAAAATTTGCCTTGTCATGGCATAGTAGGGAAATATTTTTTTCCTGATAATCCATACCCCCAATTATAGTCCCACATCTAAAACTCACAAAGTGTGAAAGTGGGTTATAAGTGGTAGGGATTGCTAATTGACAACTTGGACTTAAGCATTTTGGATGGTTGTCAACATATCCATTTGGGCTCATACCCAACAAGTTGTCGGGGTCAGTTTTCCTCAATAACGGACCGGAGACCTAAGTCCGGGACGTTACAGAGAGAGGGAGAGAGGAGCTCACTTTTATGGGGTATAAATATGCCTACATTTATTTATTTGATGGATCATATGGATGCCATTTTCTCTCCCATCATGTAAATATGAATGTAGATATTAATATTGGAATCTAACATTAAAAATATCCAAATACAAACCTAACAACCTTACCTTGACGAATGCCAATATGGATATGAACAAACAAATTTCTCAGGTTACGAAAGCAAATGTTCATTATTCGGTGTGTTTTAAATAAGTATATATAATATCAAAAAAGGGATCATACATTCGGGGGTATATGTAACTACTTACATCCGATTCTTTTTTTATTATTTTTTATTTTTTTGAAATAAAACTTTAGAAGAAGTAGATCACCATATATCACCATGGTGTCATTTCAAATTCAACTTAATTCGGAACATCTATCATCTCCATCAAGACTACCAAATTTTAACGGTCTCAGAATTGTTGAAATTAACTCCTTCTAGATGAATGTGTTAGGAATGTTTGTTTTGCACGAAACTTGAAACATGTAATTCCTCAATATATTACGCAAATCTCCCTAAAGTTTCCTTCAAAAAATCAAAAAATAATGAAAAAAAAAACCGGGTGTAGGTGTAGGCTCCCAGCTCCCATAGTATATACTATTATGTAGAATGATTTTCAAAGGCGCATAAGAAACCCACCCACCACCCCTTAGTTTGTCAAGTGCCTCGTCAAAATAACGACATGTACCACTATGGCCACGCTTCTAACTAATTCAATGTGTATCATTCGTTACATTACATACACGTTTTTATAATAGAAAATACACAAATATACTATGTATCATTTTTGCTTCGTCGCACATAAAGTGAAATTTGCATTTGCTTGTTATTTGCTTAATAGCAAATTCAATTATTCTCAACAGATATGTCTATCATTGTTCTATTGGTTAGAATGCAATGAAACAATTTTGAGGTCACTTTGTATTTCCATTTATTTGTGATGTTCATATGGTAGCTTAAAAATTCCAATCTTATGCCGGCAATATCTATTTTGTAGCAAGTCAAAAGAACAATCATTTGAGGAAATGTGATCATGCCATTTAACTTTGAATGTGTTATTTAAATTAGCACTACTTAAAATGAAAATTAATATCATTTTATTTAAAATATATTTATATCATGACATGCTACTAAGTGTTACTAAATGATATTCACTTTTTGCAATTATCTAATAATAGTCGATTGTATTATCTACAATAAGCAAATTGCAAGATGTTTCTTTATACACTTTAGATTTACCGGGTAAGTGTGTCTGGGTCGAACACAAAGAACATTGTCTAAGAAGACTTCTTTTTATATCTGCTTTCAGTCCAAGTACTAACACATAAACACAAACAAACAAAGCAATGCACCATGCAAAACACAACATGCATGTATGCAATGCACTATGGCATATAATAATGTGAGAAGGATAAAAGAAATGTGTGACAGAAAAATAAAGCCAGTAGAAAAGACAACTAAAACACACAATTATAATAGAGAAAGATAAGAGAAATAGTGGTGATCATAATCAACAATAACAATCTTAAAAAGAATTGTTGTTATCACTATCAGGGATAACAACCTTAAAAAGAATCGGTGTTGTCGCGGCTGACGATAACAATCTTAACTATCAACTTATATCAGTTTGGTTTACTTTTTCAATCCATAGTCTTACTACATTTGACGTAGTGAATGTCTTATGTGAAACTCTTTATCACATCTCACTAAAACTTAATACAATATAATAATCTTAATTACTTTTAATCATCATCTCTCATGAATACAATTCAAATCATCATTCGTGGCCGCAATTGTAATCATGAAAACTAATAATGCACTTATTGTCTCATTGTTCATGTTGGCACCCTTGTGCATCATACAAATCACATGTAACATTACATCTAATAACATGCATATAAGTTACATTGACAACAAGGTTTTTCCATGCTTTGATTGCCAATAAAGTTCATTATCTTGCTCAGAAGCCTTTTGCACAATCTTGATCGTTTCCAGCAATATGTGGGTGCTCACAATGTGTTGCAAAACTTAACACTATCAGGTCATAATAGGCATTCAGCTTGACTATGGCACATATGACCATAATTGTAACTATTTCGGGACCTATTACTCATCATTGTTCCATTGCTACTAGCACTCATACTAGTCCCATGCATCCGCGCCTCAAATCAGCAAACTTAGATCATTTTTGGATAAGGCATTCCAAATTCTTTCTCACCGTTATCATTCTCTTGTGAGAATGTCATTTTCGACCTCTTGTTGTTACGTGTATCTTTCATACAAGATATGACCTCTACCTTCTCAGAAATAGTAGATGGCCGACAAGAAAGAAGTTCATCTTGAACATCGAGTCGAAGCACACGTCAACACTTGGGAAATCATTCCCCATCACACATTTCGAGCATAGGTGAATGGTGTGCTAACTTGTCAAAGTTGGTCTGATACTATCTAGTAAACATTGATTGTTGTTTCAGCTCATCTAATTCCCTCCTTTTACTTCTCACCTAGTAGTCAAGGATAATTTATTCTCAAAACGAACCCACAAAGCCGTCCCAAGTCAAGAACGGGGTGAGTGTCACAATGTTCCAACAAGGCATCAGCTGTTAGACATGTGAGCCCTTGGCAAACCATTTCTGTAATAAAATGTTGTTGTAAATTAATTATTATAAAAAGTAACTGGTTGTTCACTCTATTTCTGAGTTTATAATATGCATGCACTTGTTGGGTCCCTCTCCAAATAGGGTTATATACATTGGCCATCTTGAGATCATACAGTTGTTGATCCAATTGGTGGACCAAGGAGAATGGTGCTAAGTTGAATATCTAAATAGTCATATTAAGGATTGAATCGCATCGTCAAGTGATTGTCAAAAAAGTATCTCTGGCTTGGGAAGGATACGTCAATTCTTACTTCAAAGGCTGATATCCAACCGACCTCTTGATGCAAGTCCTCTACATATGAATAGAGATTCGGAGGTGATAGAGGAGTTAAGTCAATGAATTTACTTAGCGAGATTGACATAGTCCTATGTCGTACACGAGATAGGCACGCATCCTCTGATAAAGACATATGATCACTATATGTATGAGTATATACATTTGTCAGACTATTAGGTTGATAACCAAATCTAGATCGATATACCGATGCGCTGGTGTGCTCATGAAGGCATATGGGTGATATAATCTCTCAAGAGATCATAAATGTTCACTGTTGAACTGGAAGGCATGATCTCATTCATGGTATATTGGGATAAATCAAATTCCGTACGATGGTCATCTTGTTTTGGAAACAATATTGGATTTGAAAGTATGATATATGTTTTTTTGAAAGTATATGATTGACACCAACTCCTAATGATCAAATGAGGAACTTAATGATAAAACTCTGAAGAATAATACAGTTCAAATGAAGAAGAATACGCTAAGTCTCCACAGCAAGCTTCATAAGATGAGAAGATGTAACACAAGCTTTGCTTTATTTGGCTATATACACTCAGGCATGTATTTCATTTTCTATCAGACCCGCCACTTTTTTGGAGTTTTTCTTTCTTTTGCATATTTTTTTGATGTGCATGTGTAGAATATATCTACAAGGTGTAGCATATATATAAGGACCTTTTCCTCTTGAGCTAGTGGAGTATCCCTCTTTTGAAGCATTATTACAACACACAACTCATGTCTTTAGACCTCAACACTGCCAGACCAAGTTGAGACACACTTCCTTCCCTAAAAGAAGACGAGAGGTTCTGCCTAGAAGTACTACCCTCGTATGCTACCCCAAGCCAAAGGAAACTGCCTCCTCACCACCTCATCCGTAGAGAACTATGTGTAAGGTGCTAGTGCAAGTAAAGCCATTATCTATGAGAGTCATGTGTGCATTATTAAATATTCTACCTAGATTCGTCAAGATGACGTGTGATCATAGCCTAGTGGACTCAAAGAATTAAGTCACCAACGGACCTGAAAACTCGAAAATCTCAAGAGCGGCTACGCCTCCCCGACAACGGCGCCATTTTGATAACTAGGGTTTTGTCAGCGGTTAAAAAAACATGTTGGTTGTAGAAAATCGCTCCAAAGCAAAACCCTAGTTGATCAAACAAAAAATAGCAAACACCAATAAGAAAGAAAATTAGTCTATGTTTCACTATTTATTTATCCCATTAAGTGTTCCTGGGTTGAACACAAGAATGTAGAAAGCCGCGCTTAATTTTTTGAGGGAAGAAAACATTTTTTTGATTTTTATATTTCTTTTCTTCTCTTCTTCAATGAGAAAACTTTTTTTAGTTTTTGTTTTTATATTTATTTTGTTCTTTTATTTTTTTTAGTTTTCAAAGAGAATTTTTTTCAACCAATTTATCTACAATACATTATATGAAAATGTAGGGGAATAATGTGATACTATATAGTAGATAAACTTCAAGCAATAGGGCTCGAGAAAGAACACGAAAAGAAATCAAAACATCTCAAAAATCGAATATTGAAATCCAAGCAAAATGTGATAGAATATTACTCGAAAATCAAAACAAAAATAAAATATAGAAAAAAGATTACGCTAGAATAATGTTCAAGAATCCACAATAGTCAATAATCTAAGTAAAAATGTATAGAGGAAATATACAATAAAAGAAAAAGGATGTTCTTACAATTATGTCCCTGGTCAGGGACCTAATTAAAATAAACTCTAGAAATTATTGCACTTAGGTCCCTAGATAGGGTTCTAAATGTAATTAATATAAAATCTTGAGGGGTGTGTAAAATCTGGATCGCTGCGAGGGTCACTAAATAAATTCTCTACCGTTTCGCACGTCGATGACTTAGATTGGAAGCATAGGACTCGATTAGGATCATCGGATGGGGACATGCATCACGAGCATACTACTTGTCTGTTCTTCAGTGTTCTTCCCCAATTATGGGGAAGGGTGGTGCTAGGGTTCATCGTCTCTGCCTATGCGCAACTCTTTGGCAGATAGCTGGTCAGAGGTGGGGCCGAATAGGGTGCTCCTCATCCTCTCGAGAGCTCCTACTGTGAGAGAAGGTGAAGATGATCAATGAAGGAAGCTTGGACAACGACTAAGCTTTCATGATCTGGATGAGTTCCATATCTGTTGCTTAGTGACGTTTGATGAAGAAAACTAGAGCTCCAGATGTATGATGACACTCTAGATATTTAAAAAATCCGCAATAATGATTTATCGTGCTTGATTTGCAAGAAATCAGGCCAAGGTTGTTAAAGACAAAACAAACTTGCAGTCAAAAGGGTTTCAGGACGTTGTTATAACAGGTGCGACATTCGATCAATTCGAATTGATTTGAAGTGGAATTGAGATGTGTAACTCATAAGAGGTGTTTAGAGTGATCTAATTACACGATTAACGTGGCTAAATCAATGTGAAGATCGAGTAAATATAAGGATGATGAAGGAGGCACATGTGCTTGAAGGATGTATGATCCTTCTGATATTTTCTCAACGGGACGACACTTCATCGGAGCTGCATGGCGCACGAAGCATCGATTCAAGACTGATTCAGCCTTGGAACCTCCTCCCTGATCTACCACCGTCCTCGTGGAGGCTTCACCGGGTGCTGTCATCACCAGATTTGGCTGGAGATCGGCTTGGAAATGGCTAGTAGCTCAGACAGTTCAGAACTAGAGTGGGAGAGTTGGTTGTAAAGCTGGAGGTTTGTGATCAATAAATAAGAATGAGGGAGAAGGGTTGTTGATGATCTAATGACTAGTGAAGATGATGAGAGGTGAATATGATGAGAGTTAGGTGGAGAGAATGGAGGGTGAAGATGGGAGATCGGGTGGAAGATGCGACGGGAAGAATTGTGGGAAAAGAGGCCGGCAGAACATATCATAACAACTTCTTGATGAAGGAGAAGGCTCCAGGTGATGACATGTGTTAGCACTTGATAGGCCAAGAATAATGAATATCATATTAATTATGTAATATATAACCAAATGACATTATTTTAAATAGTTATAAAAATAAAAAGTATAGATAATTAATTTAACTAACATAAGAAATAATTTATTTTAGTAAATAATAATTATTTTATGATTTATGAATATAATATTAACAAATATTTATATATTATACTTGATAAATATGGTATTGATTTTTAATTTAATAATTTAATAAATCACATATTTTTTTATTATATTAATTAAAAGAGTAATAAATGAGTTCTACATATATATTTTTATGAAGTTGTATGAATTAATTTAGATATATAAATAAATACAGATATAAGTGAAATACTTTCATTTCATCTATAAATAAGGGGTTTTGATTTATTTAAAATATTAAATAATGTCTAAAAATTCTGAAATAATTCATGCACAATCCAAAAGATCAAAAAAACTTATAAAATCACTAAAACTACAAAATAATATGTTCTGAACAAAATAAAGAGATATTTACACCCATAACATTGAGTAATTTTCGTAATTACAATCATAACCCTGCGTTATCGCGAATTACACCAGGACCCTCAAAAGTCTTAACTCTTACACCCATAACCCTCATGTTAACTTCCATCCAAATTCCCGTTAATGATGGGATCTGTTAAAAATTTTACATTTTTTACCCTTTAATTTCTATTATTTACAAATGAGTCCACCCCTCCCCATCCTCCTCCTCCTCCCTACCGACTACCACCTCCTCCCCTTCCTCATCCGACATCCATCTCCTCCCCTTCCTCCTCTAGCATACACCTCCTCCTCCCCCTCCCCACTGTGGTCGCCTCCGCAAAGCACACCTGCAAGACAACCCCCTCACCCCGCCGTCGCGGCAAGCCCCCGTCCACCTACAACCACCCCACCCCCAGCCGCCGTAAAGCAAAGCACCCCTTGCAACCCCCACACCCCACCGACTGCAAGCCTCCCCTCCACCAGCAACCCCCTATGCTTGCAAGCCCCTTTCGTCGCATGCATGCCCCGCCCTCCTGCCTGCAAGCTCCCGTCGAAAACCTAACCCCACCCTCCACCATTGTCAAACCCCTTACAACGGAGAGCCACACCTGCTGTAGGTGCTGGACCACCGGGGATGTGATTTTTTTTCTTTATTTTTGATTAATCCCAACTGTTAGATCACGGATTGGTTAGATTAACTCACTCATCTGGTTGAGTTAATAAACTAAACCAACAGAGGTTCATGGGTGTAAAATGGAGCATTTATTCTGGGTCCTGAGTGTAATTCGTGATTATCCAGGGTTATGTATATAATTACGAAATTAATTAAGGTAATGGGTTTAAACATCCCTAAATAAGTAGCCTAGAAACCCATTTATCATTATCTCAAAATCCACTTTTTGCAACACAGACTCCAATTTTAATGAAACCACCTTCATTAATTAGACAATATTATTTTATAGATTTTAAAGGTGAGTAGAGTGAAATCGGAATTCATATGAAGAAGTTATGATGTTCGAATGTTAAAAAATTGATAATTTAAAAGATGAATTTATTGGCATATATACAAGTTGTTTTTTATTTTTAACTTTTTATATACATTTTAGAAATAAAATAGAAGAATGATTTGGTAAAAATATGTACACGTGAATTAATTAAAAATATTTGAAGTTTTGATAAATAATGGATACTTAATGAATAATATGAGAAGTATATAATCATTTCTTTTTGTACTTTTCCTCCTTATCTCCCCCTACTTTATTGTTTGTCGACCAATCCATGCTAACTTGATCTCGGACGTTAGATTATACATATATTTTTCAAATATATTTACATCTTATAATCTTACTATACAATATATATATATATATTTACAATCTGTCTCTGTCTCTTTTTATTTTTTCCTTTTTATTTATATATTTATTACATATTTTAATGCATTAAAATATATTTCTATTTATAAATGATAATTTTATAAGAAATGGAAATTAATAGATATTTACATGTATTCGTTAATGATTTTAAGATAAAATATGACAGAAAAGTTAATGAGTCATGGATTCATCACCAACCTCATACAGGAAGGAGGAGGAGCAAGAACATGAACTTCGGACAGATTCAAGGAGCAAGCATTGTGGTGAGGTGAATGAAAGGAGTGGGAGACTGACGATGGAATGGACTTTTGACGCTAATTACGACGTACGTCGGAGATCGTGTTTCATCAAAGAACATGCGAGAATAGTTGGATGTTATCGTGTATCGAGTTGATAGGCAGACGATTCGTTGAACAAACCGTATCGATTGATGCCGTGAGAGGAAATTTGAAATAAGATACCGTGCATTTGGAGACGGGGATGTCATGCTAGGGAAATCCCTCTAGCATCAGCTAATAACTCCATGGTCTATTCCGCAAACTTTCTCCCGACCACTACTCCCAAGTCCCAACTCAATAAAATAACTAACCCTTGTTAGGGTTTAGAGAAGGACGAAACGAGGCGGTAGCGGCGGCGGCATTGACCGTCACGAGGAGCAGCAGCGGAAATGGGTACGTCCTCTCTCTTTGGATCTCCCTCACGATCTCTGCATCTCCATTGACCCATCCCTCTCCGATCCTGCAGCGAGGATCAAGGTCCACGAACTCCGTGGCAAGCCCAAGGCCGAGCTCGAGTCCCAGCTCAAGGACCTCAAGGCGGAGCTCGCTTCCCTCCGTGTCGCCAAGGTCACCGGTGGCGCTCCCAACAAGCTCTCCAAGATGTTCGCACCTCCAAAGTCCTTCGAAAGTCTCGCCTTTTTTTTCTAGGTTTTTGATCTTTGCTTGTTCGGATCGTGGCAGAAAGGTGGTGCGGAAGTCGATAGCGCAGGTGCTGACGGTCATCTCGCAGACGCAGAAGGCGGCGCTTAGGGAGGTTTACAAGAAGAAGAAGTTTCTGCCTCTTGATCTCAGGCCCAAGAAGACCCGCGCTATTAGGCGCCGGCTCACCAAGCACCAGGTACACGTTTTCCCCCTACTTTCCGAACATCGTAAATTTGTCTAAGAAATATAAATTGCTATTTTAGTATAATGTTCTCCTATCTTAAGTTGCAGATAAGAAATGACCTATGCAAACGAGGTTCACTCAGTTTCCTGATCGTAAGGTGTTTGAATGAGTAACAGTAATTTGTAATCTGTGTAAATAAAACCAGCAGTGTATCTAAATAAACCCTGGAAGCAAAATTTTACTAGTAGACACAATTAACTTCACACATCAAGGGAGATTATATTGATACATTAAGGGAAAAAGGTAAACATTATGTAAAGTAGCTGTCAGTTTTTTTATTATATTTATACGTAGAGTATCCTATTTGTTCTATAATCGCTTGTTAGCATATAATATTAGAATCGATGCAATTTTGGCTTACTTACTCAGCAATGTGGATGTCACCTTGCTATTGTAAGTGCATTATCTCATGAGTATTTTTCAGAATCATGCTACTAAATCTTGAATGTCTTATTATCCAATAAAAATGGTAACCTAAAATCACGAGTCATGATGTGGACGAGTCTAGTATTTCTTTTATTTTATTTTGTTAACTTGAAGTTTTTCTTTTTAATAGTGGTTCTTTTTTTGCTATAGTGTTAGTATTGCTTAAAGGTGCACTAATGTTCCTAGAGTTTGTCTTGTTGTTTGGTCGTGGGAGGTTTGGCTTGATTATAATTGAAATCGGGCATTAGAAGTTGCATCAGGAATCATGAACCAAAATGCGAATGTTTTCAACATCTCCAAGGAAAAAATACGCGAGTGTTTTTAATGTTATGAGCAATCCTTTTTTGGAGTCAAAAAAGGAGAAAATACTCTGGAGGTGCCCGCCCCAAGCTTTTATTAATAAGGAGGAATCCGCTGTTTATTGTGTCGGTATCTTGTCCAAATTTTGTTTTATCCATATAATAATTGTAAATGATCAACAATAAGCAAATACTAGATTTTAATAAAGAAGACATTCATAATTGCATGCTGATAGATATGGAAAAAATCACTATGTTTGGCCTTAAAGTGATGAAACATGTCCTTTTCAAGATTGTGCAATTACATGGAAGTAGGGGCACACGTGATATTGCAAAAAGGCAGGGACATCGGTGTAATATTGTAAAATTTTGGATGGACATGTATAAAAACTCAAATATAAATGAATTTTTCAAAATATTCGATAAATGTTTTTGCATTTTATAAAGACCAACTATACCATTTAAAAAATGGCTAAGCCTTCTCCCACTTTAAGTCGGGTCGGCTACGTGAATTCTTGCTCAAATCCATGTTGAAAGATCCAATTAATTTTTACGCCGGCTGTCGGCTACTTAACGCAACCTCTACAAGGGAGGATTCGAACCCTGATCTTTTCGGTGCTAGGCGCACTACACCACCACCATACCATTGATGTGGGTTATGTACTAAGAAAAATATTGGACTTCTTTTTATTAAAATATACAATTATTTCCTCCCTTTTATGGGATATTGCATCATTGTCACCTCTTGTCTCAGATTTACAAGCTCATTGTCAGGGTAGGAAATATCATGATATATCGGTGATATATCGTCGATATAGCACTGTCAGTTGGGAGGGGATATTGATATCACCTTTGCTATCAATTTCCCATATATCGACGATCTTGTCTTGACTCCCGATATATCGTTGCTATATCGAGTGTCGGCGATATATCGACAACAAGGGAATCTGCCAGCTCAAATTTCCCCTAACCAATAGGAACGGAATCCCTAAGAAATTTCACTCATTCAACATAATAATTGGAGAAGATAAAGTGTTTACCTCAAAGAAGGAAGGAAATGAGCGTTGGAGAACCTTGGAGAGGAGTTCGTAGCAAACTTGGGTTGAAACGGAGGTAAAATGGGGTGATATGAGTCTGCCATATCATTTCTTAGAGGTTTTGTTCCTATGAGTGAAATGATGAGTTTGCCATATCATTTCTTAGAGGTAAACACTATTAATTTTGTTCCTATTGCATATTATTGAGTTTTTCGTAAGAGTTGAAGTATATAGTGAGATATAGGGGAATTAATTTGTGGTTTTTGAGTTTTGTTATGAAATTAAGTTAAGTTATGAAAGGAGAAACTCTGATATCATGTTGTCGACATAGAAAATGAGATTTTATGGTGCTTTATGTTAACTAAACATTGTCTCATTAACCATTATCTACATTTTTTGAATCAAATGACTCATCTCAATGCCATTCACTGTATCCATGAACAAAACATGTGTTCTAAGTGTGGTTGAATTCGCTACTTTGATTCCAATTCCAATGTTTATTAATCACCAATCAACATTAACAATTATATGTTCGATATGATCGATATATGCGATATAAGGATCATTGATTATCGATATGTGTGATCTACGTATATATTTGTAAGTTATTTAGTGTTAAAAAACTTGGATGAACTCCATTTCCAATATCTATAAGTCAACAATCAACATTAACAAGAATATATTTGATATTATCGATATGTACGATATACGGGGTACTAATGATCGATATGTGTGATATAAATGTGTATTTGTAGGTTATTTGTTATTTTAATAATTTGTATGATCTTAATTTCCAAAAAAACAGCAAAAAAATAGCTTTACGAGTCATTTTTGACATTTCCACCGATATCATCGATGTATCCCGATATATCCCCAATATATCCTCTTCCGAGCGGATCGATATCAATATTTTGCACCGTGTGGCGTTGCTATACTTACAACTTTCTAACTACTTCACACAAGCCCGCCTCATGAGGACCCCTCCTTAAAGAGCTCAGTTTGTGTCTCCCAACCCATCGATCCCACAAGCTTTTGCCCTGGAACCCCTCCTCATTAAGTTCCATTGACACATGCCCAACTTCTTGCTGGAAACATCCCATTTTTGATGAGATACCCAAATGACCACACCTTTTCATCACGTTCACTGCCACCACCCAAACACACGCTTTTGGCATCCACACTCCCATTTTTCATTCATGCTCTTTTGCGTAATATCCTTAATGAGCTCCCTCCACCTCTTTTATGGTGTTCTTCAATGCAGAGTGGGGGGTAGGGCAAAAAAGGCATATGCTATGTATGATGGTCCTTTTTTGTATTTTACTTTACGCATTTTTCAAAGACAAAGAATGATCATTAAACGTTATTGGTCATCCGCATGTTTACATCAAAACCAAATTAGCCAACTACATAAAAATCAATACATAAAATTACTTGCCCTGTTTCCATCCATGAACTATTATATTGTGAGCCCGAGTTCATCACAAAATTTCAAATAAGGCCTAGCAGATCTAAAGACCATATCATTCCTCAATAGCTAAATTGTTCGGATCGTCTTTAGTTGTATAGATTGATCATATCTCCACATAAAGACCACAACATTTCCCGTTGCCAAGATTTACTATGCCATTCTCCCAAAACTTATTTTTAATAGAAGATGAAAAACAAGTGCTCAATGTCCTCATCAACAATCTGGTGCCAAGACTTGTAGTTTGGGCCCTTGGCACTCACCTTTTATTAACCTTGATAACAAGCAATTCCCTTCTCATCAATCATAGCTAGAGTTTGACCTTGATAAGAGCATTGGTCTTCCATAAGCACCTACAATGCTGAAGGAATGAGTACACAATTCCCCCAAGAGATTTCTGTGAAAATGGTGGGAACAGAACTTCGTATAATTTCATTCCTATCAATCTAGAGACTTCCTCTTCCACCCTCCCCCATTCAAAGACTTATATCTTCCAAGACTTAAACTTATTATGAGGGATCCCCAACCTACTTGCAAAGAGGCATGCCTTCTCTCCATGATATCACCACATCGTCCATTTTGAAAGGAGGTCCAAATTCCACATCTTTAGATCCTTAACCTTATCTATCTCCACCACTTCTAGAGTAGACAGACCTACTTCACAAGAGGCATGCTTTAGGGAGTCTGCAATCTAGTGATAACACCTTGATCACACCTTTCGTGAGCAACAAAGTTGTAGGGATAGCATTACCTGCTCCTCGAACTCTAAAGTCCAGCCATAACTTGCAAAAATGTTGCCTAGGATCCATGTTCCTTGTAACCACCACACCATCCACTTTGAAAGGAGGTTCGAATTCCATATCCTTAGATCCCTCAAAATCATCTCCTTCCTCTTCTAGACATGCCTTAGCCTATTACATCATGACCTCAAATTTCAATGAAATTCCACGAAATTTTCTGAAACTTCCATTTCTTTAGATCACTGAAATTGAAAGGCTCCCTTATTTCTTTTTCCGGGATTTCAACGAATTTTCATTGAAATGTCGATGAAATTTCATCGAAATTACATGTCATTTCGGTGAAAGAACAAAAATAAGGGAATCTACCCTTCGCTTTCATGGAATTTTGCATATATTGATGAATTTCACTTGTTTATTCGTTAATATGCTGAATTGTTAGAGTGCTTTACATTGTTTAAAATGTAAATCCAAGATTGTTTAATATTCGAAGTTTCTTTAATTAGTTTCTATATTTTATATCTAAATCCAAATCAAATCAGCTAGACACAAGATTTAAGAGTTAAATTAAAGTTCTAATTGAATATATTTATATTTTTTTTATTTTGATATATATGTTTTAATAATTATCATATTTGTCACCTCATTCTTATTGAAGATGTGCTCACATGTCACCATTCTCTTCATGTTCAAGAGGAGAAACCAATGACTTCTAATTACGGTTCCAAACCAGGTTAAGGTTCTAAGCATCATACTACTTTTTCGACTGTTGGGACGATGAGATGGAAATTTGACGTAACATATTATATAACATCTTACTATTAACAAAAAAACTATCTTTCTATCTCATTTATTGAGTTAAAGTATATAAAAAATCTGTATTTTTTTTAAATGAGTTTCAAGTAATTTCCTCAATTTCCGGCCATTTCACCGGAATTCCATCGAAATTCTACCGAATTTCTCTTTACAGACTTACCGAAACGAAACCGAAATTCGACATTTAAGGCCTTGGCCTACATCACAAGAGACATACTTTAGGGAGTCTACAATCTAGTGATAGCACTTTGATCGCACCTTTCGTGAACAACAAAGTTCCAGGGATAGCGTAACCTGCTCATCCGACTCTAAAGTCCAGCCGTAACTTGCAAAAAAATGTTGTCTAGGATCCATGTTCCTTGTAACCTCTACATCATCCACTTTGAAAGGAGGTCCGAATTCCATATCCTTAGATCCCTCAAAATCATCTACATCCTCTTCTAGACAGGCCTTAGCCTACATCCTAAGAGGCATGCTTTCTCTCCACAATGAAGTACCAGATTCCTAACAAAAGAAAGGCATTCTTTCTCCTAGTAACTCCAATGCAATCAAGATAGCAATTGGAAGGCAAATCAAAGTGGGGTATAATGTCGATAGCAGACAGCCTCTCTGGACAAAACTTTGAAAAACCACACCTCATACAACCTTCGTTCTGCCCCAACACTAGACCCCTAATACACAATTAAGGTTCGGGGACTGACCAGATGCAAACACACATTAAATAATTTGTAAAGCTCCCACAAGTGGCAGACAGAATCACTGAACATCTTAACATAGCTTATTCATCTTTCATCCATGTGGAAATGTATGGAGCTTGATTATTTTTGGTGATTCACTCGTAACTCCAAAACCTCCGCAAAGGTGTCTAAAAGTGATCTAATTGCAAAAACATAGTCATGACACCCATTGACGAGGCATTTGATTAGGGGGGGAACTGTGGTATCCACATTCTCGTGGTAAAGCCCGTCTATTGCCATGTGGCATATATTTTCACATCTATTGCATCAACAGTGATCACAAATAAAGATGCTAATGTAAGACACACAAACTGAAAATGAGACAATGGTCTTGCATAATTTCATTGAAACCATACACAATCAGGAGACCAGTCGACCGAATAAAATGACATCCTCAGCTCGTCATAGGCCTTGCTAACTTATTCATTTTAAAGGTATCCCTCCGTTTTCCATCACTCCTGTGATGCAATCTCAGAGCTCTTTTATGTAGTCATTTCACATCAGGATGAGATGTTCCTCACCACCATCTTGTGTCGATGGTTCCCCAGCACCTTGGCAACACGATCAGGTAGATGAAGTTGGAAAGTACGGTAGGCCTAGTTGCTTCTTAATAAAATGGCTAGAAAGAATCTACTAATGCTGTGTAACTCCTCGTTTTCATAAATGAAATTTTGAGGTGAACCACAACTTGGGGTGTCTCCCTATCTCTTATAAAAAAAGAATCTGCTAAACACCACCACCAAATTCCAACATGGTCTCTTGACCATACTCTTGAACTCTTGAATAACTGTTGCAGTCCATTTGAACCTGGAGATCTCTCCTGCTTCGGGCTTTTCAAAGTCATCATCTCTGTTTCCTCACCAAACTGTCTGCAGCGTGACTTGTCAACTTGTGCACCCACGCTTGAACTGTTCATTTCCTCAATAATATCAAGGCAATGATCATTTGCAATAAATATATTATTTTTGTATAGGAAATTAAAAAATGTGACAAAAATAGTCTGCAATAAAACATTTAATATAATCTTTAGAAAATTATTAAAATACATACTTTAAGGTTAGTGTAATATTCGGAATGCTAGGGAGAACACTGAGGGAAATTGTGGGGGAGCAGGCTGAAATAGATCGGAGGACAGGAAGTTTTGGGGAATTGTTTGCTGAAATGTCACAATCAATTTACTAGACTTTGTATCATTGAAGTTCACACATCGTATTTGACAGCATCTTTGATGAGCATGCACCACTTGAATGTCCCTTTGAGGTGAAATCATTTGCTGAGTCGCTGAATGGTTTTCTGTTTTGGCAAACTGCTATCAGAAATGAGGAATGATCCACCGATTCATGTCTAATCTGGGAATTCATCTTTTTTCCATGCCAATTTTGTTAGTTGTTCCAGGGACCATGCAGTGCATGCACTGGGTCGGAAAACACTCTTCTTTCTCTCTGATTTCTCTCCAATCTATTTTATAGTTTTTGACCAATGGATTATAACGGTAGGAGCTTACAATATAAAGGAAAAAATAGAGATGCCCCTGCGCCTTTTTCCGATATTTTTTTGCAAAATATCATCATGTATATTCATCTATATATCCCTTCAATATGCCATTCTTTTTCGTCAGAAACAGAGACTCCTATGCCCTCCATCTAGAACAAATATTTTTAACGGTCTAACCATTGTTGTAATCGATTTGTTCTAGACGGAGGGCATAGGAGTCTCCGTTTCTGACGAAATTTGAATGGCATATTGGAGGGATATATAGATTAATATATGGTGATATTTTTAAAAATAAATTGCGGAAAAATGGTGCAGGGGCAGCTCCATCAAACCCCAATATAAAATAAAGCAAGATTACTACAGTCCTGAAATATAATATGCCACTAAACAATGAACTTAGAAAAGATTACATGGATATCATGTAGTTAGGAAAGATTACTGGGTATGGCTGTAAAATCCTAACATACATCACCAAACAGTGAAATTATCATATCATTTTACATTAGTACTATGTTACATTTAGATGTAATTTTCTAAAAATAAACAAATGCCTGTTCCTAATAAAGGTGTAAACATGTAACTAAAGGCACTGCTGTTGGCCGATTAATCGAGACGTTGAGGGGGGATAGCTGATTCGACTAGGCTTGGTCTGTCATTAGTCGGTCAACCCGACTTGTTGATCGACTTTTAACATTGAGTTTTTTTTTGCTTTTTTAAAAGTAAGCTTATTCTAATATGCTTAATGTTATATTTGAAGTCAATTATTTCTTTTGTTTCACTATGTATTATATAAAATGTACAAATCTATGTAGATATATAAGAATATATGTATAAAAAATTATTAATATTTAAAATAATTAAAAATTTAAAATCAACTAATGGCTGATTAAATTTGATTAGTCGTCCGAATGTCGATTAATCCTTAGTCAGTGGCCCCACCGACCAAGTATTGACTACTGATTTCTGTTGACTGTAGTTAAGTGTGATATGACACTAAGGATGAAAACAAATATGAATATATTTGTATTCGATCCGATATCATATTTGTTTTATATATATTTTGACGTTCATATTGTAATCATCTTAAAGTGGGTGCAGACATGTATACCATTTTGATATGATAAACATGTACATTTTAGTTAGGCTATAACATATTTCTATTATTAGTCCTATTCAATCCATATTCGTCTTATATTTGTATTGATATGATAAACATGTACATTTTAGTTAGGCTATAACATATTTCTATTATTAGTCCTATTCAATCCATATTCGTCTTATATTTGTATTCATTTTATACGATAATCTAATTTTCCATATCGGTCAATGTTATAATACAATTTGTATATTAAAATGGACAAGGATATGATTAATACCTAAATTCGTATCCGTATCTCACTGTTTTCATCCCTACGTGACACTCTTTCTCCTGTAGAATGTTACAACGTATATTCATATTGAGGGGAATACCTGTCCTACTCTTATAGCTCCTTCCTGAAATTGTTGATCTTTAAATTATGGATTCTCAAAGAAAAAGAAGCAATTCTGGCATGCCATGGAAAACTTAGATAATGGTATCCCTCGTTACAAATCGTTACTTGCAGACTTGTGATATTATATAGTCTCTGCATGGTCTCTCTCCCCCTCTATATTTTCTAACCTTCTGATCTTGGATCTGTTTTTTTTTGCAGCTGTCACTTAAAACCGAGCGTGAAACAAAGAGGGAGAAGTATTTTCCGTTGAGGAAGTATGCCATTAAGGCATAAAAAATAGTATTGTCTTATTTCTCTGGATATTTATTCATGTTTAATCTTAAATCAGTTAGTGGATGCTTTTAGTGAAATTTAATCATTTTTAGGATTGCTATCAGATTGCCAAAATTCTTTTCAACGTACCAAAAGTTTGTATTTCACTGAACTTCTCTTGTTAGGCACTGATACTCAATGTCTTTTTTGATAGTGTGATTGCCACTCTATTCCCATTTGTATTCACGACATGCACGAAATAATATCGAGTAAAAATAGCTGGGCCTTGCCTACAATGCAGATGGTTTGATAGCACTAGTAACGAGCTTCCAGCTAGATTGCTGGCTTGTGTTTGTGCCTTCATCTGCTAGGGTCCACTTGTCATGTCTTCCAAGTGGCAGTTGTCGATTCGTCCCTTGACCCGAGGTCCCATTCGTCTCCAGGCCCTTGATTGTACCTACTTGAGGGAACTTGATTTTAATTTAAATTGTAGTATTAGTGAAATGCCTTGTTCACTGAGGTGATGCTTGAAGGTATGAATCAATTAGATTGATACACTAGAAACTCAAAAATTTAGTTATTCTTTATTCTCTGTTTGGTTGTCGGAATGCGGAATGGGCAATTTATCTCCTGATGAGCGATATTTATCGTGGAACGAGTAGTGTATGAAGTGGTACTGATTTGTTACATTGAGAAGGATCAATAGAAGGATAGTTGTTCCACCTCTAATTGGAACGAGTAGTTTATAGAAGGATGGTTTATCCCTTCATGGTTGGTTGATCTGAGAGGAGAAATGTTGAATTCGTGTTCATACTGGAATACGTTTATTCTTGGATGTCCTTGTTCTTTCATTTGTCTTTCTTTATATTATCCTCTTGAGTCTTCTTTTCCCCTATCTATTATTGTTTATTTGTGTAGTTTTTTTGCGTAAGTCAAATTTACTATTTATTTATTGTTTTATTATTGATAGGAATTCTCTTGTTGACTTAGAAATAAAATGCTATAAAAAGCCCATATACGATGGAGATTTTTTGTTGCTGCTGGAACAAGCAGAAGTCCAAATCCTATTGACATAGTGTCAGGAAGTGGAAGGAAAGGTATCATCCAAGCATATTGATATGTATGTTCCATAATAAAATCTCAACACATTAACTCTTACATGGTGAGCCTTGTGATTAACTTCCTTTCGATCGTTAAGATGGATTAGATTCTATCAAAAAATTATATATAGTACCTTTTTTTAATCAAATTTACAGATGTATATCCTCCTTCCCACCTCCCCCTTCATCCTCCTCAGCCTCCCCTCCCCCTCCTCTCTCCATTTGTCGCTCCCAGTGTTACTACCCTCTCCAATGTTGTCCCGACCATCGCCACCTCCCCCTAGCATCCCCACCGCTCCCCATTGTTGCTCGATTACGCCCTCCCTCCCCAACGCTTTTCTTATCGCACTAAATGCCATGAGAGTTATCCAATCAGTGACCATCTTGGTCGAAATGAGCTCAAATAAAGGTGTGATACTTGGGGTTGGTATCCACAACTAAATCAACGACCATCTTGGAGGAAGAGGTCGTGGAGTGCCTGGGATTGGTACGCCCAAGTAGGGTTGACTTTGTTTCTAAATGAACATAGTCTCTTGGAATGTGAGAGGACTTGGGAAGGCTTAATAAGAGGGCTGTGGTGCGGGATTTGGTGATTGAGAGAGAAGGGTCGATGTGGTCGTCTTGTAAGAAACAAAAATCTCTCGAAGCTTTGACGCCATTTGGAACGAAATTGGGGGCAACAGATTGTTGGATTTTTGAGTTTTTGGTTTAGATGGGGCCTTTGAAGGCCTGATGACTAGTTGGAATGGTGAGAAATTTGCCCTGGAAGAGGAGGAACTGATGGGTAGATACTCGATCTCTATCTTGTTGCGACAGAAGGTGGATGGGGTGAAGGTCATGAATACCAACGTTTACGGCATGTGCGATGGTGTCAACTATGGCCATTTGGTGGAGGAGTTGCTTATGGCACATGCGACTTTCTCCTCGATGTCATGGATTACAGCTGGTGATTTCAATGCCACACATTGTTCGGAGGATCGTCTTGATGGTTGTGGTGACTGTGATACAGGGTTGATTGAGCTGTTGGGTGTGGTTGGTGATTTGGGGCTTCAGATTATGGATTCTTTAGGGTGTATGCACACTTGGCGAAATCCCATATGTTGATCTCGTCTCGAGAGGTTCCTGTTGTCCTTTGAGGCTTCAACCGTGTTTCCTTTGGTCGCTGCATGGGTCGTCCATAGAGTACATTCGGATCATACTCTGTTACTTTGGTCTTCTGGGGAGGATGTACGCTTGAGATCTTTCTTCCCTTTCAAGAGGGCCTATATCTTAGAGGATGTTTTCACGAGCTGGTTGTTGTGTTCTGGGAGGGGTGCCAACCTGAGGGTATGACTACCACTCATTTATCGTTCAACCTCACGAAGTTCAGGAAGCACTTGACGGAATTTCATAGAAATATCTTGATGCAGCGACTTTCCCGACAAGCGCTAGCCTAGGAGGAGGTTTGCAGACTTGATAAACTTGAGGACGAGAGGGTGCTGTCAGCAAAGGAGATTAGCAGAAAGGGATCATCGACTTCATGAGATCCACTTGGAGTGCAAGAAAGAAGAGGTGGCTTGGAGACAGGGATCTGAGTAAAGGTGGTCGAGGGAATGAGATCTAATACATTGTTTTTCAGGCCATGGCTAATGGGCGAAGGCGCAAAAATCTTGTACACCCTATTACGGTTGTGGTAACTGTGGTGCATGGAGATCATGTTGTGGGAGCGGTGCTTAGATCGCATTTTCAAGCCTTTAACCAGAGGCGCACTCGTGCTGGATGGGGTTGGCGAGGGAGAGCAAGGAGGCGATCGCTGACCTTTAGGAAAATGATTTGACCCAGGAGTTTACGGAGACGGAAACTAAGAGTGCCTTATTCCAACTCAATACGGATGGAGCTCCCAGACCAGATGGGTTTTCAGTTTTTTTCTACATGGAGTTCTGTGATGTGGTGAAGAAGGATGTCTTGGATGTTCTATAGGAGTTTCACGTCGCGAATTAGGGATTTGAGAGGTTGAATAAGGCTCTATTTTTCTGCTGCCTAAGAAGGAGATTAGGAGTGGGGTGAATGACTACAAACCTATCGTGCTTTCCAATGCAATTTATCTGATTGTGGCTAAGATTCTAACTAATTTGCAGTGGAGGATCCTACCGGGCATTATTTCTCCGGAGCAGACGAAGTTGTTCCTGAGAGGTTCATGACGGATGAACTTGTGATGGCGTCTGGAATGGTGCCGGACTGGAGGAGAAACAAGGCAAGATGACTGCTTTGGAAAGTTGACTTTTCCAAAGTCTACGTGTGTCGACCGGCGCTTCCTTTGGATCTCATTGGAGAAGAGGGGCTTCCCTAATTGTGGATTTCTTGGATTAAGCGGTGTGTTACAACATCATCCTATGCGGTGCTTACCAATGGTAGACTCGAGGGGGGATTCTTTCAGCCACAGAGGGGGGTCAAGCAGGGATGCCCTCTGGCTCTGTTTCTTTTTGTCATCGTAGCAGATGCGTTGGCATTTATGATGCGGTTAGCATCCGATGTGGATTGGTGCTTTAGGTACAAGAAGGCTATATCCCAATTCCAATGCTGCAATATGCTGATGACACTATGATGTTCTTGGTGGTTGATATGGAGCAGATTCGTCGAACATTACATATATTGGACATCTTTAGGGACGTCTCGGGCCTTCAGATCCATAATGAGAAGTCCGTGGTGATACCTTTTGGCCTTATTGACCAGGAAGCACATGATACGATGCACATTTTGAGATGCCCAATTGGGGTCCTTATGTACCTGGGGCTCCCCTTGGTGGTCGGGCGGTTCTGGGCTTGCAGCTGGATACCAATCTTGGAGAGACTCGAGGGAAGGTTGGCGGGTTGAAAGGCAGTTATGCTCTCTAAGGGATGGAAATTAATGCTTTTGAAGCGTGTCCTTTCGATTATTCCAATTTTCTTCATCGCCACGAGACTTCTACTGACTAGAGTTCGCGTAAAGATAGAATCTTTGATGAGACGTTTTTTCTGATCCGACGGAAGGCATGCGAATAAGGGGATCCATTTGATTGATTGGGACAAGATTATGAGTGCGATGAGGAAAGGTGGGTTGAGGGTATTGCGAGTAGAAGGAATATACAAGGCCCTTATGGCAAAATGGGTGGTGTGGCTTTTGGGGAGTTCAGAGGACCTTGTGTGCATGCTCATGAGGAGAATCTATGGAATTTCTGGGTCTTTGGAGAACATCAAGGTATGTGCTCCATCCTCGTTGTGGCAGGCTATTACCAAGATCCTTCCAGAGATGGTTGTTAAGATGCGACATGTTCTTGGGGATGGGTAGATGTTTATATTCTGGCTAGACTACTGGACGATAGACAAGGTCCTGAAGGAGCATTTCACACGACTCTTTGGTTTGGCGGGTAACAGGGAAGGATCCATGTGTCACCTGTGGGAGCATGGAGCGTGGACTCTTTCATTCTCCTCGATTTTATCTAATCGGAGGCGGGAGGACCTTCTGAGATTACAGAGCAAATTAGCGCAAGCAGAGGGATCGTCGGCGGACATAGACCATTTTATACGTGGAAATGTGAGATTTACGATGAAGAAGGCTTACCGCTTCTTCGCGGAGGATGGTGGAGTGGTGCACGATGATATGAGGCTCGACACTGGAATCATCTAGAGGAGCAGAGCGCCTAACAGGGTCAAGGTCTTTTTGTGTCTGTTCAGACTTGGTAGGGTTCTTACCAAGAGCTGCCGTAGTCAGTTGTTACGTATGTGGGATTGCAGTTGTGACAGATGTGGGAAGGAGGTGGAGGTAGGGATGCAAACGAACGAATACGAATGCGAATTCAGGTCATACCACAACCGTATCCATATTATTTTACGAATACGAATACGAATACGAATGTTACACGAATGTCAAAAATGAAGATCCATATCCTCAAAATACGAATACGAATACGAAACGAATCTTGTACGAACGAATACGAATATACAAACAAATGTTAACTTTAATTTGAATAAAAATGTACCTAGATTATTTGATGACCACTTCCGCATAACTTCCATCATTTGTTTAACCACATTCCATGCTTCAAACAAGTAACATATGGTGTACAAAATCTACATTATAAGCCATAATATAAGAGTTCCTCTTGTGCAATCACATAAGAAAATGACAGAATGGAATGAATATTAGAAGATTAAGATGCTATACCGGATCGACTGTAGTTGCGAGCGAGACGAGGGAGGCGCATGCCTCTGGCTGTGAGAGAGGACGAGGGAGGTGAGGGAGGGTGGTTGCGACCGTGAGGAAGGGCGAGGGAGACGATGGAGGTTGGTTGCGCCTGCAAGGGAGGGGGGAGTTTGTTGGTCGACACGGGGGGCTGGCGGTAGGGGGCTTCAAGGGGGAGGTTGTACTCGGCTGGGGGAGGTGGGGAGGCGATGGGCGCAGGGGGGTGGCAGGGAGCGGGGGGCGCTGGGGGAGGCGATGGTCGGCAGGGGGACGTAGGGAGGTGAAGGGCGAGGGGATGGAGGGAGCAGGGGGACGCGGGGTGGTAGGGGGTGGAGGAAGTGGCGGAGGGTGCAGGGGGAGGCGGGGTTGGCGGTGGGCGGAGGACGCAGAAGGCGGGGCGACATAGGAAGGCGGCGAGGGAGGCGGAGGGCGCGGGGGGTGGCGGTGGGCGACAACCAGCTCGAGGAGGAGGGCAAGGGGAGGCGATGGTGGCGGCCTGGGGGTGGGTGCGGGGGGAAGAGTGCGTCGGGGGTGGGAATTGGGGAGGGATTTGGGTGGGCGCATATTAGCCCTAATTATATTTTTTAAAAGATATAATACGAATATTCGTATTCGTAACCGTATTCGTAATTTTTTTCGTATTCGTATTCATATTCGCATTCGTTAACTCAGGATTCGTATTCGTATTCGTATCCGTAAATAATTCATTTAGAATATTCGTATTCGTATTCGTATTCGCCTGTTTTAGAAAAATAAGAACCATATCCTCTTAAAAACGAATACGAACGAATACGAATATAACCGCATCCGTTTGCGTCCCTAGGTGGAGGACATGGATCATGTTCTTTTCTTGCATGCACTCGATGTAGGTTTGGAGTGGCATCAATATTCCTTGGTTTAGGATGGAGGGTGTTTCCAACTTTTGTAGTTGCATCATATCGACATGTGGCAACATACATGAAGATAGCTCTTATCCTTTTACGATCTTTTGGGTAATTTTGTGTGGCAGAAATGAGGCTATTTTTTGGGGCTGTTCTACTAAAAAATGTCCTTGTGCATTATAGGTCGTTTACTAATGATCTCCAAATTCCAGGAGCTGACATAATACTCGAGCAAGCCACATCCATATCCACAACCCAAGAACATATATTGCATGCCAGTGTAGTAGTTGATGCGGCTTCTAATACCAGCAAAACAACCATAGCCATGATCTCAGTCAATAATAACTAATAAGGATTTCCTTTTAGCAAAATGTGTCCTAAAGAGGCAGTCTGACCATCAATCAACAATTAATATCATAATCTGTTTCTAGGGCAAGACCATTACAGTTCACTTCGACTGCAAGACTATAGTAGACATGATCAATCGTGCTTGTCCTCCATCCTGACCGATGAGAAGACTAGCGGAGAACTCCATTGACGAACTTCGCAGGTCCAACACAATTAAGGTGGCTTCCACCACAATAAATACGGTTTCCGCCGCTCATAAGCTTGCTGCATATTTTTTATATAATGATGTAAATGATAAATGGTCCAACCAAATGATCCACCGCTTATTGTATATAAACATCATGAACTAATGGAAAGAGTTTCCAAGTTAAAAAAAGTGTGATAGGTTAATATTACTCTTTTGATACTTATATATTTATTTAGAACTAGTTTATGTGAAGGTTAGATTTTATGGATAAGTGCTGTATGCCATTCCTCCCTCCCCCCGCACAATTTGTTGGGAAAAAAAGATAAACATCTAAAGTCGTGTTTTGCTATTTCGATTAAAAAAGGACAGGTGGGAGGACAAGCCGCAGAATGACAATTCTTCCCTTTAAATTTAGAGTTAAATATTGTTGGACATTAGTTCATTTAGGAGCGAACTTCTCTGGTAAGTAATGAATGTTATATGTAATTATAACTTATAATAAATTTTAATTTTATCACCATTAAGAATAGAAAGATGAGGTTGTTGTGAGGTTAGGTTATCGATCCTATTATGCAAAGCTTATCCCTTAGATATGATAGATGTCCACACCAAGGGATTCCTAATTTTTCACAAGCTTGAATATTTGTTATTCAAAAAAAAAAAATTGCATGAGATGTCGAAATGAATCATAATTAGATAAACTATGATGTGGTAAGTGGTGTAATATCTCTCTTTTTGGTTCTGAGGCCATGGTAAGGAATACGTGGACCACGGTAGTTTCTTAGGATCAGGAATTGGTTATTATTATTATTATTATCGATATTAACCTTGACCATATTTATCAAACAACTGAGTAAAGGGTAATACACATCAGGTCTTCATCTATGGGTCCAATATCAATATGCATCCCCATCTTTTAATCGTGACAAATAGGGTCCCGATTTCATATTCCAAACGGTAGAAGAGGCTACTGTTAGTAGATGTTAAGTGGCCAGAGGAAATTACCTATTTGGTTAATTTAAATCCCCCCTTTCCTCCTAAATTAACACTTGCTACGAAGACCAAGAAGGAAGGAGCACCACCTATCTATGAGCAACACGAATCTTCTCCATCACGGGAACCCAATCAGAAGTCCAATCTCTTGGGTTCCCCTTTTAGAATCTCCTTCCTCTCCAGTGAGCAGCAGCTCGACTATTCCAGCCACATGCAGACCTTAGCAGAACCCCTCAAACCCATTAGAGCTCCCTCGTGACTAGTTGTACATATATCGCCTCCATCCATCACCAGCAAGCATCATCCTCTGTTGAGGAATCTCGTTCCTCAAATGAGCGGTAACATGAGTCCGGATCGTCTGCTGTAAGTGAATTGCAGCAGACTCTGCTGCAATGAACAGATGAAAGCCACGTGTCTTGCAAAAATCCAACGGTTGCCCCACTCCCGCCCCGACTCCTCTCCTCACTCGAATCCCTACCCCTCTCGTCCCCGACCCTCTCCCCCGACCTCAAGCCCTCTCGCCCCCATCTCTCGCCGCCTCGCCGCCCCCGCCTCTCGCCACCTCGCCGCCACCTCTCCCCCGACCCCGAGCCCCCTCTCGTCCCCGAACCTCTCCCCTGACCTCAAGCCCTCTCGCCCCTGCCTCTCGCCTCCTCGTCGCCACCCTCTCCCCCGACCCTGAGCCCTCTCGCCGTCAGAACTCCCTCAAAGAATCAAACGGTTGCTGCTCCCCCGACTCCTCTCTCCACTCGAAGCCCCAACCCTCTCACCTGACCCCTCTCTCCTTCCCTAACCCCAAACCCTCTCGCCTCCAGAGCTCGTCCCTCCCTTGACTCCGCCTCCTCAACCGCGCCTCTCTCCTTCCTCACACGCCTCTCGCCTCCTCGGCTCGCGCTCCTCGACGGTCCTCCCCCTATGAGACGAGGCCACGACCTGCGTCCCTCCCCCATCCTCGCCTCTCGTCGTCGCATCCTGTGTCTCTCCCTCGACTCCTCTCTCCTTCCCTACGCACCCCTCGCCTCCTCGGTCCGCACGAACTCGACGCCTCCTCTCCATGCCTACCACCTCCGCCGCACATCAACCTGGTTACCCTCACCCCCCCTCCTGAGTTGCATCCTCCTCGGCGTGAATCCACCTCAATGCTGGCAAATACAAACTCTTTGGGCTGAGCTTGAAGCTCTGTGACCAACGCTAAACGACATGCCTTCTTCTTCTAGAGAATGCCCACAAGTTCGACTTGTGGAGAGCCTTCGATAATTTTGGAGCCTTCAGCTTGGTGTCAACTTGGATGTACTGTTGCCCTTCTTCTTGAAGAGGATCAAGCGCATTAGTACGAAAGAGGTGAAGATGATTGAGAAAGTGGGGAAGAGGGGAGTCCTGTTGGAGTGCTCCATTGGACTGATTATTGTAGGGATGTTTTATGTGGACGAGGATCGTCTTGTACAGATTACTCATGATTGTTTTTGAAATTGTAGTAAATTCTTGTACAGATTTGAGATAAGTTTTGTATCCAATTCATATTACTTTGTATTAGGTGTATTATTGTCTACAAGTGAACAATTTTATATTATAAGGTCAAATTTGTATTGATGCGCATTCTTCTGCAAATCTGAGTGTAAGCTGGTACAAATCTTTCTTCTTGTGTATACATGGTAGTAAAGGGGATGTTTGTATAGAGAATGAACATTTTTGTATATTGGGGTAAGTCCTTGTATGGATTCATCGTTTGTTGCATACTTGAGATGACTTCTTGTGTATACATAATAGAGAAAGTGGATGTTTATACAGAAACAGATATTTTTGTAGGCAAATGAAGTTTTTTGTATAATGGAATGAGTTATGATATGGATGTCTTCTCTGTTGCGTATTTGAGAGAGTTTTCGTATGTTCCCTCTCATGAATGTGCTCAAGAGTTGTCGAGAGAAAATTGATACCCATTTCATTGTGGGAAAATTAGCCGTGATAGGTTAAACAAGCTCTTCCTTGTTCTTCAATTGAAGCAGGACACTAGATATGCAACATACATATATATGAAGGAAATACAAAACTTCTCTCAGACATGCAACAGAGAACAAAATCAAACCAGAACTCACTTTATTATACAAAAAACATCATATTCCTACAAAAAAAATCCTCAAGCGCAAACATAAGGTGGAACATATAAGAATTCTCAATATGAAAAAGAGAATGAAATCCTATAAAAACTCATTCTATTATACAAAATTCATCGTATTCCTACAAAACTCTACTCATGCACATGCATAAGATGGAACATACAAATGTTCTCTTGAATATGCAACATAGAATGAAATCATACAAAATGCATTCCATAAAGCTACTCATATGCGCTTGAGGATTTTTTTGTAGGAATATGATGTTTTTTGTATAATAAAGTGAGTTTTGGTTTTCTCTGATGCTTATATGAGAGAAGTTTTGTATTTCCTTCATATATATGTTGCATATCTAGTGTCCCTCTTCAATTGAAGAACAAGGAAGAGCTTGTTTAACCTATTGCGGTTAATTTTCCCACAATGAAATGGGTATCAATTTTCTCTTGACAACTCTTGAGCGCATTCATGAGAGGGAACATACAGAAACTCTCTCAAATACACAACAGAGAAGACATTCATATCATAACTCATTCCATTATACAAAAATCTTCATTTGCCTACAAAAATATTTGTTTCCATATAAATATCCCCCTTCTCTATTATGTATACACAAGAAGTTATCTCAAGTATGCAACAAAGGATGGATCTGTACAAGGACTTACTCCAGTACACAAGAAGAAAGATTCGTACCAGCTTACACTCAGATCTGCAAAAGAATGCGCATCAATACAAATTTGACCTTATAATATAAAATTGTTCACTTGTAGACAATAATACATCTAATACAAAGTAATATGAATTTGATACAAAACTTATCTCAAATATGTACAAGAATTTACTACAATTTCAAAAACAATCATGATCAATCTGTACAAGACGATCCTCTTCCACATAAAGCATCCCTATAATAATCAGTCCATCCTTGGCAATCAATGGAGCACTCCAACATGACTCCCCTCTTCCTCACTTTCTCAATCATCTTCATCTCTTTCGTAATAATGCGCTTGATCCTCTTCAAGAAGAAGGGCAACAATACATCCAAGTTGACACCAAGCTGAAGGCTCTCCAAAATTATCGAAGCTCTCCACAAGTCGAACTTGTGGGCAATCACTAGAAGAAGAAGGCATGTCGTTTAGCGGTTGGTCACAGAGCTTTAATCTCAGCCCAAAGAGTTTGTATTTGCCAGAGGTGGATTCACGCCGAGGAGGATGCAACTCAGGAGGGGGGGGGTAACTAGGTTGATGTGTGGTGGAGGCAGTAGGCATGGAGAGGAGGCGTCGAGTTCGTGCGGACCAAGGAGGCGAGGGGCGTGTAGGGAAGGAGAGAGGAGTCGAGGGAGAGACGCATGATGCGACGGTGAGAGGCGAGGACAGGGGAGGGACGCAGGCCGTGGCCTCGTCTCATAGGGGGAGGACCGTCAAGGATCGCGAGTCGAGGAGGCGAGAGGCGTGTGAGGAAGGAGAGAGGCGGGGCTGAGGAGGCGGAGTCAAGGGAGGGACGAGCTTTGGAGGCGAGAGGGTTTGGGGTTAGGGAAGGAGAGAGGGGTCGGGTGAGAGGGTTGGGGCTTCGAGTGGAGGGAGGTGTCGGGGGAGCGTCAACCGTCGGATTCTTTGAGGGAGTTTTGGCGACGAGAGGGTTCGGGGTCGGGGGAGAGGGTGGCGACGAGGCGGCGAGAGGCAGGGGCGAGAGGGCTTGAGGTCGGGGGAGAAGGGGCTCGGGGTCAGGGAGAGGTGGCGGTGAGGCGGCGAGAGGAGGGGGCGGAGAGGTGGCGAGAGGAGGGGGCGAGAGGGCTTGAAGTCGGGGGAGATGGTCGGGGACGAGAGGGATAGGGATTTGAGTGAGGAGAGGAGTCGGGGCGGGAGTGGGGCAGCCGTTGGATTTTTGCAAGACACGTGGATTTCATCTGTTCATTGCAGCAGAGTCTGCTGCAATTCACTTACAACAGACGATCCAGACCCGCGGTAACATAGCAGATTCTCCGGCTTCAGCTTTGTCGGGAATTTCCCTCCTACATCCCAGGTCCCGTGTCTCTCCACTGCTACAAGAACACGGATCAGAACATCAGCAGCTTTGCTCCACCACATCAACGACCAACAACTAGAGTACCGCCTCGGTTGGAATGACCCCTCATCACATCACCATCTTCATTCGCACGCCGTTGCCCGGGGGGGGGGGGTATTCGTGGGTTCTACGAGGAAAAGGGGGTTCACAAGTCGCCCCAGGAGGGGAAGGGGAGCTCATGCGACTGCTGCGAGAAGGAGGGTGTTTACGCGTCATCACAGGAGGTAGGGGTGGCCCTACTGCAGATGGGGTTGAGGGTTTGGGAGAGGGAGGTGGAAGGGGGCCAAAGTTTTCTGAGGGGAGAGATCGAGAGGCACATCGTGTCTGTTGCGGGTGCTCCTCCCTTCTTGGTCTTCATCAGTAAGGGCCTATTCGTTTGCAGGTTTGAGGGTGTGTATCCACCTTCAACCTGCGATTATGCAACCCCACACTTTTGTTGGAGATCGCATCTATATCCCTCGGCGAAGCCCACCCCACGGGTTAGGACCGTGTTTCCAACCCCGTCTTCGCGATCTCCTCCCGCCATCACCTCCTGCCAATGAACCCTCCCCAACGACCCTTCTTCATTTTCCGCCCCCTTCGTTGGGTCTTCTGCACTTTGCATGTTAACCGATTGCTCATCGGAGTTGAGCTGCAGCTTCCGATGCCTCGACCCTTCTCGGTATGCTTATTGAAAGTTGTTCCAGAGGTCCTTATTTTTGCCCTAGACGAATCTGCTGGTTGACATGGTCAAGTTAGCTATGTCATCTTCTTCCTCTTTATGAGGCATCGCCAGTGCCTTTTATGCAGGAATCTCTGCGGCGATCAGATTCACGAGATGAGACTTTTTGTCTTTACGGTGCCATTAATCCCTTACCTGTAATGCACATTCTTTGTTGTGCTCGATTGGTCACATTGGAGGTGAAGTTGTCCTCTACCAATCCTTCTTATCTTCTGATCCCCTTGCCTCTGTGTGAGATGGAATCTGATGCATATTTTAGGGTTTGAAGGTACACATTGGGTCTTTATATAAGGAGGAGGTCCTCACGGTCTCATTATTTTGAAGACCTTCCTCTTCGCTTGCTACTTCCACATCTTGTTACTATCCGTGCCTCAATTCTCACAATGAATCCTCTTACCTTTTACATGCTAATACAATGGTAGTTACATTTGGAGATGGAGGTGAGCTCGTTGCAAATGATATGCTTGCCCTTGCATAAGATAAGATAAGTAGAGTGTGAACAATTTCCACCTGCCCTTGGATCATATGCAGAATATATATGTGCTATGTGTTTATCGAATATCTCTGTGTATTGTGCCTTTATTTGTGGATTTGTTGGCATCAGCGCTGGAGAGATATTACGAGATCAGCTTGAAATGTGATGTGGAATGCATCCTAGAATCGTCTTTCTTGCTATTTTTTCCATGAATTCTGCATTTTTAGTCATGTTTCAATAGTGGTTCCAAGTATTTTGCATCTTTGAAGTCTATGTATAAGTTTGTATGATGAACTCAATCTATGGTTTTAATGCTTTATTGCTTGTTTCATGATTTCTTAATCTGCATATGCAAGGAGAGGAACTTGTGCAATACACAACCCGTTCAGGAACCGATCAAGTGTGGTGGTTTGGGACTAGGATGAGCATCCACTTGTTTAGCGAGGTTTGACCGTCGAAACTGCTATACTTGATGAGCACGTGCAGTTGTTTTGGACTTGGATGAGCAACTACTGCATGTGACGAGGCCTGATCGCCGAAACTACTGCGTTGTATGCAATGCTGAGTAGGCAAGCTTAGCAAAAATGTTTAAATATCTATATTTTCTTATTTTTCAGCTTCATTCCTTGTGTACAAGATGATAGTATGATGATTGGCGTAAATTTATGTAAGCAATGTGCATTTCTAAAAATTTGTACCACAATCAAATTAACTGATGAGGGCATACATGATATGGTTCTTTTCTCATACTGCACATGAGACCATGAACGACGATGTTACTGCCCCGGGGATGCCATGCTATTTTTCGAGGATTCTCGGAGGTTCGACAATGCAGAGGATCGGTTGTATTAAACCTGTCATCAGGATGCATGTTTCACATTTCACAGTTAATTCTTGTATCCTTACATCAATTCGTATTTACCGTCTCCAATCAATTTCATATTCAACAGAGGTCGTGCAGATTCAAGGTGAAGGCTTCCTCCTTTCTCTGATAATACAATCACTGGTTGCTGAGAAATCCTTCTTAGCTGACATTATAAACGTCTTCGAGGTTTGCGAGAACTGTCGAGCAGAGTTTGAAGAGAAGAAAGAAACAAATGCTCAGAGAGAAGCATATGCTCATTCTACATTTAACAAGCGCCTCGACTTCAACTCATGTTTCGATCGATGAACCAGCGTGTGATAAACATGTTTCCTAGTTCTTTGTATATGTCGTTGTATATGGTGGTGTCCTGCAACAATTATCATTTATAATCCTATTTACGTCCTATATACGAATCAATGCCAGTGGAATACGTGAAGTAATTTTGTACACGTTATGAACATTTTACGTGAATAAAAGTAACAAAATAAATAAAGCGCCTTTTATATGGATCCAAAAATATACATTTGTATAATAGTGTTTCTTGTAGTTCCATTGCCGATTTCCAAATAAATGTAAACAAAAATGACAATTACACCTAACCAATTTACCTAACTTCTATCCCGAAGCCTGTATCCTTACTTTGCTAACCAAAAAATTATAACACATTATTACTGTCTATCTCTACGTATCCCATAGATTTATATCCCTGCAAACAAACAGAAACTGGGGATACAACGTTTTAATCCCTATCTATCCCGTATCCCGCTACTAAATGGGCCCTGAGGGTTAGTTTAAGGGGGAAGGGGGAAATTGAAGCTAGCCAAAAGGGTAATTTCAACAAGCCACTTAACATCTACCAACAGTAGCCGCTTCTACCGTTTGGAAAATGGAACCGAGACCTTGTTTGTTACGACTAAAAGATGAGGACTCATATTGAGATTGGACCCATAGATGAGGACATGATATGTAAATTACTCAATTGTAAACCTTCTAACATATAAGTTATTGATTAATATGTTGTTTAGAAATAAGGGCGTTAATTGAATCGAATACCTATGAATCTACTGAAATTTAGTTTCATTTTATTTTAAAAATTTTGAATATGAATTTTGACTGAATTTTAAAGGAATTTGCTAACTTGAATTTGCTAATTTGATTTCAAATTTGATTCATTTCGAGTTTTGAATATTCAAATTCGATGGATTTTATTTCTGACGGTAAAGCTTACATAAATTATTATTGAGTAAATTATACAAAAATTTCTGAACTATACACCCAACTTCAATGTAATAGCTAATCTTTTAAAAGTAACAATGTTGTACCTAATCTTTTAATTCAATAATAATTTGGTCTTTAGCTAACTAAGTTGAGCTAACTTGGATGAATCGACGAAAATGTTCTCCTTTAATATACTAAAACAAAACCTTATTTTTTTTAAATTTTCCTCCTCTTCGTCAACCTCAAGCTCAACCGGAATTTCTCCATTTCTCTGACGTCTCCCGAACTCTCTTGTATTCTTTGCCTCTGCTCCAACGGCTCCATCCTTCCCATACCGCCTCGCACACCTACAACTCCTTGCATGCCCCTGCAGTTTCACCCCGCCCTCTGATAGACTCGACCACCTCCGCCATCTCCTCCACCCCCTCCGCATCCTCCTCCAAGCAGAGGAGCAAGAATGCGACTACAACAAGGAGGGCAGGGAAGAGGGGAGTGCTTGAGTGATTAGAGGATCGTAAATATGTTTCTATGTGGATTCTAGTTGATTTCGTCATCTAATACAAGAATAGTGCAGAACTTTGAAAGTAACTCCAACAAGAAAATATTGTGTTTAGAATGTTAAAATAGAAAAGTATTAAAAACTTCACAAAATATTTAAAAAGTTATTTAATTCAAAATTTCAAAAAAGTTGTGTTTTATTCATTTATTTTTATTTTCGTAGGGAAGATATTGATCAAAATTTAACACCCATTTTAAGCCACAAATCACATTTTCCTAGGTCCCCAATTTACCTTATTTTCTATTAAAATAATTAGATGTTCTTATTTAATTATTGCATTTCTTTATTTATAAAAAATGACAGAAAAGTTTAGTAACTTATAAAAACACAAAAAACACATCTTTTTTTATTTTTTTACCTATTTCATGTATTTTTTTAGTTTGATTAGTTGCATTCTCTATTTGTATTGTCTTTCTCCTTCCTGCATTATTTTTTACTCTTTTTTATTTAAAAAAACAATCTTATGTAGATATTTCTGTTGTGTGTTTTAATTACTTATCTATCTTGTTTTAGTGAACTAAATACACTTAACTAAAAATCGATCTGAATCATATCTTCTTAGAATGTGCTCCCTAAGTTCGACCCAAGTGCACTTGCATGTTGATTGCTTTTTGTGGATACTACACTGGACATCGGTTTCAGAATACTGTAAAAAACAATTATCAGGTACTTAAAAAGTTTCTTATGGAAAATGCAAAACCTGTCCATATACCGTAGGGAGTCATTTCTGACTTTTTGAAAGGTAATGGAGGAGGAGCATGAATATATGTTTAAAGTACCTTACGAATCTATTCTTGGTAGGTTGATGTATGCAATGATTTGGACAAGAGTAGAAATCTCCCATACGATAGGAGTTATGAGTAGATTCATATAAATCTTGGCGAGAAATACCTGAAACCAATGAATTGTTACCACTGTATCTACAATGTACCTCAAATATGGTATTGTATTATGGACCCATTGACATATGTATTCGAAGTTTTGTTAATTAGAATTATGGAAGATACATCGTTGGTAGGAAAAAAACTAAAGAGGGCATGCCTTTTACTTGGAAAGTAAAGATGTTAGTTGGATCTCGAGACTATAGAAGATAGTGTCTATCTCTACCACAAAAGAAGAATATGTGGCATCTTCTAAAGTGTACAAGGAAATTATATGGTTGAATAAAGAAAGAATTGAAGAAAGATACTAAATATGTTTCACTATTTAGCGATTGTGAAAGTGGAATCTATCTTGCGAAGAGTTCCTTCTCTCATATGAGGAGCAAACACATTGATGTGAAAGGCAAATTTTTCTATACACAAGATATATGTTGGTAATTTCACATAACCCGTCCTGTAACCTTAACCCTAAAGTTAAGGTATAAGTAAGACCTTGGAGTGCAACCATTCATTGTACTCCAACAAATTATTTTGTATGCAAGAAGAGAACTTGGTGTGAGCAATAAAGCATGCACATTTTCGAAACCCTAGAGATCCTATCATGCGTGATTGTACGTATTTCTAGTACTTGATTGATCATTTCACCTCCAAGCTTCAACAGTGAAAGCCAAGATGCTATATTTACAAGCTAGGGTACCCTCTTGATACATCCCTTACGCTACCCACAACTCACATTTTTGTCCTGTGTAAAATTACAAGGTGAAAAGGTACCAATTTTTGTTGAATGAGAATACATTGGATCATGCTCTAGATAAGTGGTTTGGAAAAAATATGTCGACTGAGAGTAAATGATGGGTGGGTATTATTAATCTGAAAAACATCAAGAGTAAATTACTGAAGGTCCCTGAAATATAAACCTAATTTCATTATCATACCCGACCTTTAAAAAATAGCATTGTGGTACTTGATCTTTAAGATTCACTTCAAATTAGTATTGAACTAAAGTAATTTAAGCCTAGAAAAGCAAAAGGAACAACTAAATCTTAGTAGTCTTGACCATATTGAAATAGATGTTAAGGATCAAGTGCCACATTGCTAGTTTTTGAAGTTTAGGTACACCATTGAAACATGGTGTATAAGTCATAGACTTTTATGCAATTTACTTAAACTTCAATAACTTCCTTTTTTTGAAATCAACGATCAACATCTTCGAGAACTGCGAACCTTGAGTTACAAGCATAATTCCAACGAATTCGTTTAGAGGAAGTCTCCTTCTCTTAGAAGACAACGAGAAAGCAAGGAGATTCCACCTCTCAGAAGTTCATTTAGCAAGGCTCTAAAACACTTCACCTCGTCTTAGTAAAAAAAATTATTTCGGTAATCTTCTATTAAATACCTCATGTCTAAGCCTCTGTGAAATGGAAAAAATAATCAGTTCAAAGTGTATTAGTACTTGTAATTTGAAAAATAATTGGTTCAAAGCATTGTCCAAGAGAACCATGGGTGCAATAAATGTACAGATGCCATTAATAAGAGGTATGGCAAGGATCTTGTCATCTTCTCATTAATGTCATATGGAGTTGGACCTTTTTTTAAAATAAATACTAATTTAATCTTAATTAAATAGATGGATATGAAAATAAAAAAATTAAAAATTTAGGCATAAATCGGCACATGAGGTTTCGATTTGGGGAAAATGCTTAAAACACCACCTCAAGTGCCGATTTGAGTGGGAGATTTTGCACATGTATCCCACCATTCTACATTCATGTCCTATCCCAAAAATTATTGATATAAATAACCCTCAATTTATACTATTGAAAGTAACTATATTTAAAGGTATTCTTTCACTTGATGCATTCATTTTTATAATCCTAATAGAAGTTAAGTAGTTCTTAATTTTACAACTACGACAATAGAAATTAATGTTTTGAATATGCATTTATACATGCAAATAAATATAGATTTATACATGTAGATATTTGGATAAAAATAAATATTTTTTTGCAAGTTCCTTTATACTTATTATCTCCTATAAAAACAATAAGATTGGATTTTTTTACACACACTATCATATACATTTTTAGATGGATATTGATATGTATTTTTATTTTGATTGATAGGAATATTTAATTCTTTAATGAATATGGATACATAAAATAAAAGAAGTTTAAATTATATTTACAGATATTGAAACAAATACGGATATTACTTTTATTTTTTTTGTAACAAGGAGATCGGATAATTTGTACCTGTCAGATACAATTTCATATTTACGGAAATCAATATAAATACATATATCATTTTTCTTTTTTTGATATAGACACGAAAAATGAGTATTGGTCATATGTCTGTATAGAAAAATACCAATATCATTTTTATCACATTTTTTGATATAGACAATACATATATCATTTTTAATTTTCTCCCTATATTACGTATAACTCTTGAAAATATTCAAGTATATATCTCAATTATATCCATAACTATATGCAAAAATAGTTTTATAAATATGTATATATCCATATAAAAAATGAAAAGTATCATATTTATATCTACATTCACAAAAAATGAAACTTATTTTCTTACCATTATCCATATGCGTTAAAATAAATAAATATGCATCCAAACAACAATAAATCTAAAGTAGGTAATGTTAAAACATTAGTTTCTGTTGTCGTAATTATGAATTAAGAACTAATTAACTTGTATTAGGATTATAAAAATGAACGTATCAAGTGAAAGAATACTTTTAAATATAGTTACTTTTAATAGTATAAATGTAAGGGTTATTTATATCAATAATTTTTGGGATATGTCATGAATGTAAAATAGTGGGATACATATGCAAAATCTCTTACCCAAGTCAGCACCTCAGGTGTCGATTTATGCCTAAATTTTTATTTTTTTTATTTTCATACCCATCTATTTAATTAAGATAAAATTAGCATTTATTTTTTTTAAAAGTCCCCATGGAATTAGTCACCAAAATTTAAGTAAAACAATATATGACCTTTTTTTCAAATGAGGGAGTAATTTCATCCTTTCATCTTGACTCTGGTAGTCGATTTTTGATCTGAGAGTTACGTACTTCCTGTGGATGTTACATCACCGAAAAAACTAGGGTTTTTATCAGTTATGCCCTTTGAGATATTGCAATATCAGTTATGCCCCTACCTTTTTTGGAATATCAATTGTGCCCCTGATTTCTTATCGTTCTATCACTTGTGCCCCTCCGTTACTTTCGCTGTTACAAAAGTTTAACTTAACCATGGTCGCTTCAAACCATGGTGAGGTTAAGAGGGGCATAGCTGTCCAAACACTCCCCCAACCCATTCTCCTCCTCTAACCCATCCTCTACTGCCGCATGCGGCCTCCAACCTCCTTACTATGTTATCAGATCCGTCCCTTCTCTTATGTATTTGGCGTACCACTACAAAGAGCTGCTCGATGATCACAGGGAAGACGCTGCTACACCTTGCCCTCTACTGTGTATTCAGTGCTTTACATGTGCGTGAAGGGAAAAGCAGTGGTATCTGTAGCTACTGCGAAGATCGATCGTGTTGCATGTTAATGGGTATGAATCTTAGAGGTCCGATGACACCCGGAGTTACTGTGCAAATGAGGTGTATCGCCGCTGGAGAAGACGATAGGGCTATGCAAGTTGCTGATGGTGTCATTCCCCAAAACATGGGGGAATCGAGTTGCTGGAAGCGGATAGGTGAAGATGCCGGCTATTGAACCTCTTCCTTCTCCAGATGTGTGTGAAGGATATGGGATAATCCTCTAGCACATCACAGAAGCGTGAGCATCGTATCGAATGCGACGAGGAACGACTAGTCGTACTAGTTGTTCTATACAACGGAATTTAAAAATTTTCATGTGATGAAACCACATGATCCAAGAACGATTCTCGGATCGTTTCATCTAAAACCACATCAAGTATAAAGGAATACCTCTTGTAGCGTGGTTGATCGAGTCTCTACGAAAAGAGACCTCCTGTCTCAAGTCCGATCGTCGGAGAAGACGCTTGCGAGCGTGGGGATGAGTCGCGTGATCCTCGCAATCCAAGAAGTTGATCCAAGCACGGTGAACTCCTGATCTCGTCGTACGAGATCGAACACCTTCTTCGCGAGCGAATCTCTCCAAAGAAGATGGAGAACCGAGGAACGTCTAGGCAGTAGCGAGACGTCGAAGCGACGACAAAGCTTCTTCTCTAGGGCTTGGTGGACGGCCACCAATGGAGAAGAGAAGAAGGTTGGCGTGTGGAAGGAGAGAGAGAGATGTATCTCAATTGCATAACCCTAGAGAGCAAGGCATGCCTCTCTATTTATAGGGATTTGGGAGTCCATGCATCACAATCCATGAGGCACACCAAATCAATGGATGAGATTGGTTTGTGTTTAATCTAATGGTCAAGATTGTTGTTGGTAAAAAACAAATAACTAATAATTTAATTTAGATTAAATATATTTGATAAATCAAATAAAATTCAATCCTAAATTTAATCAAACAAATATGGAGAGATTAGCATGGAGATTGCATCCCCACATGGAATAGGTAGGACGGCTACCAATTTCCTTGTGGGACTTGGTAGCCGTCCACCATGATCCCATGGTGGAGGCAATCCCATGAAATCTCATGAGATTGCATATCTTCATGAAAATCTCTCATATTTTCCAACAACTTTTGTTGTGATTTATTCTACAACAATAATTCATAATTAATTTTGAGAATATTGCAATCTTGTCATTGGAAATTTGTGAATCACATTCACAACCCAAAAAAATATAATTTACATTTTCAATTAATTATACAATGTGAATCCAATTCACACCAATAATTAATTAACAAATATAAATCATAATTATCTCTCTCTAATACATTATAAATCATATTTATAATATATTATGAATAATTGGATATTGCTATCCATATTATTCTTATCCGTAATAATTAAATCGTATTTAATTATATTGGATACTTATCCACATGCATCAAGATAATTAAATCAAATTTAATTATCAATCTCTCAATGCTTAGATATAATTCGACTATGGAATCATTCTTGAACTCCTTCAAGAATAATGCAATTTCTCCGTAGATACTTAGAGATAAAGACAGGGCGATTGTATTGTTCCGCGTATAGTGACTTGGATATTGAGATCATATCTCAAATCCAGATCTCATGGACCTCCCATAGATGCTTGATTAAATCAAGACCGTAGACCTAATCTTCTTATTGCATCTAAATCTCATTCAGACCAATGTCCAATACATGGATAAAGATCAGGTCACTTCTCTACTGAGAGGAGTCACTAAAATCCAAACCTGTTTCATCACTCCCTCGGAATGGAAGCGTCGTGGCTATACAATCGTTTATGATCAAATCACCCTCATGTATTCCTAACACCTGTACATCCTGCATACTGGAAGACCTATGATCATCCTGAAGATATAGATCAATTTTACACTGTCATGTTCAGGGTTTGATCACCAAGTTTCTCAATTTTGGTTATTGGGAATTGGTATTGATTATATGCTTTCCCAAAGCATATATCATACCTTCGAATTCTTGTCATGCTTCCAAAGCAAGACGACCATGCATGGAATTTGATCGGTCCCAATACCTCACGAGTGAGCTCATGTCTCCCGGTTCACATATGAACCTGTATGATCCCTTGAGAGATCGTATTACTCATATGTCCGTACATGCACACCAACTCGCCGATGTATAGACCTTGGTTAGGTCATCAACCTATTGGTCTGCCAAATGTACACACTCAGACATATAGTAACACATCTGTCTCTGGTCGGAGGATGTGTGCCTATGTTGTGACAGTATTCAACATAGGTCTTTGGTTATCTCGATCTCGTTAAGTCAACTCTTTGACTCAACTAATCTGACATCTCCGAATCACTATTCCCATGCAGAGGACCTGCATCAAGAGGTCGATCAGATATCAACCAAATGAGAAAGGATTGCCATCTCCTACTCAGGCTGGAGATCATCACTTAACAATCTTTTGATGGTGCTTGATGAGTCCTCAATCTAACTCCTTAGATATTCATCCAAACACCAGCCACTATGATTCAATCATTGAATCAACAGCTGTATGATTATTAAGATGGCCATGGCACATAACCCTAATTGTACAGAGGGACCTATTATGCAAATTATTTATTCTTCATTTCAGATCAGGGAATGATTTTCACAATAACATTTATTGCATAATGTCTTGTCTTGGGCTCGCATGTCCAACAGTGTGAAGCAAATAAACCAAATGGTTGGTTTGCTTTTGTGCTCTACTATTGTGACATAGACTACAGGTTGAATAATCTCATTTGGGGATGTAAGGAGTCAGATAGTGGTTGGAAGCTCCGACAAGAAGTTGGATGAAGGAGCTCTATCTCCGTCCACGACGTTTGGACGGTGGGGGGGATGGGGGGAAGAGGAAGGGAGGGTAGAGAGGCATGACGCACGAAGGTGGAGATGAATGTCTTGGAGAAGTGATGAACGCGACCTGGAGGTGCACTGGTTTGGGCCCTCCTGGAAATGATCTGGAGGATGGGAACAATCACTAGCATACTTGATGCCCCTTCACCAGGAATGGGAACATGGTCACGGAGAGCACCAAGTTCTCCAATCTCCTCAGCCGTGAATGGTTGTCGACATACGAGAAGGAGGCGAGATTGTTCCCAAGGAGATTCTTGCGATTGGCATGGAATATAGTACCGGAAGCCATCCCGGTGGATCCGTAGGTGTTGGTCAGAGGAGATGGGGTGGAGGTGTAGAGGGAGAGGTTGGTGCAGTTCAACAAGACGTTCGAGAAGGAGACGGGGGTGGAGGTGGCTGGGGAGGGGGAGGAGGACGAGGAGGCTGGGGAGAGGGAGGAGCAGAGGGCAGAGGTGGTTGGGGAGTAGGAGGAGGGGAGGTGTCAGAGGATGGGAAGGAGGAGAAGAAAGGGGCTGAGGAGGCTGGTGGTGGGTGGGGTTGGTGGATTGACCTCTTGACCTCTCTTTTTTATTTAATTCCCATTGTATCCCCAAAGATAACATCCGCTTGCGTTGGAGATGAATGGCAACTAACCCGAGGGGCACAAGTGATCATTGTGGAAGAAGTTGGGGCACAACTAATATTCTGAAAAGTAAGGGTATAACTGTTATTGCAATATCTCAGATGAGCATAACTGATAAAAACCCAAAAAACTACTACTCAAGAATTCTTATATAAATTCCATATCATCTTGGTGAATCGTTGCGTCTTATGTGGTTATGATTCGGAAATCACAATTCGTGTCTTCTAAATTGGTAAACACTAATACTAATCAATGTTTGCAGATAAAAAGCCAATTGACATCTCTCTGGAGATTTTATTATCTAGAAGGCGCGATGCCAAAAGGCATGATACACCAATATCTATTGAAAGGTTTCAAGGGAATCTACCCCATTGGTAGATCACTTATATTTGCTAGCCTTGAAGATCTCTGATGATTGAAGACTTAATTATATTATTTTATTCTATTTATATTTTTATTATCTAGTGGTGGAAGAGAAATTTTATCTTTTTTGAGCAAGGCATGCTATGATGTTGATGAATTGCTTGACGACAGTAATTTTATTTAAGTCCCTGACTATGGCGAAGAATCCAAAGCTTACTCGATAAAACCATTGAAATGATAGCTGCAACCGGACTGATCAAGAGGTTTACCTTTGATCGACGACTCTTTCAGTCGATTGCGATGTTTCTTTTTGGGATGACCTTTTTAGTATTGGTGTTGGATGAACTTTTGTTTGTTGATTTGTGTTTTCTCTTTTCTCCGTACACTTGAGGTGGCAGCTAACTTTTGGACAATATGTTGCATCTCCAGCATTGCTTTTGCTGCTACTTTATAATGAATGAATTTGATATTTTCTAAAAAAAAGATCAATTTCTGCTTATATGTTGTGATCAAATTCGTTCCCAATCGTACACCTTAGAAGTTTTGGAAAAACCATCAAAGGCAAGATTAGTGAGAGGGTCCTCACGCAAATATTTTGTGAAAAAGATAAACTTTAAGTCATTTGTCACAAAGTACCATGTCTATGCATGAAATTTCATTTAGGATCCTCATTTTCGAAACCTAATAAAAACAAAAGGTATTCAATCTTAATTTTCTATCTCAAGTACAATCTTCCCTAAGCTTTCGTAACCTTATTTACAAATTTTAATACCAAAACTTTCCTTTTTAGTGCTCAAAACTTTACTGTTGCATTAAAAAAATGATTACTCAAATTTATAATCAATGTATAGATGAGGTACTTCCTTTGTAGGTTTTCTTGAAAAAATAACTGGATGAAAGTATTTTATATAACATTATATCAAGTCTAAAGAGATTGCAAGAAATCGCCCTTTTGAACCAAAATACAAAAAAGAGGGAGAAAAACATGATTTTTTAAATAAATATTAAAATATTCTTAATTAATTAAATAAGGAGGAGATTTTGGTATTAAAAAAATCACCATCTATCGGCACCTGAGGTGTCAATTTGGGGATTCATGCCCAAATGGACACCTTAGGTGTCGATTTGTGGGGCAACCCATTCCCCCATTTCCCCCTTCTCTCCCCACTCTTCTTTAAATATAAATTTAGGCCCTACTATAATAATGAGCCAAAATAATTTATTTTAGACAATACTCTAAAAAAATTATATAGCGTCGATATATAAAATTCCCAAACCTACTCATAATTAATTAATTAAAATTATGTTAAGAATTTCATAAATAATGATAAGAATGATTATGTATATGCATACCCATTCTCAGAAAAATAAGAATGATTCTACATATGCATACCCATTTTCTAAACCTATCCTTTTCAATTATTTTAATATCACAATTTCAAAAATATTTCTTATGAATAAATTCATACCCATTATCAGAATGATAAGAATCCTGACATAGTATTATTCGATTCATTTGGATAGAAGGGTATCTTATAATTTAAATAATAAATAGAAACTAAATATGAAAACATTCACAATGACATATTAATAATCTCAACATTCCACATTTTAATATCTACTCATTTAAAAGAAATGCAGATATTTTAATAAAATCATATAAAATTACAATTTTTTAAGAAATAAAATAAAATAGATTACAATATTCTATGGTACCCATTTCCTTAGAATTCCTTTTAGGCCTCCTCCTCCTTCACCTCTTTTGTCGTTTCCTTTGGCATTGTCTCCCATCTTCTTATGACTATCTTCATGTGTTATTCTTTTTACCTTCTTCTTGATATTCCTATCTGAATGTGTTAGTACATTGTCAGGCGAATGCGACGTAGATGAGGGCTTCCTCGGAGGTTCAGTTATTTGAGTAACTTGATATGTCTGTGTAGGCTCTATGATCCTTACTCCTACCGAAGTCTGTGAGGCAGCTCTGGAGGTTACTGCAGAATTGTCATGGGAATACCAAGAAATTGTCTCTCGATGTCGGTTGTCTCAGTTTAGCAAACCATGGAAAATATATCAGCTTGAAGACCTTCTGAATTGTATTGAGTTGGTTGTATGAGCTGAGAGGGCCCATAGTCAAATTGACTTAAAGGACCATTATATAACGGTCTTGCAAACTCCGATTGACTCGAAGCTACAATATATCCTATAAGCATGAATTAATTTCGTTTATTAATCACATTTTTTAAAAATAAATATTAAATCGAATTATTGAGAAAATTATGTATTGAAATTAATGTAACCTAAAGTCCCAAAAGGTAGTTGCTCTTGGTGATAACCCGTGTCCGCAAAATCCTTCATGATGCATACCTATAAGATTTGGGTTATATTAGGTACTATAAAAAAGTAAAAACTAAATTGAATTATCATGATAATAAAATATAATGCATACCTTAAGTATCAAACGTTGGTTGTTGTTGAGATCATTGTCTAGTGAATCCCGCATAATACATACCTAAAAAATTCACATTATAATCAATATGTAAGAAGGACAAAAATAGATTGAAGTATTGTGATAAGTAGATAAAAAAATTATTGCAACCTAAGGTTTCAAATAATGATTGTTGTTGTTGAGATCCGTATTCGATGAAACCCACATAATGCATTCCTAAAATATTTTGATTATAGTGAATACGTAAAAAAGTTAAATCTAAGTTGAATTATTGAGATAATCAAATACATAAAATTTTGAGCCTGAAGTATCAAACATTGGTTGTTGTTATTGTTGAGAACCCTCTCCGCTATATCTTGCATAACTCATACCTAATAGGATCTGCATCATATAATTATCAAAATAAGTCGACCAAAAGAGAACTGATTAAATATAAAGATCTGACGAAACTTGATGCTTCTATGGTATGCTGATCTTATTGTGGCATGTACTGCTGATCGTAGTGATGGAATGAATACATTAAAGAGAATGTGTTTATTGTGTCATCAAAATATGCAATTGTATTCTCAACTTTTGTCTTCATTATAGACGACAAATCTGTTGATCGTCTGATTTCATCAAGACTGCTCCTTCCTTACAGAATCGTATCCACCTATTTAATTTATGATTCAATGAATCAATAAATATTGTAAAATTAAAGATAATAAAATAAAACATGCCAATCATCTTTCTATTAGTCCATGAGATTGGTAAGCTATTGTAGGAGGTGGAATCTGTGTCTGGATCCACATTCTTGTTATGCTCCAATACCATTGCATGTACACATCATTGTTTGCATCATCATGCTCAAGTACTATCGATTCTTTTCTTTCCTCCCATCGCTCTACGTATTGTTGACTTATAACTGACCAACCTAGGAAGTCAGTGCTTCGCGTTTTATTTCGTCGAGAGATAACATGTATCCTCTCAACGGATGCTGGGAGATGTTGTCGCATCCCAAATTGTCACATAACACGATCCGATAAATGTATAGCTACCACATCATAGCATATCAATAATAATCTACTCATCCAAACTGGTTGACCACGTCGACAAATCTCATGCAGTTTTGTGATTTCTTCATCGACGTAGGATGCCCAATTATTTACATTTAGTACATAAGAAAGTTATTTAATAACTAACTCGATTATTAATTTAAAACTAGGGATGAGCATGGGCCGGGCCTGGGCCGGGCCATACAGGGCCCAGGCCCAGGCCCATTTATAATTATGGGCTTTGGGCCGGGCCTGGGCCCATTAAATTTTTTTGAAGGCCCAAGCCCAAGCCCAGCCCATTTATTATGGGTCGGGCCTGGGCCGGGCCGGCCCATGGGCCATAATATCTCAAAAATAAATAGGCCTTATACAAACCCAGAACTTATGAGGCTAGACTTGGAGGGCGCATATACTTGGCGCATCGTCATTTGATTATTTTTATTGTAATCTTCATTATGAACATGTCCAAATAATAGAGAGTTTGATAGTTATCCTATTTTTTGGATGGATTTGATCTTGTGTATGATTTTATAGGACCTAATGGAAAGAATGTCATAGAGATATTATATGAACATGTCCAAATAATAAAGTAGAAGCAATCAACAAGGCTGCTGGTATGCAAGAATAGTAAACAAACAGATTGAAAAATGTACCTCAAGGCTGAAGTGGATTAATCCGTCGTCAACGCCCTTGTTAAATGCAGATGTATATATCAAGGTAAGAGATGAAAGTCTGGAGACCTATGTCGAATCCAATTTCTGCAATAAAGAAATAATTTCCAATCAATATGTGTTTTACCGAGATGAACTAATGTGAAGATATCATAAGAATGACCTGAAAAATAGATTCCATGAGAAGTAAACATCTCGATCTTCCCGCTCCTTCATGGCGGGATGCGACTCTCGGGTGGGAGGGAGCAGAGATCGAAAGAGGGGGAGCGGCTAGGGACTTCTACTGACTAAGGCCCGCCAAACCTTATTTCGGGCCGATAAATGGGCCATTAAGTGGGCTTCGTGGGCCGGGCTGACGGGCCTGTCTACGGGCCGTTATGTGGGCCGGGCTAACGGGCTGGGCCGGGCTAGGCCCGAGCCCGGCCCAATTATTAAATGGGCTTAAATCTTCGGCCCAAGCCCGGCCCATACATAATTCGGGCTCGGGCTGGGCCGGGCTACGCGGGCTCGGGCTGGGCCGGCCCAGCCCAATGCTCATCCCTATTTAAAACTGTAATTTATTTCAATAATTACTTGATGAGCACGCTGCATATCCAATTCATTACGATAAAATACCAACGTCGTAGTCTGTACATTCTCCTTAAAACTTCGCGTGTCGATCCATTTTAGAGCCAACGATCCTCCTCGGATCCCTGCATGATGGCTCACAACTGATCTACTTATGTGCACGTGTTCCCATTCCCAAACCTGCATGTTATCCATGCTAATCAAAATAAATCGAGTCACGTGTATGTTCCATTTTTTGTAAACTGTGCATACCTGTAGAAATGTGAAAAAACCATAAACTCTAGACGTGCCTATCTTTGCACCCCTGTCCAACTCTGCTTAAATGTGAGCTAAAGCAACATCACCTCAAGTCAATTGAGCACATTCTTCCAATTCACGTAAATGAAGCAGGTATCTATTTGAACAAATAAGCATTACTAATGTGTAAATGAATTGAGATCTTTATGTAAATGATTGCATATGCTTACCTGAGAGGCACCATATCCCCACTGCTGTCTGCGAGAACACTACACCCAGTATGATAAAAAATTAGTGCGCTCATCCTACATGTTGCTTCATGCTCATCTTCTATATCCAACAGTGGTCCAGCTTCTCCAAAGAAGGTCTCTCTGATCCATGATAGCATTACCTTACCATTTTTTATACAAGTGGGAGTAGCACTTAACAAGCTAAAACAAAGTGGTTCCCATCCTCCGGAGGGAACATCCAGACCAATAACATGCAAATCATCGACTTTCAGCCCGCTAATCAATCACACATCTTGTAATGTAATAGTCGCCTCACCAAATCAGAAGTGAAATGTATGAGTCTTTGTTTGCCACCGCTCTAGTAAACTGGTCAATAAGGAAGGGTCTATCTGTACCTTTCTCATGTTTACTACACACGAAAATCCAGATAGTTCAAGAAGTCTCTCCATCATTGTACTCTTCTTCTAAAGAATTTCATTTAACAACTCATTGTACTCAATAAATCAAATCCACAAAGAATAACAACAAAACATTTATAATATCTCACATGAGAAGCCATTATGTTAATAATAAAAATACTCAAACGTGTTTAAATACAAATCGAACTGGTACAATGTGAAGATTGATGCTCACTCTGTATGTATAACACATATGCATCCACTGGACCTGGTACTCTATCCATCTGTTATGACGAGGTTGCTTGCAGATTTTATACAACTTTGGTCTCACAGACATTACACCCATTTCGTTTCCAACTCTCCCTTGCACCAGCAGTCCGGGTTTCCTCTTTCTGATAATCGAGGGTAACATAGTCGTTTCATATTCTTCTCCCCAATAGCGTTGATCCAGGATCGGATGAAAAAATAATATGTATGTCCGACCATAATACTCGCTTGAATAATATTGTTAACATAGGTTGTAGTTATCGAGATGTGTCCATGCATGGGCAGTTTGTGGCTATTACATGAGGGCAAACGAAGTGCTTCATTTGCATAAATCCACACGTGCAATCACTTTTCTCGCCATTTAAGTTTACTTCATAGGCATAACCTTCTCGATCTAACACTTGAAACTGCATTAGACTAAATCTGCGGACATGACATGATCTGGCTTCTCTAGTATTTGACTCAAGTAAGTCCTCGTATTTCTTGGTTGAGTGTGTTGTTATTCCCTCTGATTCATCACGTTGATCGTTTAAGTAACCATTAATTATGAAAAAATATTAAAATCATTGATATAACAAACATTCCATGGACCCCTCTCATGACTCCATTGAAACTTTCAGATAGATTTGCGGTCATGTGTCCATATAGATGTCCGTTGTCTTGACTTAACACTTAGTAACTCTAATGACCATTATCTTGTGACACGATCTACTCGAATGTATGTTTATCGAGAATGTTAATATCTCGCATCATGCTATTGAACTTGTTTTCGCACGGCTCTTCCCCAACAACATAGAATCGATTTTGAATGGAGCGAGTCCTGTGTCCAGTCCTATGCATATTTGCGCGCATATGACAAAGGCAACGACGATGACTAAATCCCTCTTCAAGTGAAAATAAACCACTAACAGCATCCTTTAAACCAGGAAACCGATCACTAATGAAGTAGATATCTCTTTGATCGATGATTTACCTTACCAAATTCAGGAACTATCTCCATGCAGAAATATTCTCATTTTTCTTAGCAATAGCAAATACGAGAGGAATAAAACCTTGATTCGCATCGATGGTTGTGTCAACGTACATATGATCATCATATCTCCCGTACAAATGTGTTCCATCAATACTTAAAACAAGCCGGCAAAATCTAAATGCTCTACGGCATGGACCATATGAATCAATAAGACACATCCTCATTCCCATAAATAATATCCATTGCATGTCTCCTTCCAATCGAAGCTGTCATGTAATTAATCTTCGTCTTCAACTCATCTTTTTTTATACATAATTTCACCCAGAGTCATACTAACTTGTGCTCTAAATAAGGATAGTATGTATTGTGCTACAAATATCGATGTGCATTGACAGTTTTTAGTAAGAGCACAGGGTTTATGCACGTGTGCTTTCCTCTATATCCTGAAACATATCAATCTCCACGAGTTTTTTTTCAGATGCATGTAAACGCCTTCCGCAATCATCATAAATATATACAACAGTCATGATTTGCTTATTTGAGGCTTTGGGTATATATTGGACATGATTTTCCATACTCCATTTTGAAGGTTGTATTGCAAATCCTTTTTCGACTTATAGCTCCTACCAAATCAATAATCTAGTCAAGAATTGTCAGTAGGAGCACTTGTCTCTCTACAAACGCAACATCTTCTAGCTCTGTAATTTCATGATCAAATACATTAGGCAACTCTTCCGTCGGTACTTCGTCAGTATTATCATTATTGGCATAGTAAGAGTGACCCCTATCTTCGTTGTTTAAGGCCAATGCTAACGAACCAAATCTGAAATCATGATATGTATTAGTATTCATGTTTTCCTCATCAGGTGATTCAGATTCATTTGCAATTTCACCATTATCTTCTTCGGATATTTGTGTCGTTAAATCAATATCCAAGGGTTCATCGATTTAATCAACCACTGAATTATTTGTTGGTCCGATTAAATTATATATTTATTAGCTTAGACATAATGATAATATTATTTTTACTTAATATAAATTTGGCCATATTATCTCGACGAGGACGACATGTTTTCATAATAAAGAGGAGCAACTTCTATGAAAAGGTGAATGGATCTCACTTTGTCGATTGAATCCATCATCGCCAAAGTGGATTCGCTATCGTGAATAGGTACTAGATAAAACGTTGATCTTTCATACAACCACTTACATGCTAATGTAAGTGAGGAGATATGGGCGAGGGGTGTATGAAGATATGAGGAGAATGGAGAGGATGAGGGATACTGAGATGAAGAAATGAGATTGAGGGATAGGAAGATATGAGGAGAATGGGGAGGATGAAGAGGAATGAGTGAGGGGATATGGGCGAGGGGTGTAGTATTTATGGGCGAGTGGTTTTTTTAAATGCCAAAACTTCATGTCTATTTAATTAATTAAAAATATTTTAATATTTATTTTTAAAAAAAGTCCGAGAAAAGCATATAGGCACATTCTTGGAATTGGTATCCTTACTAAACCTGGCAGTATTTCCTGCAGTATCAGCTGCCAATCGACTCCATTTAATCCCCAGAGATCTCCTCCGGTTTCCATTTCCTATCCAAAACCAGAAATAGCAGCCTGCCATTGCCAAACAGCCAACACTCCTCCATACCTCAAACCAACTGCTGCTCCTTCTCTCTCCCCACCTGCACAGATCCACCCCAAAGCCAAGCGACGGACACTTGTTGTGGTTGCCCCCCAATCCTCCACCGCCATCAACAGCCTCGTGACGACCGCAACTTTGTCCTCCATCCGCCGCCTCCCTTCGATAAAAACAAAGACCTCAGTCAGGGGTGTGGCTTGTGACCACCGCCGCTCTCTCACTCTCTTCTAACCGCCAACTCCACCACCTTAACAAAGAACCCGCCGATTTCCAACGTTAAAAAAGAGAGCTGCTTCATCCTCCACCCACCACCCACTGCCCTTTGCTTTTGCTCTTCTTTCCAGGAAGGAAAGTGCGTCTTGGGTTCTTGGTAGCAACGCCATTGGAGCTTACTCATCACTGTTGTGCTAAAGATCGCATTTTGGGAGATGGGTCTTCGCCTTCTGGATGCCTTCACCGTTCCTCCGCCTCCTCCTTCTCTCCCTACTGATCTGCTCTGGTTAGAGGACGTTCAATTTATTTTCTTTTGCTTTTCATAGTCTCAATCTTGTCAGAGCAACGTTTTTCCCATATAATTAGATTTAGAAGTAGATTATGGTTTTCTCAATTCAATCGCTTCTCTCACTTCTAAACGGCGGATAATTGTCCTGTTGATCTTGGGTTCACTAAAAGAGGCTTTTTTAGGGTTTATTTTTATTTTTGCAGATTTCGACTGCAGATTTTTTTTGTCGCAGCGAGGGGCCAGAGGAGCTATTGCTGCAGTTTCCTGAATGCGACATTGACGGGAAAGAGATCGGCATTGATGGTATCGTTTGTCCTATAACATATCTTTTTGTACTGGTTTATTTGAACAAAAATTTATATTTTCTATTGTAAAGCTCGATGGATTACTGATCTGTATTTTTTCTCTGTATTTAAATTTTAGCTAAACGAGTTGTAGAAATTGACGAGAAGAAACTCAGAAAAAGAGGTAATTTTGTTGTTTGACGGTTTCATCTTGTAAAGTAAATGCAGCTGTTTCTTATGTTTTAATTCTACTCTGTAGCTTTGGTTTGACTTCATTCATTTATGCCCTCAATTTTCAACTGCCCAATATTTGTTAGATACACTGAGCTGTTTTGCAAACCTCATATGCATGTCTGTTTATATCCCATTGTGCTGTCATGGGCCATTCTGATCCTAATGACACATCACTGGGGCCTACAATATCATCCGCACCATCATCCTCTGCCAACCAATGCATCCTAAGTGTGTCTAGAATCAGATAATATCTTAGGTGTTTCTAACCTTATACATATATATTCTTTTATGTTTTTCTTTGGTCTTAGTGTCTGTCATTGATACCATTGGAACTAATTCTATTTATTTTTGAGCAGGGAGTTCTTTGTGATTACACTAAAAGAACTTTATATAAATTCAGGTGTGATACTTCTCTTGTGTTTAAGCTAATCATACTTTGACATATTTTGTCTCTATATCTAAAAGCTTTGAAGTGCTTGTTCAGTCGCAATTATATGCAACTTGCAATTGTTGTAGATGTGAGTTGTGCTTTCTTTCGATTAGATATTTCATTCGAGCCATTAATAATCAAGTCTAATTCGGCCACTCATGACCTTTTATAATGTGATTTGCCACCAAATGATGCACTGAAATATAGCAAGTATCCTAAAGCCAATTATTGGATTCTTGTTAGAATGTCCTTTTGAACCCCCTGTGCTATGACCTACTGATATCTTTGAGATAGACTATTTCTGTACTCCTTATTATGCGTGGTTCGGTTAAAAGTGACTGTCTTTTTGCATCAGTGGGCACTTATATTTCATCAGGAGATTCTGTGCTTTTGGTTGCGATGGAGAAGCTGCTGGGTCAGGTAATTTTAGAAATAAAACGACATCACCGAAACCATGGTGTTGATATTTACATTTTGGTTCTTAGTTCTAGAAATCAATGGTTATCTACATTAAGCTATGGTCAATACTCATAACTTCCTGTTCCATATGCAGGAACAAGGTCCTACGATTGGCAAAGATGGGATTGTGATTGTAGATATTGAGAGTCTTGTTCCCTCCTCTGAGATATGTTCTGGTAGTCCGAAAATGAGTGTAAGAACTTGTGCTTTACCTACAGATGTATTTGTCATCTCAAATGAACTGAATTCGACGTCATCTTTTGTTTCTCAGAAAGCTCTTTCTCGCAAAGGTTCAAATAGAACAGAGAGACGAAATGCTGAAGACATTGAAGCCAATGATGGATCCAAAAAGGTTGCTGCTAAAGGTATGCATTTTGGCTCTTTCTGTTATCCTCGCATGATTTGAAATGATATAGATTACTTTCAAACTTTATGTGTGGATATTGACTGTTCTATGTCATGCTCGTATTTCATGCTCCATGGCAATTCAAACAATATTAACTGCTAGGTTTGCTTGTGTTATCATTTGATATTTTAGCTGGATCATTCAAATGTTTGCTTGGGTAGATGTTTCATTCTTAATGAACATTACAATTGTAATTTCCTGCAACTCAAATACGTACAGGGCTTTTATTTGAAAAATTCAATTTTCTAACTTTTGATTAGATTTGCCATCGCAGTGCCAGTTTTTTTATTGCCATTCTCCTAGTCTTGAGTGTGATTTTAGTCATCCATTTGGACAGGTGGTTTTGATTTTTATGTTAATTTAGAGGGCTAATTCCCTGTGACACTTTCTGATTTATTAGTTGGCCCCACTGCAGTTGTATGCTCTCAGGGCGACCACTCCAACCAGATCCCTGTGCCAAACAAAACCATTGCGAGTGTAATACCCAATGTCGTTGCAGAAGCTGGCGAGGGGAAGACCAAGAGATTCCACCGGCTAAGTGGCTTCCATCCAAGAAGAATCTTGCTCCTTTTCGCAGCCATGTAAGCTCCATTTGCTAATTTATATCAGCAATGTTTCTTTGTTAATTTATAGAACATATTTTTTTTAGGAATTCAGAAGCTTCTGTTAAGTCCTGTAGTCAATGTCTTTATCGATCCTACTTAATTAGCAATGGTGGTAATGCTGTAGATCAACTTTGAACAAGGCAAGTTATGGAGGGACAAAGGTTAAATAATTAGCATATTAGTTGAAGACCAGATGCATTTTGGACTTTTTGGCTCAGACTAAAATAATTGGCTAATTTTCTGTTTGATATATTGAACTTCTGCCTAAACCTTTAAGTTACTGATTGTATACCATACTACTGATATTCAACCAGAAGTTGGCTGCGATTTTACATGTTAACAGTATGCAATAGTTCGATAAGTAACTGGACTCAATGAACGTTGGCTGATATATCTCAAGAAAATAATCCAGCAAAAGAATTTTTGCGTCTCCTACGAAAATCATTGTCGGTCAAACTCCAGTCAGAACCAAAAACTTCAGCCTTCTGGGATGTTTAGCTCTGTCTTTCCTACTGATGACTTGCATCTAAGAAAATGTTCGGGCTTCTGGGATGTTTAGACCAACAAATGATGTCAAGAAAACCCACATTGGATTAGTATTAGAAAGTTGTTAAATGAACCCACTTTAAATTTAGGCAGTAGAGTACCTGACCTACCATCCGTAGGATCGAGATTCAAAGCTCTACTCATTTGGAAAAAAGAGAAGTCGAAAATCTAGCTGTTGGGAAGTCTGTGATCCATCTGACTGAAATGACGATATTAAAAGTTTGAGTTTGGATCTATCAGAAGGCAACCTTGACACTACTACTATTATATGTTTACAGGTCTAGCATGGGGACAATGATCCTCATATATTTTACGCTTGCCATCAATCGAAGAGATGGATTATGATCCAAGGCACGCGGTAGGTCCCTCCCAACCAGCTGAATCCTGGACATAGAAAGTGGGGCAGATCAGATGAAACCACACCTTCGAAAAACAAAAGCTTGCGTGAGAATCCAACATGGTTGGTAGTTTGATTGATGGTGCAATCTACCAGGAGCAAATTTTGTGAATGTCTGCTAGCGCGACTTGGCGATCTCTCATCTTCAGATGAGGGTGTCTGAGCTGTTTTGCAAGCTACTGTATTCCCAGTTGCATCTGCACGATTACTCCCACAGATTTGTTGGCTTTGAGAATTTGAGTGGTTGTTGCTTATGGCGTGTGAGGAATTCCTTTGAGATTCTTGCTTGTCGTATGGTGGTCGTTGCCTTGTTATTATTGCTGTGGGGGACTACTGGAAATTATTGCTGTTGTTTATGTCAGTTGTTTATGAATCGAAAACCTCTTGCTCAATGCTCAAAATTATGACATATTCTTTACATGTCAGTTGTTTATGAATCAACTGGACATCCATTTTGTAAAAGAATATCTAGAAATGATGAACCTACCAAAAAGAGCAGCCGTGTGAATTTGAAAGGGATTTTTACCCGGCAGACTCTATAATCTTTGTCAATTACCTCTACGACCTTTGAAACATCGTAATTCCTCCCTCACCCCTGTAAACTTGTTAACCTTTACCCTACATATCCTGTGATTAACCCTCATCCATTAAGCCGTTAAAGTTAACCGGATTCTGTTATCTTCTTGTACATTATGCCCATTTTATCTATCAAATTTGCCATAAGTGCCACTCCCTCTCCCTCCCCCTGCTTAGCCTCCATTGCTCCCCCCGGCGGTCAGTGCTCCACCGGCTTCCTGCTCGACCCCCGCAGCGGTCGGTGCTCCACCGCCTCTATCCCTCCCCCCCACCCGCCCCGCCACCCGCACCTCCCCAGGTCGAGCCCCTCGCCGCCTCCCCACCCCCACCCCTCCCCCCGTGCCTCCCCAGGTCGAGCCCCCCGCCGCCTCCCCAAGGTTGAGCCCCCTGCCGCCTCCCCACCCCCTCCCCCTGCGCCTCCCCAGGTTGAGCCTCCCGCCGCCTCCCCGTGCCTCCCCAAGGTTGAAGCCCCCTCGCCACCGCGCCTCCCCAAGTTGAGCCCCCCGCCGCCTCCCCAGGTCGAGCCTCCCCCACCACCCGTGCCTTCCCAGGTCGAGCCCACCGCCACTCGCGCCTCCCCAGGTCGTGCCACCCGCGCCTCCCCCAAGTCGAGCCCCCTTGCCACCTGTGCCTCCCCAGGTCGAAAATAACCCCCCCCCCCCCCCAACCTTGACCATCACCCAGGTCGGAGCCCCTCCCCTTACCCCGCCGTGTCCCCTGATCGAGCCCTCCCCCGGCCCAGCCGCCTCCCTGCTCGAGCCTCCTGCTCGTTTTTTTTCTCTGGGTTAATTCTACCCGTCCGATCGTGGTTAGTTAGATTAACTCAGTTTTAACCCACTCAAGTTAGCCCAAGATGTGTCAATTTAACGGCAGGGTTCGTGGGGGTAAGACGGAGCAAGTTTAAGGGGTCGAGGGAGGAATTGCGTTGTTTCAAAGGTCATAGAGGTAATTGGCAAAGATTATAGGGTCTGCCGAGTAAAAATCCCAATTTGAAACTAATCGTGCAGTGCAGCCTGTGGTCATGTCGTCTGGTTTGGATCTGTTGTGTGGCATTTTCATTCGTCTGCATGGGCATGGAAAACTATGTGCTCTCTGAACGAAATCAGAAGACATCACGTCATACGTTTATACATCCAACACTGGTTGATAATATACGGTTTTGAGATTTCTATACATGTGGCGTCGAATAGTTTCCAACCAAAATTACCATATTAAAGTAGGGTATGAGGTGACATGTTCATATCTGGGATATTTAATGGGTTTATTAGGGACATCATACCTACCCCTATGACATGGCCATGTATTCCGTTTGGTAGAACTTGACATATATTTCTTGTCTATGTTTGTATATTCTTGTGATGTGAAATGTCTATTGAGGATTATCTCTTTAATCAACATCTCCCCTCTTGTGACATATTATAGATATATCCTAAATGAAAAACATGTCTTTATCGATTAGATTTTACGAGATGGATAAGATTGGTTACATTATTTAACATAAGGTAAAGAATAATTGAACATTCATTTCAATATTTTCGGTAGTTAATTATATGAGAAAAATGGGGCTCCTGCCTTATTCTTCGACTAATTTTTTTATTTTTTTGAAAAGGGATTTTTACAGACCTGATAATCTTTGTCAATTACCTCCACGATCTTTGAAACAACCTAATTCCCCCTCGACCCCGTAAACTTGCTAACCCTTTACCCTACAAACCCTGTGGTTAACCCCCATTCATTCGACTGTTAAAACTAATCGGATTTCATGAATTTCTTTTCCACAATACCCAGTTTATTTCTCAAAATTATAAAAATACCATCCCTTTTCCCTCACGTTTCCAGGCCCCCTCCGTCGCGCTCACCCTCCTTGGAATCGACTCCCTCATCGCCCTCGCAGTTGCCGTCTCCTTCGCCGATCCCGACCGTCGCCACGATGGTGGACGAGGCCCGCATGAACGCCCAGGATCGACCTCACCTCCTCCCCTCCGCCCGACCTCCCCTCCGCCCAACCTCCCCTCATCCCCTCCCCCGACCTCCCCTCCCCCCTCCACCCGACCTCCCCTCCCCCCCTCCACCCGACCTCCCCTCTGCCCGACCTTCCCTCCCATCGACGTCCACCCAGACCACCCCTCACCCCCTCCGCCTCCCACCCAGGCCTCCTCCCACCGATCTCCGCCAAGACCTCGTCCCGCCCAGATCCCCCTAACCCAAGAAGCCTCGCCCCACCCAGATCCCCCTAACCACTCAAACTCCACCCGACCTCACCCAGTCCCGTCCAGATTTCGCCCCGCCCAAATCTTCCACTGACCTCCGCCTAGATCCGCCTAGATCCCACCCCACCTAGATCTTCTTCCACCGACCTCCGCCAAGCCTCCGCCCGACCTCGCTCAGCCCCTCCCAGATTCCGCCCAACCCAGATCTTCTTCCACCGACCTCCGACCAGATCCACCCAGACCCTGCCCTGCCCAGATCTTCTTCCACCGACCTCCGTCCAGCCTCCGCCTGATCTCGCCCAGCCCCGCCTAGACCCCGCCCCACCCAGATCTTCTTCCACCGACCTCTGCCCAGATCCCCCTAACCACTCAGTCTCATCACCGCCCAAGCTTCCCCTGTGTCGCCCCGACCTCGACTCCTCTCCACGCACCATCCATGGAGCACGCAGAATTCTTTGTGGACTGCAGAGACCCTGAGGTGCTCCAGCACCCCCTCCTTGTGCTTCATAGTCGAAAGGGAAAGGAATAGGAAGAAGGAGGAGTGAAGAAGGAAGGAGAGAGAGAGAGAGAGGAAAATCCTACCGTTGGGTATGTTGTAGTTTGATTAGCCCAATCATAAACCCAAGCAAGTTAACCCAAGAAGCCTAAATTTAACAGCAGGGTTCGTGGGGTAAGACGGAGCAAGTTTACGAGGTGTGGGGGAGGGGGATTAGGTTATTTCAAAGGTCGTGGAGGTAATTGACAAAGATTATAGGGTTTGCCGGGTAAAAATCCCTTTTGAAAAATACTGTCATGTATTTTCATCACTATATCCCTCTAATATGTCATTCTAATTTCGTCAGAAACATAGACTTTTATCCTCCATCCAGAACAGGTCGATTACAACATTTCTAAGACTGTTAAAATACATGTTCTCGATGGAGGGCATATGAGTCTTTGTTTATGATGAAATTGAAATGACACATTAGACATATATAGTGATGAAATACATGGCGATATTTTTCAAAAAAAAATGGCAAAAATGGAGCGGGCAACCGCATTTTTCTCAAAATATATTGCAATGAATAATATTCATTACTTGATTCTTTAAATTTGCAATGATTTTTATATTCGTTTTTGTATTCCTAGCAACGAATCATATAATAATGATTATCCGTTGACTTTTCCTTTTAATCGTTGTTAAATTTATCGACTTCATATGGATTTTAATGAATAAGCCAACGGATAAATTGTTGGTGTATGAGCCTTTATCAACGAATATGAACAAAAGCTAATTTTCCAACGAAAAATACCCGTTGTTATATTTTTAATATCGAAAGATTTGATAACAAATATTCAAATTATTTGTTATTATAGCAGATGTTCTTGCAATGAGAGTATTGGTTTATTCTTTTTAGAAAATGACAAATTGGCTAGTGGGATGACTTTTAATCATCTCTAATATTATAAGCATGCATGCTATTAGCGAAGATTAGGTTTCCGTTCACCTCATAATGCTTGTTAAACTCAAGTTACATATCCCGGACTTTGAAAAAAGATTTCTTTAAATTTACACTATAGCAACTCTTTTTCTTCTTGGAATGATCCTTCCCATGGCCACCGTTGGTGCGCCCCGTACGGGTCGTCCGACGACGAACGTGTTTGGTGATGATCACACTTGACCTCCATCAAGCAGCTCAAAAGGGCACATCAGAGGCGATGGCAACATAGGATCTGCTCCAATCCTTCTTCCCCATGTATATTTTCTCCTCCATTGACCGCAACTGTCTCTAGCTTAGTTGTTTTTCAGTGGTTTCTCATGTTCCAACTTCTCTAACTAACCTCCATTTCTTGGAGTTTCTCTTCTCCCAACTCTCCATATGCAAAAGAAAACCTTCTCATCTAAATACAAATTAATACAAATCTATATGATTTCCATTGTTCCTCTTCAAAACTATACTTAATCATTCGATTATCTAATTTGAGAGGAGGAAGAAGATTTTATTAATGGTGATGAAGGCTCTTATGAAGATATTATGTGACAAAGTTTAATTCAACAGGCATGTGATGCGCAATTCAGAGGTGTCAATCTTTCCTTAAATCTCGGCACAAAGTATAAGATGCACAAAAATTAATCACCAAGCACACATAAGGCGAGGCCCTGCTCAAGAGGAGTAGAAAAGTAGTAATCCATCATTGTCCACCTTTTTTTAGCGATGCATTGGTCTAAAGTATGCATAGATATGATGCAGGAAGTCACCACTCTTACACTCGCCTCCGTCAATTCCATCCCGAAATCCCATGTTAACTAGCTAAGGAAGAGTAAGATTTCCCTTTCATGAGAAAAGACTCGCCTAGGAAGAATGAGGGTCTCAACCTCATCGATACCCATTGCATAAAATTGAAAAAAACAGGACTGTATTCAAGCAAGTGGATGCCACCGCAATTGAGAGTGCATATGGATCACAACACCACTAGACAAGAAGGAGGATGGATAGTAGTGACGAGTCTGGAATTTCGCTGTTAAAAGTATGCTCATGTCGTGTATTATCATGCGTTAAAAATAACGTGTCGTTTCGTTGTAGGCGGCAATCAGAATCGGTCAAGAAAATAACCACAGTTATTTAGTCAATTTTAATTGCGTGGTTTTCTATTTATTTTACTTGGCAAGTCCCAAGGTTGATCACAGAGAGGCAAAGGAACAACCTAGAATTATGTCTATCAAAGTTCATGCACAATTTTCGAGGTGGTCTTTTTTTTTTGCATTTTTTAATGCAATTAGAGATGCAACATGCAATTTTTGGGACAAAAATGCAAATATCAATCAAACAATGTCCAAAAAATATGAAACTTGGCCAAGATGAAATTTATGATGAAATGAATGCATTGTAATTTTTTTTGAAATTTTTAGATGCAAGATGAATTTTTTATAAATTTTTAAATGTAAACAATGTGAATTTCAATATTTAATTATAATAAATATTAAAACTAATTATTTTCAAGGGATAAAATAATCTAAAATCTATCACTAGGTGATTGATTTTAGAAAAATCCTAAACCTCAAAAATACCAGATCCAATACCTATTAAAAATTAAACAATAAAATATGCAAAATGATTTTTACAAGGTAAACTGGGAATGTAAATACAATTCTTTTTGGGCACAATGTTAACCACAATTAATTCTACAAAGTATGATTTTTCGGTAATTTTTAGAGCAACGGTTAATCAATGACAAATTTCAGAGCACGAGATGGGTAAAATATGTAATTTTCCATAAAATAATTAATTATTAATTAACCTATGATCACAAAAATGTCCACAATATGTCAAACAATAGAGAATTAATCGACGAACATCATGCTATTTTTGGATGATAAAAATAATGTCTTATAACTATTCAAAATCAAGGGGAAAGACAGGGGTATAACTGCAATTATTATAAATAATGTAAATATAGAAACTCAGTAGAGGGACCTGGGTGCAATTACCAGGAGCTTTGGTGGGTCTGTCACAATTTTGCTAGAGGGGCACGTGTGGCACGTGCCCTCTAGTCGGTGGGGGTCTTCTTTGCGAATTGGGGATTCTTCCAAGGGTGCTTCTGCAATTCTTCTGCAGCTCACGTGGAGATCACGTGCGGTGGCAGGCTCGGGCAGGAGGTTCGGCATTGGCCTACACGTGGCGTATTCGCTTGCTTCGGTGGGGCCCAAGGCTCTGGTTCAGATGGCCGGTTCGGTTCTAGGCTCGTGGCAAATCTGGAACGTCCGTAGGCTATAATCCAAGGGTCGATGATTGGGCTTTCCGAGCGAAGATGGACGTCTTGGATCTCGTGAGTTCTTTGTCCAACGGCTCTCGTCGCTTGGTCCTGGGCTGTCGCGATCAGCGATAGTGGATGGCCGACACACGACCGGCGGACGTTGATGGAGCGGCGGAGGTGCGGGGCAGAGCAGGTGGAGCTTTGACTGGAGTCGATGACGAAGCTGGAGCTCATGATGTTGATGAAGTCGAAGGCGGAACGCTGAAGGTCGAAGCTTGCTCGATGACGATGGCAGAGTCGTTGGCGGAGCTGGGGTTGAATGAAGTAGGAGAAGAAGCTTTGATTGAGGCGTTGAAGTCGTAGTGGATGGCGTTGAGGCGAGGATGGCGGAGGTAGCGATTGAAGGTAGTCGTGGACTCTACGGCCAACTGTCGGAGCGAAGCAGAGACAGCAGAGTGATAACCAAGGAAAATCGATCGATCGTATTGATCCATAAGGCAGATCAACAGTCGGTGTATTGACCGCTCAAAAATCCCTAATTAATCAACAATGAACCCACAATATATAAATCAAGCAATGAGAAACAAATGTGGAGTCAAATTTATTTTTAACTCTATAAAAATATGCATAGTGCAAGTATGTAGAGTGTCGAACACAGGGAGCAAGCAGGATAAATCAGACAAAATGTTCAGGAGTGAATGTAATCAATGTCTACAAGTATGCAGAATTTTTTGTGGGTTTTTAATTTTATATTTTTTTATTTAATTTTTAGTTTTGTATTTTTGTATTTTGATTTTTAATTTGCTGATTTTATAGTTTCTTTTTATATTATATATATATTTTTTATTTTCTTTTTCTTTAAATAGAATATATACAAAGTAAGAAAGAGATAGATAATGGATTAATAAAAATATGTAAAAATAAGAAAAAATTAGGAAATAAAATGTTTTTATGGTCTTTTTATATTTTTATAATGTTTTTATGATTTTTCTAGATTTTTCTAATTTTTTTGGTATTTTTAAAGGTCTAAATACAAGAAAATAGTGAAGAAAATAAAAGGCTGGGACAAAAATGGGGAAATAAAATAGCAAACAATAGAGAGAATTTTCCAAATAAATTTTTGACTAAAGATATTGCAATAAGGAAAATTCAGAGACAAAAATTGGTTTTTTGGTTTTTTGTAGAATTTTTTAGATTTTTATAAAGATTTTTGGAGTTTTCTAATTTTTAAGGTTTTTGTTTTGAAATTTTTAATGATTTTTGGACTGACACTAAAAGACACTAAAATAGACCTAAGGTAATTTTTTTTGTGAATTTTCAAGAAGTTTTACTGATTTTTAAGGATTTTCTAGTGCAAACAGTGCTGAAAATGCATGTTTTTGATTTTTAATAAATATTAAAATGCAATAAAAATGCAATACAAAAATATAGCATGAATGAGCAAGCAAACAAGAGCTTAAACTAATTTTTGTGGATTTTTTAGGGTTTTATCGATGCATGAAACAAATAGATACAACATCAAGAAATTACACTACTAGCAAGGGCATATATGTAAATAAGCAAAAGTTCAAGGGCCACAGTGCAATTTTCATGCAAAATATATAACTAATGAACAACGTTCCAGGACCAATTACAAATATTCAAGACCCGCGAGGGTATGCCTGCAAATAACCCAACCCCACACGTGAATAACACGGGCTTGGGAGGGACCTAAGTGCAATATACAAAAATCCAAGGGGATCAAATGCAAAATATCCAACGGTTTTGCACTTAATGTCAAAATTCCTAGACTGAAATGAAATAACCAAACCCGCAGGGGGTCCTGTGCAAAATACCCAGCCCCCTCACGCGCACGGGCACGTGAGGTGACATGGATAGGACCTAAGTGCAAATATGTAAAATACAAGGGTCTGGATGCAAATATTACAACAATATTTAAACCGCAACTGAAAGTTTATGGACTAAATAAAAATTACAAAAATGGCGAGGGAAAATGTGCAAAATACCCACGCCTAAAGCCTCGTAAGCGATCCGATGGCTGATGTACGTCCACTTGCCACATGTCGAAGATCGGACGGTCGATGACGCTTCGTAGCCAACGTCTGATATTAGATCTCAAACGGAGATCCAGCGGCGGTAGGCTCTGATGATCCGACGGTGGCTGTGCAGCTGGAGGCGCGGCCTAGATCCTACGGTGGGGAGGCACGGAGGAAGAACAGGGAAGCGTCGCCAGCGAGGCGAACTTCCCCGCCCTCGATCGGCGTCCTCCAACGTTCCTTGGGCTCCAAAAGAGGCCTGCAACCTCCTGCGGTCCTCCTCGAGGTGCTGGCGGGTCCAAAATACCTCGGCGACGGTCGAGGTTCGCTGGAGACACGGGCGAAGCTGGTGGAGCTTCGTGGGTCTCCGACGAAGGTTAGAATGCCCCCCAGGTAGACTTCTACACTCGTTGACCTGCAAGAAATGGTGAGAGGGTCCAGGGCAAAATGTCTGGACCCTGCGGAGTGGAGGTGGCGGCGTGAAGCGGCGAGGATGAGACTCGACCGGAGGTGCACTCCGGTGAGGTGGTCGATTAGTGGATTGAATTGATGAAACGCGAAGATCTTTGAGGCGAAATAATCCTAAGACTAAAGGGGATAGAGCTGCCTCGACGGTTTAAACCGGAGGGAGTTGTACCTCGACGTCGGCGAAAGGCGGAGGTCGTGGAGCCACCTCAGGCTTTTCTCGACCCACCCGAAGGTCGGAAAGGGAAGCTGTCATCTTCTCCTTGCGATTGGGCACGAAGGGGAGCTAAGCCTATGGAAAAGAGGGGTTCGAAATTCAAAGGGAAGTCGGGGGTGGCATATAAGAGATTTGACTCTGTGGTTCTGGCGCTCCAAAGACCAAGAGAAATTGACGCAATCGCCGGCTCTCGGTCCTAGGAGAGCTAAGGGCGTGCAAGGTGGGTGTATCGAGGAATAAAAGTTGTTTAGGTTGCAACACGAAATAGTGCAACCATTGATCTCGAAAAAAATCGAGAAGACGAGGCCTAAATGAGGTTTGACAAGGCGCACAGGGGGAAACGACCAGTTGACCGAGGTCAACTTAGACCGGCACCTGGTTGGTCCACGTGGACCAACCAGGAAAAAATCCCTGGAAAATACCTTGTAAAATCAAATAAAAATAGAAAACGAATTAATTAATTTTTGAGTATTAAATGAAAAATGTTTATTAATTTATAAGGTATTTTAATATGATTTTTAATTATTTTTATGAGGTATAAAAATACAAGTTCCTATTTTAGGCCTATATAGGTATATTTATCAATGTATTTTAATATTTTATTTATATTTTGTACATTTAATTTTATTATTATTATTTATTATTTTATAAATTTGTAAAATACTTTTATACACTTAAATATATTTTTATTTTATTTTTATGATGTAATTGGTATACTTAATAAAATAAAAGTATTAATACTATAGGTATGTATACCGGTATTATACCTATGTATATGATATGCAAATATTTTATTTTATGTTTCTTTTGTATTTTTATTCTGATTTTAATATACATCTAAATTATAAATAATATTTACAAAATTATAAAAATATAAAGTTATAAAAATAATGAATAGATAATAAAATGAATATTTTAATCCGTACAAGTTTACAATAGGGGTTCAAAACTCAACTTTCAAACCGTAGCTCCGCCAAATGCGAAACCACTCCATTAAATAGCTTATTTTAAATTATATACAATTAAAGGTGAGTTTGATGCATTTGGAGTTTTTATTTGCAAGATACTGACTGGGGAAAATCAAGGGTCTAGATATCTCACAAGGCGAGAGATCCAGTCGCTGAATTGACCACTTAAAGATCCTCAAATCAATCAACAATTAACCCACAATAAATATATGCAATGAATATCCAAAAATGCGGAGTTAAAATTTATTATAACTCTACATGCAAATGTGTATAGGTGTAAAGTACAGGTAGAGGTCGAACACTGGGAGGCAAATGGTTGTATGTGATGTATCATTTAATTATTCAATCAATTGTTCATGTCCTTTTA